>CM035163.1:19899630-20237606 GCA_020205615.1 Panax quinquefolius
ATATTTTCCTCATCATATGAATCAATAATTAATTATTCACAAATAATATTACAAAATCACAATATTGATGAACCGGCGGCCTCCGAGAGAAGGGAACTTTCGATAAGAATTTCTCCTTCTTGGCGGCCTTGATTAGGTGACCAAACCTCTCCTTAGATGAGAACTTTCGAGACATTGCTAATAATGTTATCTAATAATATTATTTAGATAATATGAATTATTGCTTCGATAATGAAAAATCTTTGTGTAATGACAATTATTGAAACAACAACAATATAAAATATCAACGCAAACAATTATTAAATCAATAAAATCTTGAGCGATGAGTTCTTTATAACCATTATTGAGTAGTGCCTTCTTACGTAAGAATCGATAATTGGTGCAATACCGTGTGCTTCTTGTGTTTTAACCACCGAGTATTTTAACGATTAATGCTTGAATAACAACTCTGTTATTATTTTGAACAACTTATATTTGTCGTTTTCTTCATCCAATCGCTTTTTAGTTATGGGGCCCACAAAAGATGGCATACCATTCGTCGAATATTCCCAAACAATACTGAATATTCCACGACCAAACGAATATTCCCAAACGATAATGAATATTTTATAACCAACACTAACTTTATTCGAAAAATTTGCGTATTTTACCCATAACTATCCACATTAATCAAATCAACCCTTACTATTTCAAAATAATAAATAGAGGAAAATAAATTTCATTTATTAATAATTTGGGGTCTTACATATCTCACAGTATCTGAGTTATTCCAATGAATAATAAAGAATGGAATAACAGAGGATTTCACCAGTATAGGGTATCTGGCGTATCTGAGTTATTCCAATGAATAATAAAGAATGGAATAACGAAAGTTCACTTCATGAATAAGAAAGAATAACACCCTTACTTACGAATTACACAAATAATATCCTTTCAGTAAAAAGACACTTGGAGATATCAAAGTAGTGAAGTACCAAAATACTCTTCTTCTTCTACATCTATTTTTTCTCTCTGTAACCTACTCTATAATTTCTCTCTGTAGAGTTTGGTGAATTAATAAGAAAATAATGAAGGAATGAGCTTATTTTTATAGGAAAATAGAATGCGTAGTAATTAATCCATGAACAGGTCCAGATTGATTTACTTTAATCGACGGTCATTCCATATTTAAAAGCAAAATCTTTTAAATAAAATATAATATATTCTATTTATATAAAAAAATTTTCTATCTGCAAACACTATGCAACACTATGCGTAATAAAATATAATATATTCTATTTATAGAATAACTTTAATAAAGTATTCGCTTTATATAAAAAAAGATGTTTCGCTTTTATTACGTTAATAATACGAATAAAATAAAACGTCATTATCGCTTATAATAATTCATATTATTAATCGTGATAATGGAATCAAACCGGAAACTTACTCACATAAGCGTCAATAATCAATACCGGTGTCTTTCTTATTAAACCACACGTATTCTCGTACTTTTACTACTTAGGAAGTAGTTCAACGATGATCAACGGTAAAACTTTCGCCAGTTATTTCAATAAAATATTTTTGTCGTTTTTCAATCCGATGATAATTACATTATAGGGGTCCACCAATGATTGAGTAGTTGTCATTTAATATTCCCCGCTAAACCGAATATTCCTCGACCAATCGAATATAATATAACCACTTGCATACTTTGCAAAATTTATAAATACTACCCACAACTATAATATTATCTCAAATTCACACCATAATATTAAAAATTATTTCGACAAAATTTAAATTTTTATTGATAAAATCTGGGGTCTCACAATCTCCCTCCTTATGGAATTTTGCCCTCGAAATTAGAATGCGACGCATTCTGGTATGATAAAGAGGTGAGGATACCTTGAATACCTTTATCGTTAAAAATATTAAATTCATCTTCGCAATCCGCCAAAAGATATTCATTAACAATTCATCTTTGCCCACTACAAAAGCTAAAGATATACAATAAAAGCCAATAATGCTAAGACGCAGACTTAATAGTATCACAACCACGATTTATCCATGCCTTCTTGGGCCAAGGATATTCGTGTTTTTCAATTACTGATCATGATTATCTTAGAAATAATCCTTGGTCATAATCATACCAAGTCTATCAATGCACTACTACTGAAGAAGATGACTTTTACCACATCCATGAATTAATATTTCATTCTTTGAGACTCAAATTTCAATAATTAATCCATATCATCGAATCATCCCCGCACTACGGGCCAGGGATATTCATTAGTATCACGACCACGAATTATCCATACACTACTACCAAAAGATAATCGTGTATTCATTAGTATCGCGACCACAAAATTATCCATGCGACTACGTGCACAAAGATAATCGTGTATTCATTAGTATCACGACCACAAATTATCCATGCACTACGTGCGAAAGATAATCGTGTATTCATTAAGTATCACGACCACAAATTATCCATGCCTTACGGCGAAAGATAATCGTGTTTTTCAATTACGGTTATGATTATAATTCAAACAATCACTCAGTCATAATCATACCAAGTCCATCTATCTTTACTTCTGAACCACGTATGACTTTCAACATAATATAAGCGTGAGAGATAATGATATAAAGAATCAATCAAATGAGATAAAGGATAAATATTAAACATTTATAATATAATTTATCCAGATTCAAGAATATCCCCATGTTATCAATCACTTAATAATCTCATAATCTAATATCATTAATATTATTACAATATTTTAATCACTTCTTAAATTTATAAACAATTTATCTCAATTGTTTACGCTTTACCATATAATGCATTTAATCATTCGAAAATGCCATACTCATAAGATATCATCACCAATGATCAAATCCTCATCAAAAAATATGCATATACTCTATATAGGATTCTCTGTGGCATAAAATCCTATTTTCCAATTTTGTTACTTCACATAACATATTTAACTCATATGTTAAGTAATTAAACTATTTTCATGAAAAATACCAAATCAGTCCCAAAAATATTTCTTTTCTGGGATTTAGCATAATATAGTCCCATAATGAAAATATATTTTTCTCAGAATTTTTAAAATTCATTTACTATTTTTCAAAAATCAATTTCTAATTAATTCCTTAAGAAATTAGCTACCTCAAGTTTAACTCCAAAAATTCCCAAATCTTGGCAGGACCTTACACATGTTAATATGAGCCTCCAGTTTAAATTTCATGGTCATCGGAGTTATAGAACTCCAGTTATAGCATTTTTTATCAAAAAAACCTAAATATTGAAATGGTCATAACTTGCTCATTTTAAGTCGGAATGAGCTCATTTTTGGACACGATGTTCTTTATACCATATACTTTTATGTCCCAAAAGGCCTGAATTTTTCTCACTAATTAAGTGGCCGAAACAGCCCTTACAAAAACGTGGCAGCAGCTTTTTGGACATTTTGAAGTTTTGACTCCTTTGCTAAAATCAGTCCACACGAAAATCTACAACACCTTTTTCATTGATTCCACTTGGATTAGTTAGGTAACTCATATATCTAACTCTAGGACTTAACCACACTCAAAAATTCAAAATATAATAAGAGATTTGGTCAATTGAATTTCATGTTACGTTTTTCACCAAAATCTGGTTTTTAATTCCTTGTGATTTTTAAGAAACTTTCATGTTTCACATACTAACCAACATAACTCATCATAACACTTACTAATACCAAGTATATCCATGATTTTCATTAGTCCAATGCCTTTATTATGACTTTCATCATAAACCACGTAAACTGTTCATTTTAGTTGAAGAAATATTTGAGGGTTTAAGAAATGGGTTTTGTACTGGGGTCAATACAAAATTCGATTTCATGCTCTAGGGTAGGCTAAGAAATCTTCAAGAATACGTCAAGAAATTTATTAATGATAGAAATATCATTCAAAACTGCTACTCTCGTCCAAGACTTGGATAATACGTCACATTCATACCAATTGTGACTTCTATCCCTTAACCTGGATAGCACCTCACAATGATACCTATCAACTTGCTATCTTCAGTCACGACGTCGCCTATAGAAAGTCTGGCTTCGGTGCATTCCACACAAGGAAGTCAACAACGAAAGAATCGGGGCTCTTTACTTATGGCTTGATATGACAATGATTGACTTTAGTGGTTTGGTTACTTTGAATTCGCATAACAGGTTGGTTATGAATATAAAAGCTAACAAATTTACGAAAAGCATGATGAGTAGTTAACCAATTGATTCCTAAAATCACATCAAAGGCAAATATTTTCAAAAAGATAAGATCGACAGGTAACGTGAAAATGTTTATTTGAATCAAACAAGATTTAAAAATAGTAAGCGATAACGAAGGCTCTACTAACGAAGTTTCAACCAATAAGTCAAAGTTTAACTTCTTGGTCAAATTTAAATGTTGAACACAACTAGGTGAAATAAAAGAGTGGGTAGAATCGGTATCTAACACGGTATAGACTTATGAGCTTATGATTAACTTACCCGTGATAATTTTATTTAGGTTCTCCGTCACGAGAAAAAAAACTCTCTCTTAAACTACTGGCTTTGGTTTGTCTGGGACGACCTTTGGTGCCTCCATTCTAGTTGAATTTGTCTTGATGAACGACAAAATCGAGCTAAGTGACCTTCTTTCCACAATTATAACATGCTTTTTGACTGGCATGGCGCGATTCGAGATGATGTGTCCCTCTCCTCCGCATTTGAAGCATATGATAGGTGGTCTTTCTCCTTCCTTAACAACGGTCTTTGGTCTTTGGCGTCTTTCCATCATTGTTGAATCTCCTTTTCTTGAAATGTCCATTCTTATTGCTTTGACCACGATTACCACCGGCGTGGTTACCATATCTGGCCCATTGATTCCTCCACGCTTGTTGTCACCGCTTCGTTGACTCTCTACCGGTATTATAATTTTCTTGTACCGCTTCTCTTTTAGTTAAGGTTGACTCGTTATCGCGGCCCACTAATCGAGCCCTATTTACAACATCCTGAATAAACACACGGTTTATGAGAAATAAGATGTTGACGTATCTCGCTTCAAACCTCTTAAAAACATTCGCGCCATTCTCTCTTCATTATCCACCAAGTGGGACGCATGAACCCCGTGATAACTCCGCAAATTTTGCCTCGTATTGCGACACGGTCGTATTGTTTTGTTCCAACTTGATAAACTCCACCTCCTTCATGTGGCGAATACTTTCGAAATTATTTGTCGTTGAATGACTCCCGGAACTTCTCCCAAGATATCTTGATCAAAGGGTTGAGTACGTTTCTGGATTCCCACCAATGAATCTGCCTCTCCGCATGACATAAAAGCGATAAAGGGAACCTTTTGCTCCTCGGAGCATCCCAAGACATCAAATATCTTGGTAACTGCTTTATCCATGGTTCCGCCAAGTGGTTTTGGCTCTCCTTAAACTCGGTGGTCCCAGCTCCTTGAATTGTTTAGCGGTGACCGCTCGAGAGTTTTCCGTGTTTCCACCTACATTTTGGACCGGAGTCGCTTTCGCCTGATGTTGTATGAATTCTAAAAACCTCTTAAACGTACCGTCGTTCGTTAATTAATCAGTGTTGTTGTTTACAGGAGGATTATCGACATCCTGTTGCACATTGTCACGATTATTGATCGTGGAGAATCAATACCTCACTGTGCTCCATTCTTATTCTCAACATTCTCGGATGCCATTTTTAAACACCGCCACAAAATAAGGGTTAATTGACATACAACATATTATCACTATACTCTGACCGACCAATCAAATACCACATAAACTTAGGTAGGTCATACTAGCGAAGAAATTCCCTATCTCTCCCCTCCTAGTTCTAGTCTCACATTTTAGCCAAGGATCATATCCCTAAGCTCTGATACCAACCGTGACGCCCCAAAATTAGGTATCGTCACCCATCTTGGGTCGCTACTTATATGGTATGTAATTTAAATACAACTTACTAATATAAGCGTCGTGGTATAATACGACGTAAATCGTGAGTTTGAATACAAATATTGTCTACTAGATATTATATAAACTCAAAAGGAGTCCTCATTATAATTATTATCACACTATTTCACGAAATAGTGAGGACTACTAATCTTATCCTCCGGACCATTACTCCGCTTCCGACTCTAAATCCCGGCCTATATTCTCAATTCCTAAAGAGAACGGTGAAAGAAAGGGTGAGCTCAACTAGCCCAAGAAGAAATATTATGACTAAGATAATGCGAATAAATTATCATTAGCCTTCAACAAAAGTGTTAAACCGATAAAATACAATAGACAACCGGTTTAAGCTGCGGTGAATATGTAATCCATTAAAAGAGTCAGTAGAAAATAAAATTCTACTATCTTTTAGGTTTTAAAAGGTTTTCATCAATTTTTATCACTAAGACTCGGTTTAATGAATAAACCACAATATCTAATCATCCACATCTACCACGGTCAAGGATTTTCATCAAATTATCAATGGTCACATATACCAAATCACCCCGGTCATAATCATACCAAAAACTATCCTCACTGCATTACAAAATAACAATCGAGGACTTTTGTCACATCATTTATAAAAGCCGTGATAAAAGCGACGGAACCAGGTGTAAAACATACTGACGGGATGTTCCAAATGTAATAATAATAAAGATTTTAACCGGTCCTGTAAAACACACGAGACAGGATGTTCCAATGTAATAATAATAGAAGAATGTCACCAAGTATAGGGTAAATTCACGTGATCTGATTATGTATAGGGTATCTGGCGTATCTGAGTTATTCCAATGAGAATAATAAAGAATGGAATAACGGAGGATTTCACCAAGTATAGGGTATCATGTATCTGAGTTATTCCAATGAGAATAATAAAGAATGGAATAACGAAGTTATCTTCATGAATAAGAAAGAATAACACTTCTTACGGGATGCAACAAATAATATCCCTTACTGTAAAAGACACCTTTGGATATCAAAGTAGTGAAGTACGTAATACTCTTTATTCTTTCTCTCTATAGATTTTCTCTATATAAACTTCTCTCTATAATTTCTCTCTAGAGTTTCATGAATTCGTAAGAAAATAATGAAGGAATGAGCTTATTTATAGGAAAATAGAATGCATAGTAATTAATCCATGAATCGGTCCAGTTGATTTACTTTAATCGACGGTCCATATTTAAAGCAAAATCTTTTAAATAAAATATAATATATTCTATTTATATAAAAACATTTTACTATCTGAAACACTATGCAACACTATAAAAATACTTATGCAAAAACACTATGCGTAATAAAATATAATATATTCTATTTATAGAATAACTTTAATAAAGTATTACATTTTATATAAAAGATGTTTCTATTTTATTACGTTAATAATACTGAATAAAATAAAAGCGTCATTATCGCTTATAATAATTCATATTATTAATCGTGAATAATGGAATCAAACCGAGTGACTTCTCACATAAGCATCGATAATCAATACCGTAATGCTTCTTATGCGACCACACGACATCAGTACTTTTACTACCGAGTAGTTCAACAAAGATCAACGGTAAAACTTCCGCCGTTATTTCATAAAAATATTTTTGTCGTTTTTCAATCCGACAATAATTCATTAATAGGGTCCACCAATGATTGAGCCGTTGTACGAATATTCCCTGCTAAACCGAATATTCCTCGACCAATCGAATATAATATAACAACTTGCATACTTTGCAAAATTTATAAATACTACCTACAACTATAATATTATCTCAAATTCACACCATAATATTAAAAATTATTTCGACAAAATTTAAATCTTTATTGATAAAATCTGGGGTCTCACATTTATGCCTGCAAATAAATGTATGATTATGTTTGTTTATAAAGATTATAATATTAAATTTATAATTTTATGAGATTATGATTTAGGGATTATAAAATTATTAATCTTAAAATTATAATTTTGAGATTATAATACATATTTGCATATGATATTAAATAATCTTATATATTAAACTATTTTATAATTTCTGAATTAATAATTTTAAGTCTAATTTTAAAAATAAAAAAAAATTAAAATTAATAATCATATTTCAAATATACCTTTTGAAAATAAACACAGCCTATGAATTTAATTTGTACAACTTATGTGAGTAGTGGCAAATCATTGCCCGTGACAATGAAATATCTTCCAAAACAGGTGAAATAAACACTTAACTTGATAATCAATCATTTTTTGTGAATAAAAATTTTAACTAACACTTTTGGTTTTGACTAATATTAAAGCAAATTCATTTCAAAGGTACAATCTTTTTATAAAAAGTTTCATGCTACTTTTGAAATGTAAGAATAAATGTGGTAATATATGTAATGAAAAAGAAAACTAATATTTCTATATGAAAATCGTCGTTGTAGATCTTATAGCGACGATTTTTATTGTCGCTATACATCTTAGCAACACTTTCCATGTAAAAATATCAATTTTCAATGGAAAAAAATAGTGTTGATTGTTCCATGTATAGAATGAAATGAGTCATTCTCATTCCTTCCAAATTTGTGAATTTTTTCCATTTAGGTATAGTAGGGAAAAATTAACTTTTGGTGCATGCAGTGAGACCCGACTTATAAGTTGGTACTCAAACTGAAAAAAGTAACAATCTGGTACTTGTATTCCAACAACAGAATCTGGTTATTGTACTTGAATACTTATGTAAAATCGTTAAATTTGACTAACAAACATGACGAAAAAGTCTTAGTATGCTAACAGATCTTACGTGGATAATGACATTTGTATCTGAGACTCATCAGAAGTCAAAATTAAAAGAAAAATTGCATCCTAGTCAAGCACATGGGTCACATGAGTAGACTGTTAAAAGCAAAAAGAATAAATTTGGGTTAGCAAATTGAAAACATTAGAGACAAACACAAAGAAATAGAGAGAGAACACAACGCAATTCATCCAAAATAGCAGGTGCGATCCTTCAAAATTAGTGGTTTCGACGAGATTAAGTGTTGATTGTGTGACAATTTTAAAATACAACAAGAAGTATGCATCCAAACCTCTCCCTTTTTGTAGTTTTGAGATTTTAAGGCATTAAGAACAATAAATATGTGTAGAATTTCCCACACAGTTAAACGACAATGTAAAGTGAGTTAACTGTACGATACTAGACTTCAGTATAAAAATGTAAAGTTACGTCATTTTACGATATTAGAAATCACTATACGATAGCAGAAACGTAGAGTTAAGTTATTATACGATCGTAGAAACGTAAAGTTAAGTCATTTTACGATATGATATGACAAAATTCACTCTACGTTTCACTCTGTGATCTGACTGATGGTGCTCTGTTCCATGGTGCTCTATTTCACGTTGTTGACAATTATGTGTCTTATG
This sequence comes from Panax quinquefolius, assembly GCA_020205615.1. Classification (NCBI taxonomy): domain Eukaryota; kingdom Viridiplantae; phylum Streptophyta; class Magnoliopsida; order Apiales; family Araliaceae; genus Panax; species Panax quinquefolius. Next base: position 19,909,029 of record CM035163.1, read on the forward strand.
TGCTCTGTCTAATGTTGCTATGTTTCATGGTGTTAACAATTTTGGTACATGCTTTGTTTCACCACAAAATATTTACAAAATTACAACATAAACTACCATCGTATTTCTCATTATAATTCTCACAACATAAACTTGGGAGACCCCAGATTTTATCAATAAAGATTTAAATTTTGTCGAAATAATTTTTAATATTATGGTGTGAATTTGAGATAATATTATAGTTGTGGGTAGTATTTATAAATTTTGCAAAGTATGCAGTGGTTATATTATATTCGATTGGTCGAGGAATATTCGGTTTAACAGGAATATTCGTATAACTACTCAATCATCAGGTGGACCCCACAAATAATTATCGGATTGAGAAAACGACAAAAATATTTTATTGAAATAACGGCGGAAGTTTTACTGGTTGATCTTGTTGAACTACTTTCGGTAGTAAAAAAGTACAATAATACGTGTGGTTGCGTAGTAGCACACGCACGGTATTGATTATTGATGCTTATGTGAGAAGTCACTCAGGTTTGATTCCATTATTGTCGATTAATAATATGAATTATTATAATGATAATGACGCTTTTTTTTTATTCGTATTATTAACGTAATAAAAGCGAAACATCTTTTATATAAAATGCAAATACTTTATTAAAGTTATTCTATAAATAGAATATATTATATTTTATTATCGATAGTATTTTGCATAGTGTTTTTGTATAGTATTGCATAGTGTTTGCGTAGTAAAATGTTTTAATATAAATAGAATATATTATATTTTATTTAAAAGATTTTGCTTTAAATATGGATAGTCGATTAAAGTAAATCAATACTGACCGTTAATGGATTAATTACTACGATTCTATTTTCCTATAAATAAAGCTCATTCCTTCATTATTTTCTTACGAATTCAACAAACTCTGTAGAGAGAAATTATAGAGAGAAGCTATAGAGAGAAAATCTATAGAGAGAAAGAAGAAGAGTATTCGGCATTTCACTACTTTGATATCCAAAGGTCTTTTACTAAGAAGAGATATTATTTGTTGTACTTCGTAAAGTGTTATTCTTTCTTATTCATGAAGAGAACTTTTGTTATTCCATTCTTTATTATTACATTGGAATAACTCAGATACGCTGTGACATACCCTATACTTGGTGAAATCCTCTGTTATTCCATTCTTTATTATTACATTGGAATAACTCAGATATCTGTGACATACCCTATACATAATCTGTATCATGGTTTACCCTATACTTGGTGACATTCTTCTATTATTACATTGGAACATCCTCGCTCGCGTGTGTTTTACACCTAACCGGTTTCGCCTTTTATTATTATTACATTGGAACATCCATGTCATGTGTTTTACACCTGACCGGTTCCGCTCTTTATCATTCATTGGAATATCCTATCTGTGTATTTTTACCGATCCGGTTCCATCTTTATTATTCTGTTGGAACATCCTGCTTGCGTGAATTTCACGACACAGTTCCCGTATTATTATTACATTGGAATAACTTGCCTACATCAAGCAATCCGCATGCATGGTGATTTCCTTTGTTATTCCATTCTTTATTATACCCAAATGGTTAAAACTTTAACTTCTATACTCCATGAAATTAGTAGAATATTCTTGATATTTGCGTTTCATCCAAAGATCTTTTCATGAAAATATTCTTCCGATCATTCTTGAATTTTACTCTACAAAACAAAGATCTTGTTGACAATTTGGGCGTTAATAATTCCAGAATAAAATAATTCTTGAACTTGTTTTATTGAATTATTATGTCATTGTCATCATCCTCATGTTATATTATGTTATCTTTGGCTTATAATGCGTAGATGAACTTAGTTTGATTATGACCAGGGATCATTCGGTATAATCATGGCTTGTTATAAATGATGTGACAAAAGTCCTCGGTGGCTGTGTCATGCAATGAGGATAGTTTTTGGTATGATTATGACCGGGGTGATTTGGTATAGTCGTGACCATTGATAATTTGATGAAAATCCTTGACCAAGTGGTGCGGGATGATTAGATATTGTGATTTATTCATTAAACCGAGTCTTAGTGATAAAAATTGATGAAAACCTTTAAAACCTAAAAGATAGTAGACTTTATTTTTTACTTGACTCTTTTAATGGATTGCATATTCATCGCAGCTTAAACCGGTTGTCTATTGTATTTTATCGGGTTTAACACTTTTGTTGAAGGCTAATGATAATTTATTCTGCATTATCTTAGTCATAATATTTCTTCTTGGGCTAGTTGAGCTCACCCTTTATTTCACCGTTCTTCTTCTGAAAATGAGAATATAAATTTGGGACGAGTCGGAAACGGAGTAATGGTCCAGAGGATAGCATTAGTAGTCCTCACTATTCTACGTGAAATAGTGTGATAATAATTATAATGAGGACTCCTTTTGAGTTTGTATAATATCTAGTAGACAATATTTGTATTCAAACTCACGCTTTATGTCAGATTGCATACCTACAGTTATATTAAGTAAGTTGTATTTAAATTACATACCATGTAAGTAAGTGGCGACCAAGAAGATGGGTGACGTATACCTAATTTTGGGGGCGTCACAAAACTGTTATTTCATTTCTCATTTCATTAATTGTCATTACATATCATGCTTTATCGAATTGGCGTTAAATACGTAGATGATTTAATAAATAATCGATCATTACCCAAAAAAAAAACTTTATAATGTAAGGTAAATTTTAAAAATTTAAAGTATTATATATAAATTGACCCCATTAAAATTTTATAAATTTTCTATTAATTATATGGGGTCAAATTGAAAATTTATAACTTTGTCAATCAAATTTTAACCACATATAACTCATATCCTCTCAATATATGTATCTCTCTCTAAAATATTTTAAACTAAATAATAATCTAATTTATATTATTTTTAAAATAAATAATGAATTACTTACTTATGAATGCTTATGATTAAAAAAGTCTATAATTATAAGTCAATATAGTTATACATACCATATATTATTACTCATTATATTTTCATTGTAATATATATATATATATATATATATATATATATATATATATATATATATACTCGAAAATATAAAGTATTAAAAAAATTAGTTGAGGAATGCCTCCCTCGAACCCCCGCCAAATTATTTGTCACTTAGTAATAATTTGATCCCACTAATGAGAGTTTCTGGCTTGGCCACTGTGCATTATAATCTATTATTACATTTCTTCCAAATTCAAATCAAAAGACACATCATTTCAAAATACTTAACAAACTAATCCAAAAATTACAAGAGAAAAAAATACACGATAACATCTTCGGTCTTTGATAGATTAAAGTTACAACTAAACCATGTAAAAAATCTCTTTAGCCAACATTGGAACCTTCACCTATAGACCGAGAATTTACATTTATAAAACAACAAACCCTAAAACACACATCCATGAGAAAATTAAAAGAAACAAGTAAAAAAAATTCCCTTCCTACAAGTTTGGCATTCATCTTCTTCAGCTTTTTAACCTCTTTCTCCAAGGTCTTCACTAAACTTTTGGTCATCTCAATTGCTAACCAATTTTTAGCTTTCTCACTTTTCTCTTTCTTCATTTTATCTACAATCTCTCTGTTGACCTTCAATTTTAATGTCAAATCTTCAATAACATCTCTAGCACAGTCAGGAAATGGTGGATCATACCATTTAAAGAAACCGTCGTAAGCTCTCTTATCCTATTATACACCAACCATTAATATAAGCAATAGTATGGAAACAAAGTAAAAAAAAAATACATTTATATACCCGATAATTAATACACCTAAGGAATCACCTCCCTGGATGTTTTGTACCATCTATACTTGCCTGCCACATTCACATCATTACTCCATAGCAGTAACAACTTGGAAACTCAGGATGAATTCATTTATTTAAGTTGCAAGAACTACAATCTTCCTCCGCAATTTCGTTCATGATTTCACTCCAAGACGAACTCGATCTTTCAATTTGGCACTCAAAAGTATTTAATATATATATATATATAAGCGAACCAGTAATTGAGAGACAAAGCATATGATTTTATTCTAGGTTGAAGAATCGAGAAAGAAAGATGAAGACGACTTGAAAGCCCTAACTTTTCTCCCAAAATGCCTTGCATTCGTTTACATAGATGGAGAACAATAGTAGCTACGCCCAATTATTCAACTGACTTTTACAAACATCGTCATGTTATCATTCTCCATCTAATGTGTTAAAATTTTAAGCAAAAATCGAATATAACCCTAATAATTAATAGCTTATAATTTTTTTTAGTACAAGCACCAGTTTATTACTTTTTTCAATTTAGGTATCAATTTATAAGTCAGGTCTCAGTACAGTACGTCACCAAAAATTAATTTTTACCGAAAAAAGTATGAAATGACTCTTCTAACTAGAATATAATTTATTATTTTACTCTCTTATATTCTCTTCTCTTCTCTATTTCATTTTTTCACCAACTTCGTTCCTTGTATGCATAAATCTGAAGTACTTGAACATGGAGCTGCATATGGCATATAGCATGAAGCAATAATACAATTTTGGCAGCCCAATAAAGAATAAGGATATATCCAAAGAGGATCAGAATCACCAATGACTATAGCCTAAAATATTCTGTTGAGATGAATGTAATCCACCTATGTCACAGGTAGGGAATGTGGGACAGACCTATTTCTGGGATCCACCATTTTAGTACCGTTGGACCAAGCAGTATATCAATATGATTATATAGCTATGGTAAATCCTTGTTACTGAATATATCCTTGTTGTCTATGACCATGAAATATATTCAGTAACTGGTGAAATGGGCTTCAGCTTAAAACTTCAACAGAAAAATAAATAAATAAAACTAGAAGAGATGAAGTTCAAATTATCAGTCCATCAATGGTTTATGTACTCTTTCACAAGACTGTCAAGAACCTAGCAGTATCTTGTATTTCTCTCTCTCTCTCACATTTTTATTTTATTTGGTTAAAGCTTAAAGCTTTTTCTTTTTTTTTTGGGTTCACAAAAGCTTAAAGCTTTATTGCAGTTTCCTTTTGAAACGAGTCACAGGACAGGAGTCACGAAGCAATCCAACTTTGACAAATTCTTATGGAGGAGAATCACCAATGACTATAGCCAAAAATATGGCGGGACCAATCCATCCATTTATTAAATTCAAGTAGTGAAATCTCAAAACTGGTGGTGGAATAACAGATAGAAAATCTTGACACCCAATGAAAAGAATGATATAGATATCATAAGATAAGTAGTGGGTCAGTTGGCCCAACTCTCAGTTCATATAAATAACTACCAAACCACCACCATCTTCAATCACTAACACTTGCTACAAACATAACCAAAGCTTTCTCTTCTTCCTTCTCAGTAAAATGGCTGCTTCCACAATGGCCCTCTCCTCCCCATCATTCGCCGGAATGGCGGTGAAAGTAGCTCCATCTTCATCTGAGCTCTTTGGAAATGGAAGAATTTCCATGAGGAAAACAGGAAAAAAGCCCGCTGCTTCATCAGGCAGTCCATGGTACGGCCCAGACAGAGTCAAGTACTTGGGCCCATTCTCTGGTGAAGCCCCATCCTACCTCACCGGTGAGTTTCCAGGTGATTACGGCTGGGACACTGCTGGCCTTTCTGCTGATCCCGAGACATTCGCCAAGAACCGTGAGCTTGAGGTGATTCATAGCAGATGGGCCATGCTTGGAGCCCTTGGATGTGTCTTCCCCGAGCTCTTGGCTCGTAACGGTGTCAAATTCGGTGAGGCCGTGTGGTTCAAGGCCGGATCCCAAATCTTCAGTGAAGGTGGGCTTGACTACTTGGGCAACCCAAGCTTGGTCCATGCCCAGAGCATCTTGGCCATATGGGCTACCCAAGTTATCTTAATGGGTGCCGTTGAGGGTTATCGTATTGCAGGTGGGCCACTAGGTGAGGTTGTTGACCCACTTTATCCCGGAGGAAGCTTCGACCCCTTGGGCCTTGCTGAGGACCCAGAAGCCTTTGCTGAGCTTAAGGTTAAGGAACTCAAGAATGGAAGGCTCGCCATGTTCTCCATGTTTGGTTTCTTTGTTCAGGCCATTGTTACAGGAAAGGGCCCATTGGAGAACCTAGCCGACCACCTTGCTGATCCAGTGAACAACAATGCATGGGCCTATGCCACCAACTTTGTCCCCGGAAAGTGAATTTTGGGGGAGAGAGACATTGTTTGAGTTTCTTAACTGTTTAATGTATGAAGAATTGTTTGTGAATTAATTACTAGTGAACTATTTAATGTGAATTTTATCCACTACGAACTCCATCAAATAAATTTGAAAACTCAATTAATCAGAAAATTGGATTTGGATTAATGTAATTGAATAGTAAGGCTCGCAATTCGAGTTCGATTCTGGTTCGACTCGAAAAAATACGAGTGAGATTCGGATTTGTTAATAATATGATCCAAATATGAGTATTTTTAAAAATAGTTTGAATAAAAATATGAGTAGAATCTGTGTAAGGTTATACTCCACTTGTTTAAAATTCAAACTACTCGAATTCTTAACTGTTATTCGATACATACTCGATTGATACAGATTCGATTAGATGCTCTTATAATATATACAAATTTAAATCAAATTAGGATAATTAATTATTATTATTTTGTTTTATTTTTAATTTTAATTTTAATTGTGATTTTATATTTGTAAAGTGTAATATTACATATATTTTCTCAATTCTAAGTAAAATAACAAATTCAATTTATTATTATATTTATTATAAAACTGAATTTGAAGCTGATGAATAGTTTGAATATAATTCGATCCGAGTCAGATCGAATTCAAGTAATAAATATTCGAGTAGTCAAATCTGAGTAAAAAAAATTTAAATACAATTCAAATTGAGACGAATTTGAATATAAATTTAATATTTTAAGTTGAATTTGAGCAATTCTCTGTTTGGATCGGTTAGATTTGCTTACACCGTTATTGAATAGATATCTATTTGCAATTTAAACACTTGATACACTTTCACCTAGTCTGGATATAGATAATAAAAACAGGCCACGCAATACGTGAAAGCTAGTTGGCTATATTGGGCTTTCAGTTTTTTCCAATGAGATTTTCCCACATTATGCATCTAATGAGGATTTAATATTTGAGAAGACACTACAAGTTGACGAACAAATGAAAATGCAACAATAGAGTGTGTAGATCTAGTGTCAAACAAAATCAATGCCTCACGATTTCCTACAAGAAGAATGCCTAGAAATAGTACCTGGTGCTTGGGCCACCTGATTAGCTGTCAATGCAAATATTCTCCCACCGGTGTTGCGTTGATCACCATTACCAGCATTACCGCCTCCCACATTACCACGCTGAACTGGGCAGTCCATTGCTCTATGTCCCATTTGTCCACATAAGAAACAAGCCCCTGTCTCTCTATAGCATACGCCTCTATCGGCATGATACCCACCACAAGTAAGACATGGACGGTGGAAGTGGCAAAAGGTTCGGATTGCCCCCACTGCCGGGTCCCGGATCTGCCTTGAATTTGACCATGTTGGCGATCTTGACCACGATTACGATTTTCTTTGAAAACCCTGCTACATTGAAATCTCCTATTTTGATACTGACCTCCAGCTTGCCACTGACCATGCTGCTGACCTCCACGACCACCCTGCTGCATTGGGTAAGCAAAATCCCTTCGAGGATTAAATCGCTGACCCGTTGGAGGCTCATTCCAATTATTTTGCCTTCTATTCTGATTTCTACAAAACTGCCCCATTCCTTGCCCTTGTTGGTCATCTCTATCTCTCTTTCGACTCCCTTCTGATTTGGAAGCTCGAAAGTCCTTGTGCTCAATTTCCCCACTCTTAGCTGCATTGGCCACCTGTGATATATCTGTAAATATGGTGTGGATGATTGATCTCCTATACTCATATTTCAGGGCCCATTTGAACTTTTCTGCCTGTTGTGCAGCTGTCCCAGCTATTGAACATAAAAACCGGTACCAATCTCGTAAACCTCGCTATGAAATCATTAATAGTCTCATCATCCTTCCTTAGAATGGACACAAATTCCCTGATGTATGCATCCTTATCAGCGTTTGGGAAATATTCTTTGATAGAAAAGGTCACAAAACCGCTTCCATATGAGTCTATCCATAAATCCATCTCCTGCGTAGCCTTCAGCCGATTTCCACCATCGTTGAAATCATCATCTCAACTTATAAACCGCTAACCTCACCTTCCGATTTCTTGAACATCCAATAACATCAAAAATCTTCTCCAAGTGGGCGATCCAGTTCTCCGCATCAATTGGAGTCGAAGCAAAAGGAAAAGAGTTGGGCTTCTGCTTAATGAACCTCTCTAATAACACATACAAAGGTTGCACTTGCTGACCCACTTGATCCTCGGGAGGAATATTACTGCTTTCATGTCGTGGTATCTCATATCATCCCCATGTCATTTGCATGATGATTTCTCAGCATCATGGAATACCTTGCATAGCATGTGCCGTGGCTCTCACAGAATCGCCTCATTCACCATTGTTGCTACCATAGTCGGGTTATTGTTGCATTACCACAGGCCCCATCATTTCCACCACAGTTAATGACCTCGACACAGGGTTGCCTCGACCCTCCTCTCATTTATTACCACGCCTCCCAAAGATTCTCGAAGACTCTACGAGCCATCTATGATACAAAATCAAATAGACCCGAACAAACAGATCAAAACAAATAATCAAGCCAAATTTATGCAAAACAAAAATCAATCGCAATACAACTCTATAATAAAATCTTACAACTACCCAATGGTCTACCCATAACTCACAGGTCAAGCCTAAAAGGCAATCTACAAGATCATAACCTAAGCTCTGATACCAACTCTGTAACACCCCCTTTCCCTAAAGGAAAAGGAATGTCACGCACAAACATAATAAACACAAACCTCTAATAAATCTCAAAATATCTCCAATGAAATTGAACACTAATTGTCACATACTCCAATTTAAATAGAAGGAACTCCACCGTTACATAATCTCTACTAATAAGAAATAAATGCCAAAATGGCCCAAACATCCATATACAAAATATTAGGAAAACCAAGTCTAATAATAAGTCTCAAAAGCTAATCTACTCATTTGGATCAAAGGTAGCTCTCATCCCATATATCCTGATCACCCCTGATTACCTGCCGGAAAAAGAACACAGCGTGAGCCAATTGCCCAGTACGGATATGAAGATGAATAAATATATCACAATAAGTAATGAATCTAAAAGAGTTGAATGAATGAACACATGTTAATTAAAAACGAATTACGAATAGATCAGAATTTGTGAGTTCATTTACAATGACTAACACTGTCAATCGAATAATTATAGCCAAAAGAATCCCAAACAAATAAGGCTGAATCAAATGGTTATACAGTAACAATTTCATACTGAGCTCAAATACAAATAGCCAAAGGCTAACAAAATACATCGGTACCATGATATATACAAATCAAATAGGATAATCGCATACGACACATACGTCACTAATCCGCCAAATAAATCGAATCAAATCAAATCTTTGGGTGCGACCCATACGTATCCCGAACAAATATATCAAATGGTCAAAGCTTCATACCCGAGCATACTGAAAGGATACTGTGTGGACTAATCACACCGCCACGGAAGGTGTCATGCCACTCATCGAGAGGGCGTGCATGGGTACTCCCACGTGGTTAGCTAAAGTATACCCTAAGGATCAAACTACAAAATGTAAGCCAAAAGGGGTTCAAATCACAAGGCTTACATGACCATATTCAAATAAAATCGAATTATCACACAAACATACCCAATTATTACAAGATATCAATGATCAAAACAACTCCGAGTGTGAACTAAATTATATGAACAATGGTACAAACGAATAAAGTCTCCAAAACATATTGACACGATTAACTAGTTCAAAGAGTACAAATACGAATTCAAATATCAACGCCAAAACGAAACTACCTCAATAATTTTGACAACACGAAATAATCCTGAGAGACAATACCAAATTTCTAAACGAGTACAAAACGAACGAATTTAATTTTAAGGAGTATCGCTGAAAAAATACGGAATCCGTACCTTAATGTAGTACCAAAATAATTCGCCGAATCCAAATATCACCCGCTAAACTCCCCCAATCCGATCTAATTATCAAAATAAAATATAAAGCATATAATTAAATTACGAACTCATACAAGTTATATTTTCAGAAATTCAATAAATTTTAATATACTATATTCACTTTGTACTCAAAAGATATATTTTAATTATAATAACAATATTATAATATTATTTATTACTCTCCCTTATTAAATTTCATAAATCTAATATATATATATATAACTATATAAATTGCAGTTTGAAAATATATATAATATATATAACAAAATTAGGTAAGTATATATATATATAAGATGAAATACGATACATAAGTATATATATATAAGAAACTAACTACTTGCAAAGAAAATTTTCATGAGAGCTTACATATAATATATATATATATATATATATATAAAAACTAATCTATGATCTTATATATATATATAATGAATCTATAAATATATATATATATATATATATATATATATATATATATATATATAATCTATATAACTAGTATGCAAAATTTCGCAGGTTAACACATAAATATATGAACCAAGCATCGCAGATTTTTATTATATATATGACGAATACGCGGGTTTATATACATATATCATATATCTCAATTGATTGAGGGTTTTATGAATTTACTCACCTTCGTTAAATGAATTTCCTTCCTCTTTGTATTGAAATCTTTTGAACAACTACTTCCTCCTTTATCAGATTATGACGCATTCCCTTTTTTTACCAATTGTGTACCGCGAGATTGAGATTAGGTTTTTTGTTATTTATTTACTAATTAATATGTTTTATTAATACCCTTAATTTTATTAGGATTTAAAATTACACAATTATAAATTAGACCCAATTAATTTAAAAGCCCAAATTAATACAATCCTTTACTTATTATGGTCCACATAAATTAAATAGAATCCGACCCAAACATAAGGAAAGCCCAATTAAGTATTTTAAAGCTTACTTAAATATTTTATTATTATTTTATTGGGTGTTACATCACCTTCCCCTTAAAAAGGATTCCGTCCCCCGAATCAAAAGAATAGAACGTACCTAATTTTCAAAAAGATGTGGATATTCCGCTCAAATAGACTCTTCCATCTCCCAAGTAGCTTCCCGCTCCGAATGGTTTTTCCACAAGACTTTAACAAAAGGAATTGTCTTCCTCCTTATAATCCGTTCTTGACGATCTAGAATCGCCTCGGCTTCTTCCACAAGTAAGATCTTCTTGAATCTTATGTGCGGGTATTGCACAACATGAAGCGGATGATAGTTATATTTCCTTAACTGCCGAAACATGAAAGATATTATGCGACATGAGATAATTGTGGAGGCAAAGCTACCCGATATGCCACTTCTCCAAACTTTCTCAAGGACTTGAAAGGGCCAATGAAACGCGGACTAAGCTTCCTTTTCAAACCAAACCTTGAACACCTTTCCATGGAGAAACTTTCAAAACACGTGTTCACCAGCGTGAATTCAAGAGCCCTCCTATGAATATCGGCATAACTCTTTTGCATGATCTAGCTTCTTTCAACTTTTCTTTAGCCACTGCTACCTTCTCTCGTAGTAATCCTAACCAAATCGGGTCCTTCATTACCCTTTCTCCAACCTCATCCCAACAAGTCGAGCTCGACACTTCTTACCATATAATGCTTCAAAAGGGGCCATACCAATACTAGCTTGCCAACTATTATTATATGCGAACTCCACCAAACTCAAATAATCATCCCAATTTCCTGTCCACTCTAAAGCACAAGATCGCAAAATGTCTTCTAATATCTGAATAGTTCTCTCTGATTGTCCATCTGTTTGCGGGTGAAAAGTTGTACTATAGTTGAGTCGCGTTCCCCAAGCTTGTTGAAATCCTTTCCAAAATCGAGAAGTAAATCGCGGATCCCGATCCGAAACAATAGAAACTGGAGTCCCATGAAGCTTAACAATCTCACGTTGAAAAATATCTGCTAACTTATTCACTGAAAAATTCTCACGAATAGCCAGAAAATGCGCCGATTTGGTCAAACGATCCACTACCACCCAAATATCATCATTCTTTTTAAGAGTCCTCGGTAATCTAATCACAAAGTCCATCGAAATGGCATCCCATTTCCACATGGGAATCTCTAACTGTTGCAACAAACCACCAGGCTGCTGATGCTCTATTTTCACTTGTTGATAAGTAATAAATTTACTCCAAATTCAGCTACATCCCTTTTCATTTCGCTCCACCAGAAATTCTCCTTCAAATCCTTATACATCTTTGTAGACCCCGGATGAATAGAAAATGGAAAACTATGGGATTCAGTCAACACTGCCTCATGAATCATTGGATCCACTGGAACACATAACCGTTTACCAAACCATATCACACCTTGCTCATCAATGCGAAACTCTGGCTGCCTACCATCATCCATATTCTGCGCTACAGCCCACAACTCGCCATCCTCCTTTTGGGGTTCTTTAATACGCAAAATAAGAGAAGGTTCCACCCTCATACCTACTACCAACCCATCAGAACCTCTAGCATATAGCTCCAAACCCACACGTTTCATATCCGAGATAAGTTGAGGTTGTGTAACCAAGGCAGCTACACTCCTTGAACTTTTCCGACTAAGAGCATCTGCAACCACATTAGCCTTACCGGGGTGATACTGAATCCTAGCATCATAAACCTTAAGAAGCTCCAACCAACGCCTTTGTCTCATGTTAAGCACCTTTTGAGTAAAAATATATTTAAGGCTCTTGTGGTCGGTGAAAATGTCACAAGTCTCTCCATATAGATAGTGTCTCCAAATCTTTAGGGCAAAAATAACTGTTGCTAACTCCAAGTCATGGGTAGGGTAATTCACCTCATAAGGTTTAAGTTGTCTGGAAGCATAAGCAATTACCTTACCATTTTGCATCAAAACACACCCTAATCCCTTCTTGGAAGCATCACTGTAAATCTGATAACCTCCTGTCCCCGATGGTAATGTAAGCACTGGAGCCGACACAAGCCTCTTTTTAAGTTCCTCAAAACTTTTCTCACGTTCCTCATTCCACACAAACTTTATACCCTCCTTCATCAATTGAGTTAATGGCAAAGTTAACAAAGAGAAACCTTCCACAAATCGCCGGTAGTACCCTGCCAAACCCAAGAAACTCCTTACTTCAGTTACCGTGGTAGGTCTTGGCCAATTAGTGATAGCCTCAACCTTCGCAGGATCCACCTTAATACCTTCAGCAGACACGACATGTCCCAAAAATGCTACCTGTTCTAACCAAAACTGGCATTTGGAAAACTTAGCATATAACTTATTCTTCTGCAGAACCCCCAAAACAGTACGAATATGCTCTTCATGCTCCTCCTTAGACTTGGAATACACCAAAATGTCATCAATGAAGACAATGACAAATTGGTCCAAGTACTCGCTAAAACCCGATTCATCATATCCATAAACACTACCGGAGCATTAGTCAACCCAAATGACATCACCAAAAACTCATAGTGCCCATACCGCACGATGCGAAAAGCTATTTTGGAACGTCTCTTCTTCCTCACCTCAACCGATGGTACCCCAACTCAAATCTATCTTTGAGAAGAACTTTTGCCTTGGAGGTGATCAAAAAGGTCATCTATCCGTGGCAATGGATATCTGTTCCTGATAGTGATCCGATTTAGTTCCCTATAATCTATACACAATCTCATAGATCCATCCTTCTTCTTCACAAACAAGACTAGAGCACCCCATGGTGATACACTCGGTCTAATGAATCCACGATCTAACAACTCCTGTAATTGTTCCTTCAACTCCTGTAACTCTAATGGAGCCATTCTATAGGGTGCCTTAGAGATAGGTTCCGCTCCAAGAATGAGCTCAATAGTAAACTCAACTTCCCTTGGCGGTGGCAATCCTGGCAGATCCTTAGAAAATACCTCAGGAAATTCTCGCACAATTGGATAGTCATCAAGTTGGGGCTCATCCCTCAAGGTATCCTTCACATAAGCCAAATAACAATCACGCCCCTTAGCAATCATTTTGCTCGCCTTCAAAGCTGAGATCAACTTTACAACACCATTCGGCTTTGAACATTGAAACTCGAATTCTGGAGTCTCTAAGGGTTCAAAAATAACTTTCCTTGCCTGACAATCAATAGTGGCTCGATACTTACTCAACCAATCCATACCCAAGATAATATCAAAATCATGCATCACCATCGGAAGTAAGTTAGTTGCGTACACTCTCCTCCCTAACTTCAAAGGACACTCGCGAAAGTGCTCAAAAATAATCACAGAATTCCCCATCGGGGTAGCAATAGACAAATGAGGATTTAATATTTGAGAAGACACTTCAAGATGACGAACAAATGAAAATGCAATAATAGAGTGTGTAGATCCAGTGTCAAACAAAACCGATGCCTCACGATTTCCTACAAAAAGAATGCCTGAAATAGTATCTGGTGCTTGGGCCGCCTGATTAGCTGTCAATGCAAATACTCTCCCACTGGTATTGCATTGACCACCATTACCAGCATTACCGCCTCCCACATTACCACGCTGAACTGGGCAGTCCCTTGCTCTATGTCCCATTTGTCCACATAAGAAACAAGCCCCTGTCTCTATATAGTACGCCTACTACCAAATACACACACCACAAGCAGATGGACACGGACCCGGTGGAAGTGGCAAAAGGTTCGGATTGCCCCCACCGCCAAATCCTGAATCACCGCCCACAATTTGATCCACATTGGCGATCTTGACCCTAATTTCGATTTTCTTTGAAAACCCATGTTCATTGAAATCTCCTATTTTGATCATCGACCTCCACTTTGCCATCGACCATGTCATTTGACCTCCACGACCACCCTGTTGCATTGGGTAAGCAAAATCCCTTCGAGGATTAAATCGCTGACCCGATGGAGGCTCATTCCAATTATTTTGCCTTCTATTCTGATTTCTGACAAACTGCCCCATTCCTTGCCCTTGCTGGTCATCTCTATCTCTGTTTCGACTCCCTTCTGATTTGGAAGCTTGAAAGTCCTTGAGCTCCATTTCTACACTCTTAGCTGCATTGGCCACCTGTAATATATCTGTAAATATGGTGTGGATGATCGATCTCCTATACTCATATTTCAGGGCCCATTTGAACTTTTCTGCCTGTTGTGCAGCTGTCCCAGCTATTGAACCCGCAAAACCAGCCAATCTCGTAAACCTCGCTATGAAATCATTAATAGTCTCATCATCCTTCTGCCGAATGGACACAAATTCCCTGATGTATGCATCCCTATCAGCGTTTGGGAAATATTGTTGATAGAAAAGGTCACAAAAACCGCTCCAAATGAGTCTATCCATAAATCCATCTCCCTGCGTAGCCTTCAGCGATTTCCACCATCGCTGAGCATCATCCTCTAGCTTATAAACTGCTAACCTCACCTTCTGATTTTCTGAACATCCAATAACATCAAAAATCTTCTCCAAGTGGGCGATCCAGTTCTCCGCATCAATTGGAGTCGAAGCAAAAGGAAAAGAGTTGGGCTTCTGCTTAATGAACCTCTCTAATAACACATACAAAGGCTGCACTTGCTGACCCACTTGATCCTCGGGAGGAACATTCTGCTCATGTCGTGGTATCTCTGTATCATCCCCTATGTCATTTGCATGATGATTTCCTTGCATCTGTGGAATACCCTGCATAGCTTGTGCACGCGCACTGTAGAATCGCCTCATTCACCATTCTTTGCTGACCATAGTCGGGGTTATTGTTGCATTACCACAGGCCCCATCATTTCCACCACAGTTATGACCTCGACTGAGGTTGCCTCGACCCTCCTACAGTTATTACCTGCCTCCCGTGATTCTCGAAGACCTACGAGCCATCTATGATACAAAATCAAATGCACCCGAGAACAAACAGATCAAAATAAATAATCAAGCCAAATTTATGCAAAACAAAAATCAATCATAATACAACTCTATAATAAAATCTTACAACTACCCAATGGTCTACCCATAACTCACAGGTCAAGCCTAAAAGGCAATCTACAAGATCATAACCTAAGCTCTGATACCAACTCAGAATAATTTACCTTTCCCAAAGGAAAAGGGAATGTCACGCACAAGAATAATAAACACAAACCTCTAATAAATCTCAAAATATCTCCAATGAAATTGAACACTAATTGTCACATACTCCAATTTAAATAGAAGGAACTCCACCGTTACATAATCTCTACTAATAAGAAATAAATGCCAAAATGGCCCAAACATCCATATACAAAATATTAGGAAAATCAAGTCTAATAATAAGTCTCAAAAGCTAATCTACTCATTTGGATCAAAGGTAGCTCTCATCCCATATATCCTGATCACCCCTGATTACCTGCCGGAAAAAGAACACAGCGTGAGCCAATTGCCCAGTACGGATATGAAGATGAATAAATATATCACAATAAGTAATGAATCTAAAAGAGTTGAATGAATGAACACATGTTAATTAAAAACGAATTACGAATAGATCAAAATTTATGAGTTCATTTACAATGACTAACACTGTCAATCGAATAATTATAGCCAAAAGAATCCCAAAAAAATAAGGCTGAATCAAATGGTTATACAGTAATAATTTCATACTGAGCTCAAATACAAATAGCCAAAGGCTAACAAAATACATCGGTACCATGATGTATACAAATCAAATCGGATAGTACGCACGACACATACGTCACTAATCTGCCAAATAAATCGAATCAAATCAAATCTTTGGAATTCGACCCGTACGTATCCTAAACAAATATATCAAATGGCCAAAGCTTCATACCCGAGCATACAAAAAAGGATACGCGTGGACTAATCACACCATTACGGAAGGTGTCATGCCCTTGTGTCAAGAGGACATGCCTGTGGTACCCCCACAGGTGGTTAGCTCAAGTATACCCTAAGGATCAAACTACAAAATGTAAGCCAAAAGGGGTTCAAATCACAAGGCTTACGGTACCATATTCAAATGAAATCGAATTATCAAACACAAACATACCCAATTATTACAAGATATCAATGATCAAAACAACTCCGAGTGTGAACGAAATTATACGAACAATGGTACAAACGAATAAAGTCTCCAAAACATATTGACACGATTAACTAGTTCAAAGAGTACAAATACGAATTCAAATATCAACGTCAAAACGAAACTACCTCAATAATTTTGACAACAAGAAATAATCCTGAGAGACAATACCAAATTTCTAAACGAGTACAAAACGAACGAATTTAATTTTAAGGAGTATCATTTGAAAGTAATCTAAATCGTAGTACCTTAATGTAGTACCAAAATAATTACCGAATCCAAATATCACTCGCTTAAACTCCCCAATCCGATCTAATTATCAAAATAAAATATAAAGCATATAATTAAATTACGAACTCATACAAGTTATATTTTCAGAAATTCAATAAATTTTAATATACTATATTCACTTTGTACTCAAAAGATATATTTTAATTATAATAACAATATTATAATATATATATATATATAAAACTAATCACAAAGATATATATATATATATATAATGAATCCAGAAAACATATATATATATATATATATATATATATATATAATGTGAGACCCTGATTTTATCAATAAAGATTTAAATTTTGTCGAAATAATTTTTTAATATTATGGTGTGAATTTGAGATAATATTATAGTTGTGGGTAGTATTTATAAATTTTACAAAGTATCACAAGTGGTTATATTATATTCGATTGGTGGGGAATATTCTATTTAGCAGGGAATATTCGTCTGATATGGCTCAATCATTGGTGGACCCCACAATGTAAATTATTGTCGGATTGAGAAAATGACAAAATATTTTATTGAAATAACGGTGGAAGTTTTACTGGTTGATCTTGTTGAACTACTTCGGTAGTAAAAGTACGATGTCGTGTGGTTGCATAAGTAGCGCACGGTATTGATTATTGATGCTTATGTGAGAAGTCACTCAGGTTTGATTCCATTATCACGATTAATAATATGAATTATTATAGCGATAATGACGTTTTGTTTTATTCAGTATTATTAACGTAATAAAAAGCGAAACATCTTTTATGTAAAAAATGAATACTTTATTAAAGTTTATTACATAAATAGAATATATTATATTTTATTATGCATAGTGTTGCATAGTATTTTGCATAGTGTTGCATAGTGTTTGCGTAGTAAAAAACGTTTTTATATAAATAGAATATATGATATTTTATTTAAAAAATTTGCTTTAAATATGGATAGTCAGATTAAAATAAATCAATCTGGACTGCTTCATGGATTAATTACTATGCATTCTATTTTCCTATAAATAGAAGCTCATTCCTTCATTATTTTCTTACGAATTCACTTTGAAACTCTGAGAGAAATTATAGAGAGGTTTATATAGAGAAAATCTATAGAGAGAAAGAAGAAGAGTATTTTGGTACTTCACTTTATCCAAATGTCTTTTACTAGTAAGGGGTATTATTTGTTGTACAAGTAAGGGTGTTATTCTTTCTTATTCATGAAGAGAACTTACATTATTCCATTCATTATTATTACATTGGAATAACTTTGTAAAGTGGTATACCTATATACATAACTTTGTATATGCGGCGTACCCCTATACTTGGTGAAATCCTTATGTTATTCCATTCTTATTTATTCATTTGAATAACTTTGTATCTGTGAGAATCCCCTATACTTGGTCATCTTCTTCATTTATTCCATTCTTTATTATTACATTTGGAATATCACATGCGTGTGTTTTACACCGGGACAGTTCCATTGTTTATTATTCAAAGATTTATTATTACTTTGGATCATCACAGCCGGTGTGAATTTCACCGACTGGTTCCGATTATTATTATTACATTGGAATAACTTTATCTATCTTAATCTACCGCACGCATGGTGATTTCTTTTGTTATTCCATTCTTTATTATACCCAATTGGTTAAAACTTTGACTTATATACTCCATGAAATTAGTAGAATATCCTTGATATTTGCGTTTCATCCAATATCTTTCATGGAAATATTCTTCCGACCATTCTTGAATTTTACTCTACAAAATGATCTCTTGTTGACAATTTGGGCGTTACTAATTCACGGATAAAATAATTCTTGAACTTGTTTTATTGAATTATTATGTCATTGTCATCATCCTCATGATATATTATGTTATCTTTTGGCTTACGTGCATAGATGAACTTAGTATGATTATGACCGAGGATCATTCGGTATAATCATGGCTTGTTATAAATGATGTGATAAAAGTCCTCGGTGGCACGTAATGCGGTGATGGATAGTTTTTGGTATGATTATGACCGGGGGTGATTCGGTATAGTCATGACCATTGATAATTTGATGAAAATCCTTGGCCGTAGTACGGGGGATGATTAGATATTGTGGTTTATTCATTAAACCGAGTCTTAGTGATAAAAATTTATGAAAACCTTTTAAAACCTAAAAGATAGTAGACTTTATTTTCTACTTGACTCTTTTAATGGATTGCGTATTCATTGCAGCTTAAACCGGTTGTCTATTGTATTTTATCGGTTTAACATTGTTGAAGACTATTGATAATTTATTCTGCATTATCTTAGTCATAATATTTCTTCTTGGGCTAGTTGAGCTCACCCTTTCTTTTCACTTATTCTCTTCGAGAAAATGAGAACATATAGGATTTAGTCGGGGAGCTGAATAATGGTCGAGAGGATAGCATTAGTAGGCCTCACTATTACGTGAAATAGTGTGATAATAGTTGTAATGAGGACTCCTTTTGAGTTTGTATAATATCTAGTAGACAATATTTGTATTCAAACTCACGGTTTATGTAATATTGTACCTACGCATGATTATATTAATAAGTTGTATTTGAATTTATGTACCATGTAAGTGGCGACCCAAGATGGGTGGCGATACCTAATTTTAGGGGCGTCACGGTTGGTATCGAGCTTAGGGATATGATCCTGGCTAAGATGTGAGATAAGAACTAGGAGGGAGAAACGAGGAATTCCTTCGCTAGTATGACCTACCTAAGTTTATTTGTTATTTAATTGGTCGGTCAGAGTATAGGGATAATATTTGATATATTAATTAACCCTTATGTTGTTGCAGTGTTTGGAAATGGCAGCTGAAAATATTCACAATGGAGTGAATGTGACCGTTGTGACACCTTTAATCACTAACCAGGTTAATGCAGTGTCAGACGAGGAACAAATTAGAGATATCCACGCAGTGAATGAAGAACTAATTGTTGCACCCGAGCTAGTTGCAGAGGTAGCAGCTAAAAGTGAGGAAGAAGAGGAAGAAGGGGAACCTGAGGAGAATTGGTTAGAAGAAGTTTATGATCAAAACTTAGAATTACAAAATCGTGTTCGTGAGCTAGAAGAACAGGTTGAAGAACGGCAAACGGTCGTGGAACAAAGGGATACAACAATTCAAAATTGGGTTACCCGATATGTGATGCTCAAACAAAATCACGCTTTGGCGGTGTAAGATATTAAAGTTGGAATCGAGAATTTAAAATCAAAGATCAATGAAAAGAAGAAACAACCGAACGAAGGAGAATAAAGCGATGCATGGGTAAAAGTCGCTGCAATGCGTTGATAGTGTAGAAAAGACGTCCCATCCAATAAAGCCAAAATAGATGAAATGGACTTTGCTTTTGGACAAAGAATTGAGAGAACTTAACATCGAATTCGAATTACCACGTGCATAGCGGTCAACCCGAATTCGATATGGATCGGAGAATAATGATTCAAATCATGGATCGAGAATGTGAAGAAGCACTTAAGGGTGGAATGTACCCTATAGTAAAGTCAAACTTCGGTAATTTAAGCGAGGCGTTTATTTAGAAACCCGAACGAAGTTATTACGGGTAAATTAATTATAAATTATTACTAAGTCTATACTTTATTCAATACAAGTTCTACCCACTCTTTTATTCTACCTAGTTGTGTTCAATGTTTAAATTTGACTCCGGAAAAATTAGACTTTGATTTATCTATTGAAACTTCGTTGGGAGA
This sequence comes from Panax quinquefolius, assembly GCA_020205615.1. Classification (NCBI taxonomy): domain Eukaryota; kingdom Viridiplantae; phylum Streptophyta; class Magnoliopsida; order Apiales; family Araliaceae; genus Panax; species Panax quinquefolius. The sequence goes on from CM035163.1 coordinate 19,930,216, forward strand.
AACCTTCGTTACCTCCACTGTTTATTAATCTTGTTTGATTCAAATAAACACTTTCACGTTACCTGTCGATCTTATCTATTTGAAAATACTTACCTTTGATGTGATTTTAGGAATCAATTGGTTAACTACTCATCATGCTTTTAAATAAGGTTGTTAGCTTTTATATTCATAACCAACTTTGTTGTGCGAATTCAAGTAACCAAACTACTAAAGTCAATTATTGTCATATCAAGCCATATGTAAAGAGCCCCGAACCTTTCGTTGTTGACTTCCTTGTGTGGAATGCACCGAAGCCAGGCTTTCTGTAGGCGACATCGTGAATGAAGATGGCAAGTTTATAGGTATCATTGTGAGGTGGTATCTAGGTTAAGGGATAGAAGTCTCATTGGTATCAATGTGACGTCTATCCAAGTCTTGGATGAGAGTCACAGCTTTGAATGATATTTCTATTATTAATAAATTTCTTGGTGTATTCTTGAAGACTTCTTAGCCTACTTAGAAGCGTGAAATCGAATTTTGTATTGACCCCAAAGACAAAAAACCCATTTCTTAAACCCTCAAATATTTCTTCAACTAAAAGGATCTGTTTACGTGGATTATGATGAAAGTCATAATAAAAGCATTGGACTAATAAAAATCATGGGTATACGTGGTATTAGTAAGTGTTATGATGAGTTATGTTGGTTAGTATGTGAAAACATGAAAGTTTCTTAAAAATCACATGGAGTTAAAAACCAGATTTTGGTGAAAAACGTAACATGAAATTCAATTGATCAAATCTCCTATTATATTTTGAATTTTTGAGTGTGGTTAAGTCCTAGAGTTAGATCTATGAGTTACCTAACTAATCCAAGTGGAATCAATGAAAAGGTGTTGTAGATTTTTGTGGACTGATTTTAGCAAAGGAGTCAAAACTTCAAAATGTCCAAAAAGTCGCTGCTGCCACGTTTTAAGTAAGGGCTGTTTCGGCCACTTAATTAGTGAGAAAAATTCAGGCCTTTTGGGACATAAAAGTATATGGTATAAAAACATCGTGTCCAAAAATGAGCTCATTCCGACTTAAAATGAGCAAGTTATGACCATTTCAATATTTAGGTTTTTTTGACGAAAAATGCTATAATCTGGAGTTCTATAACTCAGATGACCATGAAATTTAAATCGAGGCTCACATTAACATGTGTAAGGTCCTGCCAAGATTTGGGAATTTTGGAGTTAAACTTGAGGTAGCTAATTTCTTAAGGAATTAATTAAAAATTAATTTTGAAAAATAGTAAATGAATTTTAAAAATTCCGAGAAAAATATATTTTCATTATGGGACTATATTATGCTAAATCCCAGATAACAAATATTTTGGGACTGATTTGGTATTTTTCATGAAAATAGTTTAATTCTGAACATATGAGTTAAATATGTTATGTGAAGTAACAAAGTTGAAAATAGGATTTTATGGCTGAATATCCTATATAGAGTATATGCATATTTTTTGAGGATTTGATAATTGGTGATGATATCTTATGAGTATGGCATTTTTGAATGATTAAATGCATTATATGGTAAAGCGTAAACAATTGAGATAAATTGTTTATAAATTTAAGAAGTGATTAAAATATTGTTATAATATTAATGATATTAGATTATGAGATTATTAAGTGATTGATAACATGGGGATATTCTTGAATCTGGATAAATTATATTATAAATGTTTAATATTTATCCTTTATCTTATTTGATTGATTCTTTATATCATTATCCTCATGCTTATATTATGTTGAAAGTCATCTCATGGCTTTTGTGTAGTGCGTAGATGGACTTGGTATGATTATATTGAGGATTGTTCGGTATAATCATAACCGTAATTGAAAACACGATTATCTTTGGTAGTAGTCGTGGATAATTTGTGGTCGTGATACTAATGAATACACGATTATCTTTGGTAGTAGTGCATGGATAATTTGTGGTCGTGATACTAATGAATACACGATTATCTTTGGTAGTAGTGCATGGATAATTTGTGGTCGTGATACTAATGAATACACGATTATCTTTGGTAGTAGTGCATGGATAATTTGTAGTCGTGATACTAATGAATACACGATTATCTTTGGTAGTAGTGCATGGATAATTTGTGGTCGTGATACTTAATGAATACACGATTATCTTTGGGTAGAAGTAGTCATGGATAATTAAGTGGTCGTGATACTAATGAATATCCTCGGCACATAGTGCGGGGATGATTCGATGATATGGATTAATTATTGAAATGAGTCTCAAAGAATGAAATATTAATTCATGGATGTGGTAAAAAGTCATCTTTGGTAGTAGTGCATTGATAGACTTGGTATGATTATGACCAAGGATTATTCGGTATAATCATGGCCGTAATTGAAAACACGAATATCCTTGCCGATGGTGCATGGATAATTAAATGTCGTGATACTATTAAGCTACGTCTCAAAGATTATTGGTTTTACAAATTGTATATCTTTAGCTTTGTAGTGCAAAAGATGAATTGTTAATGAATATCTTTGGCGGATTAGAAGATGAATTTAATATTTTTAACGATAAAGGTATTCAAGGTATCCTCACCTCTTTATCATATCGTGTACGTACCCAAATTTCGAGGGTGAAATTTCATAAGAAGGGAGGTTGTAAGACCCAGCTTTTATAAATAAAGATGAATTTTCTATAAATATTATTTTTTGAATATTATGGAATAAATTTGATATAATGTTATAGTTGTGGGTAATATTTATAAATTTTGCAAAGTAAGCAAGTTGTTATAAAATATTCGTTTGGTAGAATATTCTTTTTATCGGGGAATATTCAATGCGGCCGGCTCAATCGTGATGGACCCCACAACGGAAGTATTGTCGTAGTTAAAAATGACAAAATTATCTTTCTATAAAAATAACGGCGAGAGGTATTACCGTTAAAGCGTTGAACTACCCTAGTAGTAAAAGTATGCGATGTCTGGCGTGGTTGCGTAAGTAGCACCTGTATTGATTATTGATCTTACTTGAGAAGTCACTTAGCTATACTCAATTATTAAGCACTGATAATTCTTTGCATCATATCTCTTATATTATTGATTCAATTATTGTCACAAATTATCATCGTATAATATGTTATATTATTAATTGAGACGACAAGTTATAAATGATTAATAATTGTTGAAAGATTAAATATGTGTTGATTAAAAATAAAATGATTTGTGGTAATATTTATTCAATCCTTGATGTATATAAAGAGTCATTATGAGGCGTTTGTGGTAAGTTTGATTATTTTATGGGGGCCCATATATGTCATCATCTAAGAGTCTCTTCGTCGATAGTATTTACCTTTGTGAATAGTAATTACCTTCGTCGATAGTATTTACCTTCGTCAATAGTATTTACCTTTGTGAATAGTAATTACCTTTGTGAATAGTAATTACCTTCGTCGATAGTATTTTTACTTCGTCAATAGTAATTACCTTCTTCAATAGTAATTACCTTCGTCGATAGTAATTACCTTCGTCGATAAGTAATTACCCCTTCGCAAATAGTAGTTGTCCTTGATATTACCAAGAGTTAACGGCCTCTCTTTCTGTTCCAGGTTAATTACCCCTTCATGAAATAAGTAGTTGTCTCTTCATATTACCAAGAGTCATTTTGACCCTTCGTTAAGACGAAGAGCCACCCCGGTTTTTCTATAAATAGAAAGCTTCATTCCTTCATTATTTCTTACGAATTCATTGAAACTCTGAGAGAGAGAAACTATAGAGAAAGAAGAAAAGTATTCGCTACTTTACTTTTCCAATATTCAGGTTCTTTTAAGGTAGGGAATATTATTTGTTGTACTCGTAAGTGTGTTATTCTTTTGTATTCATGAAGAGAACTTCATCATTCCATCCTTTATTATTACATTGGAATAACTCAGTATACTGAACTCCCCTATACTTGGTGAAATCCTTCGTTATTCCATTGCTTATTATTCTATTGGAATAACTTTTGATACGCAGTTTTACCTATACTTGGTGACATTCTTCTATTATTCATTGGAACATCCACATGCATGTGTTTTACACCCAACACCGGTTCCGCTTTATTATTATTATACATTTGGAACATCATATGCATGTGTTTTACAGGACACCGGTTACATCTTTACTTATTATTCTGCTGGAACATCATATACACGTGTTTTTCTACCAACTGGTTCCATTCTTTATTATTCATTGAATATCACATCTCATGCGTTTTACTGTGGGACTGGTTCCATTCTTTATTATTCTGTTGGAATATCCCACATCCATGCGTTTCGCTGGACTGATTCCGTTATTTATTATTCTCGTTGGAATAACTTTTGCACATGCGATCTATCGCATGCATGGTAATTTCTTTTGTTATTCCATTCTTTATTATATCCAATTGGTTAAAACTTTGACTTATACTCCATGAAATTAGTGGAATATCCTCGATATTTTGCGCTTCATCCAATATCCTTTCATGGAAATATTCTTCTCGATATTTTTGAATTTTATTCTACAAGCGATGTCGTGTTGTGATATGGATGTTATTGGTTCCTAGATAAATTAATTCTTGAACTTGTTTTATTGAATTCTTATATCATTGTCATCATCCTCATGTTATATTATGTTATCTTTGGCTTACGTGCATAGATGAACTTAGTATGATTATGACCAGGGATCATTCGGTATAATCATGGCTTGATATAAATGATGTGACAAAAAGTCCTCGATGGCTTTGTAATGCAAGGTGATGGATAGTTTTGGTATGATTATGACCAAAGGGGTGATTCGGTATAGTCATGACCATTGATAATTTGATGAAAATCCTCGGCCGCAGTGATGCAGGGGATGATTAGATATTGTGGTTTATTCATTAAACCGAGTCTTAGTGATAAAAATTGATGAAAACCTTTTAAAACCTAAAAGATAGTAGACTTTATTTTCTACTGACTCTTTTAATGGATTGCGTATTCATTGCAGATTAAACCGGTTGTCTATTGTATTTTATCGGTTTAACATTGTTGAAGACTATTGATAATTTATTCTGCATTATCTTAGTTATAATATTTCTTCTTTGGACTAGTTGAGCTCACCCTTTTCTTTCACCGTTCTCTTCGGAAATGAGAATATAAATTTGGGACGAGTCTGAAAAAAGTGATGGTCCCAAAGATAGCATTAGTAGTCCTCACTATTCTCATAAATAGTGTGACAATAAATGTAATGAGGACTCCTTGAGTATGGATATTGTCTAAATGACAATATTCTTATTAAACTCTCGGTTTATGTATTGTCGTATGTTACACCTGACGTATGTATAATTAAGTTTGTATTTGAATTTATGTACCATATAAGTGGCGACCCAAGATGGGTGACGTATACCTAATTTTGGGGGCGTCACACATATTGTGAAATTTCCTTGGAGGAGGGGCATGGATATTATAACTTGAATTTGGCATTGATAACATCTCCTGACGTGATTATCACAGTCAACTTTGAGAGAGAGCCAGTAGTGTCATGTTCTTAAGATCTTGACAAGTAGAAGATCGCTCATGTGTGAACCGCACACTCTATGAGTCTCTGAGCTTGGTCTTTGTCTAAACATCTTAGAAGGTTTAGTCCCGCATTTTTTTTTGTAGAGTGCCTCTCCACTCAAGTAGAATTTTATGGTCATTAATTCTATGGATCCGCTCTCTTTCAGCTTGACTTGCCCCCGTGAGCATAGATCTATCTATGTATTTTATAACTCAGAAACACAATCATTTTCTAATAATTGAGGGCTCCATCCTCCAAGTCTAACTCATTTTCCTACAAATGAAAAAACGCTTTACCAAATACAAACAAATATCCAATTCATTTTCTACATATGCATGCTCTTCCTCCCTCTCCAAACTTTACTTCTCTTTTCTTTCTTTTGATTAAATTCATTTTTTTCTTGGTATGTTTTTTCGGTTGATTTGTTCTTTACTATATCATGGGGTAAATACTTTGAAATAAAATAGGACTCATGTTTAATACGAATGGAATTCCTTTAAATTGAGTTTTTTAAGCGTTGATTTGTGTCAATTTTATTCTTTTGACCAAAATTATTTTAAATTGAAGTATGTGCTCGGAATTTACATTTTACAAAGAATTCTTTGTGTGGAAATAAGGAAGTTTATAATTAATTTTGAAAATTGTATTTTGTTCATATATTTATATTTTTTAATATTTAATATAAAATTGCACGGGCTAGTTGAAAAAGTTGATTATATAATTTATTAGAATAAAATACAAAAAATAATAAAATATAATACTCCCCGTCCCAAATTAATTGCACAATTTTGACTTTTTAAAGTCAAATTGACCATTTTTAAAACTAATCTTTTTACTATTTTTGCTAAAATATAGGTGAAGAGATTATAACCAAAAGAAAATATATACAATTTATTACTAACCCCAATTTTTATAATTTTAGAAATATATTTATATATGCTTAATTATTAATTCTAAAAATAGTCAATTTGACTTAAAAAAGTCAAAACTGAGCAATTAATTTGGAACGGAGGGAGTACATTCTATATTAAACAACATTAATGAGTTTAAGTACCTGATATACTCGTATATAAAATCAAAACATAATAGTTGTTATTTCAGCATAGAACAAAAATCGAACGATCCACAAACTTTACAGTTTTGCAATTTCTCGAATTCCTCCACCCAAAAAGTCCCCAAATTGTATTCGTTTGTCGAAGTTTAGGGTAAATCAAAGATAGAGAAAAGAGATTTGGGATGTGTGTGTGGGAGGAGGGAGAGAAACGAAACAAAAGAAAAATTGCGGGAATCGGAAGGGAAGAAATTGAAGTGATTGAAGAGAAGGCAGTGAAAAAGAAACGGATGGTTTATGTCTGAGGAAGAGGAAGAGATTAGACCAACTCAATAAATAACTCAGTTAAATTGAACGAAATTAGCTTAAATTGATTTAAGAGCCGTTTTTAAATTGAGATCGTCTTTAATGCCTTCATATATAAGGTATTGATAACACTTGCGATTCAAAAAAACAAAAATAAAAATAACAATAAGATCGAACAAATAAGTATGGGAATTGTTAAATCCACAACAGAAATTGTTATTTTCACAACAAAAATATTAATATAAATCTTACAATGACGATTTTCACCGTCGCTATACATCTATAACGACACTTTTATTATAAAAATAAAAATAAAAGTTATGAATTTAACAATTACCATAAGCAAACATACAAACAAGAAAATGAAAAGCTTTCAATACTAATTAATTCATGCACTTCCATGTAATGTTATACAGACACTTGTACTAACCAACAAAAACAATACAGCAGTCTAACGCCAACTAACCCGACAGTCCTTCTCCCCCACGACCAGCGGCCACCGTCGTCTCCTCCTCCTCCGCCGCGGTCTCCTTGACACTAAAAGACAAAGACTCCCTCCGTATCAAGAACCTCCCGGTTGGAGGGACCCACAAGCTAAGCAACCCTTGGGGCCTACCCGATTGCCTCCAAATTTGCACCGTCAAGCACTGAATCGGATTATCCGCCGGCTCCCCCGCATCCCCACCTTTCAAGACGTCCGACAGCAACACCCTTGCACTCCCCACCGGCTTCTCCCTCACGTGACCGTGCGCGTATATGTCCACGTTCAACGCCGCCATGACGTCATTTTCAGGCAACCCCTCATGGAACTTCACCTTCACCACCTCATTCCACGTGGGATTCACACCGCCGTGCTCGTCCACATGGGTCTTGGCTACGTGGAGGCCTCTCTCCACGTAAACCAGCGCGTATGTCCTCATCTTGCTCAGGTGCTTCACATTCTTCAGGTCTTGGGCTGAGAATATCAGAACTTCTATCTCTCTGAGCCGTTCCGGGGACGGAGCTCTTGGCCGGAAAGCTGATGCATGGCTCATTGTTGCGATTTTATTGGTATTAAAAAAAAAAAAAAAAAAAACTTGGCTGTGAACAGTGGAGCATATATGTTATAGATTGTAGTTGCAGTTTTATAGGTGTGCATTGAATTACAACATTGACAATTGTTCACTGAAGTCAATACTAATTAACCAAATAATAACAGTATCGTAATATTTATTATTCTATGTGACACATGCGTGACACTTGTAGTTATTGTAACTTTGTAAGTATATATATATATATATATATTTACTTATAAATAACAATCTTTTATTAAAATTATTTATTTTAAAGATTATTTTAAAATAAATAGGATTGTAGGTGATATTTTTATAAATATAAAAAAAAATAAGTGGGATTACTCTATTTTAATATTATTTTTAATTTTTAAAATATTTAAAAATATATAATTTTAATAAAGGAGTGTTATTTAAAAAAAAATAAGTTGTGTTCCCCTTAAAATTTCTAAGACAAAAGAAAGAAAATTTTGTGACACGTCTTCGCTATTGATATCAGGTGTTGACAGCTGTGCCATTATGATATAGACAAATATAGATGGAAAAGAAATAAGAGTATCACAAATATAATTTTAATAAAATAAGGTGAATAATATTTTATATTATTTTTATATGATCTTCTCTCATATGAAGGTGAGATTCATTTTTTATATATAAAAGAAGGTGATGTAAAAATATAAAAAACACATAAAAATATCAGTATCCTAAAAAAACTCTTATCACAAATTTTAACGAATTTAATCGAATACGAATATATTCAAGAGTACAAAACATTTATTAACACGCATTTATTGCAATATAATTAAGAATCTTTTTTTAAAAATGTTTGAGATTATTTTAATGGACACTTGAAAAGTCATATGTATTTTGAATATTAAAATTTTGTAATTTAATTTTAAAAATTAAAATGTATTTTTAATTTTAAAATGATAAATTATAATATATTAAAAGTGCAGTACCACATGAACCAATACTTGTTAAACTTGGGATAGATATAAGAAATAAATTAACAAAGGAAAGCTAAATAAATTTGCTAGAAAGATCCTTCCATTTGCTTTTATATATATATATATATATATATATATATATATATATATATATATATATTTTTACTTATATAAATAAAAAAAACAACCACTAGTTATTCCTTTATAGCAAAGATTTATATTGCAATAAAAATATATCGATTTGTATAACAGTAGACACACTAATTAATTACCTACTTATTTGTATTAATATACAGATTATGTCATTGGATGTGGACTCAGGATTTAGTTCTAGCAAGGGCATTCATATAGTATATTTAATAAAAAAAATTAAAAATTAATATAAATTTAACCATTAAGAGTATTTTTCCTTTATTTTTACCATGAATTCATAAAACCAATAAGGAAACAAATCTGGTTGCTTGTTTCTTTTAACTTTTGTTTATCGTTCTCGGCCAACTAAAATTTTCTCTCCTTTTTATTTATTTGTAAAATCATGTTATGTTCTCACTTCGATCATGGAAGCAGGGGCGAAGTGAAAAAAATTATTTTATAATATATGATAAATTTAGAAGAAATTTTTAGTGCAATGAATAAATCGACTCTACTAAAATTTTATAATTTTTTTAATATACGGGGTCAAATTGAATTTTTTTTATAACTTTCTCAATTTCGTATTATTTCTACACTTTGATGTATGCATCTCCTTCTAATATTTTTAAAATAAATAATAATTTAATTTATATTATTTTTATAATATAAGAAATTTAAATATTCATTAATAAATTTGTGATGCCCCCGCCAAATTATTTATAGCATCACAAAATTTTAACCTCACGGAATAAAAATCCTGACTTCGCTGCTGCATGGAAGAGTGTCAAAGGTGTGTTTCACATAATTTCAGAAGTTGCTGATTCAAGGTCCAGCACATGTTTTTGTTGAAGAATGACCGGAACACTAATCATTACAGTCAATTAAAACCAAGTGTAAATGTAACATTCTAGTCCCATAATAAAACATGGGAAAAAAAATTATCTGCATACAAGAAAATAAGTTACTATCAATAGTACCTTCAAGTCATGACCTATTGGACTGTTGGATACTATAGATCATGCCCAAAAATATATAGATATATAGATAGATGATAACAAAAATCAGCTATGGAACCTAAAAAAAAGGCAAGAAGTCACAAAATATATATATATATATATATATATATATATATATTCACTTCCTTAATGCCACATGATAACTTGTGCTTTGTTCTTTTTTGCTGAGCAAAAAAGGCTACATCCGACAGAACAACTACACAACTATTATTTTATCACTGATCAAGGGAAGTTAAAACTATCGGGCCATTGGCAAAATTTCGTTCGGTTGTTCCTATGCACTTTCACAATGGCCAACAGTGGTGGGTTACAAGGCTATTTTTTGGAGTTAGAGCAGAATAGAGAAGATAAAATCAGGAAGAAATTATTTTAAACGAGAAAGTTGTTGTTTGAGAGCAGACATGGACTAAGAAGAAAGAAAGAAGGAAGATCTTGCTTAGTTTTAAGAAAGGGAAAGGGAAAGAGGGAGGGAGAGAGAGGGAGGGAGGGAGGGAGGGAGGGAGGGAGGGTGTTAGACAAAATTGGGCTTGGTGATCTAATAGTGAAGTTGAAATGAAGACAATGAACATGTTGCAGCAGTTCACACGCTGAAGATTTGAAATATCATATAGGAAGGGGCTACAAAACAAGAAGTGTGGCTGCTGGGATTCGAGCCCAGGTCTCCACGGCCACAACGTGGAATTCTCACCACTAGATTTTGAACCATCATAAGATCCAATCTCAGAAAGACAACCAACAGTAAAAATAAGAGTTTGGTTTTACTAAAGTAACAAAAATGCTGAAAAGACACTTTTCTCTTCTTAAACAAGAATCAGACAAACAAGTTGGGCCTAGATGCCTTCAGCTTTCTAGTTGGTGGCCTAACCTTCTTGAACACCAATGGGAACTTAATTTTGGAGTTATGGAACTGCTTGGTGCTCTCCCTCTTGCAAAGTTTGGCTGGGATGGTGGCTGTCTTAATAATCTGGATGCAGTGATGGCGGACTCGGTGGCGAGAAGCCATCTCAGTGTACATCTGTTCAACAGCGCCATTCAAAGTGGTGTCACGGTACTCCTTGTACATGTTGTGATAACCAGTCCTACTCTGGTATCGCAACCAAATGCCATAGTTCTTGATTGTAGTGGGATTCTTCTCAAAAATCTGTACGAAAATCAAGTAAAAAAAGTGGTCTTTACTAGAAATCATGTAACTAGAAATGCACAACAAGAATTTGTTAAAACTAAATTTTAAAAAACAAGAAAAGTTATAATAACCCAGAATAATTAGGTTTTGTTCTTGAAAGTATAAACTTTAGTTTCTTTCATAACTCATCTATCCAACACAAACAAATGCTGGTATAACACTTGCAGAAATAAGCGGAATATATAGAAGTTTTAAAGGCAAAAGGAACATATAAAATTTCCTATGGTCCTCCACTGAAATGTATATACAAATAAAACATTATTCTAATTTAAGAAGAACCTAACAAAACACCCAAGGTCCCAATGCCAAAATGCACTTCATATTTTATTCTCAAAACAAGATTAACAAATGCTATACAGGTTCACCCCTTGGATGAAATTATTGCACAAAAAATTCAGATCCTAATGCCAGCTTTTTTGCAACATAAAATCACATACCAAACCAAAAATTTAGTCAATGGGAAACTAACATTGATAAAAAATATAAAAATTTAGGAAAAGTATATTGCCATTCTGGAGCTCAAAAAAGCATGTTATTGTCATCCACAAATGTCTATGAGACTATTATCAGTAGAATGTTCCCTTGATACTTTATAGTTTATAGGTAAAGAATAAAGTAACAAATTAACAGAGAAATGAAATTGATTTTTCACAACTTGGACCTTATGAAAAGTTGAAAACCAACTTAAGATTTATCATTTGGATCCACTCTAACTACCTCAAGTAAGTAAAACCGTTGAGCAAAGGAAAAATACTAATATTCAAATATTGCTGCTTACAACTAATTCAAAAATATGGATTCCAATATTATTAATAAGATTTCAACAGTTCATGCATCACCATGAACTTGCAAGAATACACAAGCTTGGCCCTATTATTATACCCAAAACCAAATGATACAATAATGAAACACAAACAAAATTCCAGTTACAGCATCCCCAAAAACACTCAAAGATTGAGTTGTAACGAAATCATGCAACTCAGAGAAATACACATAACTAGTGTCGCATGACAAATTAAATTAAGTTTGAACAGCATCAAACACAGCTAACCTCATTGATAGCAAGCATTTGACCATTGCTTTTCTTCACCTTCTTCAACTTCCTTAGAAAGTACCTTCAGGACACAAACAGAAAATTTTACAATGTATGATAAAAATAATCCTTAAAAGTCTATACAAAATGGATACATCTCAATATGGGTCATGTCCCAGCCAACCCATCAACTGCCGTCCATTGCGATCTTGAATGGCCCGAATTAGAAAGCTCTTATTACTATCCGCAAGAAATTATTGGTATCTGCACGAAGTTCTTGCGGATAGCAATGAGACTTGATTTTCCTAATTTGCACTCAGTTTGAATAAACGTTAAAAAAATTTAACTCCTATCCGCAAGAAGTCCTTGCAGATAGTATACATAAATCTTAACACAATTTAAGAATTGCGTTGAAATTCATTTAAACTCCAAGCCATTGAACAAAAACAGGAATTAAAAATTGGAACATATTTATGAGACGACTCTTTAGAACTCATTAATTCGTCTATTTTATCTTTATCTATTTTCTGCCATTATCGTAAGTGTTCTCTCTTTCTCTTTCAATTGTGAAATTTCAGTACTTTCTATTTGGGTTTATCCTTTGATTGTTCAGCTGCCAGCCTGCCACCTTGATTATATATAATTATCTCGTTTAGTTTTTTTTTATTTTTAGTTTTATGTTACTCCTCTACACAATCCCCATCTGCATTTACTTGGATTTTCTGCAAATTCCTTTTTTCATGTTGCCACCTTGATTTTCATGAGTTTCTTTGTATATTCTGAGTTATTTCAAGTTTTATGTTACCTCTCTATCCGACTCCCTGTTGGACTTTTTTTTAATAGGTATAGGGGTAAGGTAAATATGTAAATTAATAAATTTAAAGTAGCAGATTAATGAAAGAGTTTAATTTGGAAGGAGGAAAAAAAAATTCATAAACCAATTTTGAATACAAGTATAAAAATATTCTTAGTTTTAAGGATTTGTGAAATCTTATAAGTATTTTTTGTATGGTTCTTGGTTTTGAATGTTCATCAACGTGTTAACTGTGAGGGATTGCTTAATTCAAGTTTGATTTTTTTTTGTTATGAATTTGGTTGTATGTGGTTAGTGTTTGTTTGGTCTGATTGAGTTTTTGATTTTGGATTGTTTGATCTTCAATTGAAAATATGATAATTTTGGTTGAATAGTTTGTCTACAATGATTTTGCCTTATTTTATAAACATTATTATGATTATGATTAATTTGTAAACATTATTATGATTAATTAAGTTTTCTTTATTTAAAATCAACAAAAAAAATTTAGTTAAAATCCGCCCATGCTGAAAAAAAATTCTGAATCAGCATGAATCATACAAATTACAATGTATATATTAGTCAGGTCTGATCCGATTATCTGATCTGAGGATTCACTCTACATTTCTGAAGCTGTCTGAAGCATTAGAGTGACTAATTTACTAGCAGCCAGACTAGTCTACGATTATAGGATAATTTAACTCTACCAAATATTTGAAATTTACACATAAAATGTAGGCTATTGTTCTACTCATAAAATAATGTACGTACCAGAACTTGGATTTGGCGCGAACTTCATTGGTAGCCCACAGTTTCATCCGATAGATCTTGGGATGCTCATCCGCCTCCGTTGGAAGAGCTCTGCCAAAACCTGGAACTGATGGAACTGCACGTAATCCAAACAGAGAAAAAATCAGTTTCATTCATCAACAACCATCTTTAACAATGGTACTGAACACAATCCAACGATTCCAACCAACAGAGATAAATTCAGTTTCATTCATCAAAAACCCTAATTTAACCGATCAAATAAGATGAACCCGTGGTTCGATTGAGAGAGACAAAGAATATGAGCTGCGAGGTTACCTTGTAAGTCACCATTGCCGACGAGCTCTGTCTCTCACCGTGCGAGTACGTAAAAATGTGAGTGAGGCGTTACTGAAATAGTTTTCGTTATATCCGAGCTGGAGTTGAAAGGTTAGGGCCAGGTACTTTAATGGGCTTGGTTGACATTTGAGCTAACCCACTCCCATTTGGTACAATATCCAAAACCCAAATATATGTATAATCTTGGGCTTTGAAACCTAAATACTCCAAAAATTACATATGCATTTTGGAATATTAGTTTACTATATAACCATCAAACGAGAAAATACTTTTAAAATTCATGTTATTTAAGTAAGTTTTGAATATATTAAAAAATTTGGAATTCCTAGTGCTTTGTTAAATAGTTTACCGTAATTATAGTTATAAGCAGAATATGTTAAATAGGCATAATAGTCCGTCTGTCAACTATTAGAATAGGTCATCCGTCACCTTATTTTGATATCAATTTAAAATATTAAGATTTTATAATATAAAATTGACTATAAATGTTACAAATTAGACTCTTTTCGTAAAATATAGAGAGTATTAGACACGCACGTATAAATTATTAATGGTAGATGGCAGTTGAGATGAAAATTTGATTATGACATTTTCTTTTCATGATTTTCAAGAATGGTAGTCAAAGAATTACTATTGCGTTTTTATTTGAAATTAAACATGCTGCAAATAAAGTTTAATCATGCTTCTTTTTATTGGAGCCTTGGTGGATCTGTGCTCAACTTTCAAGTCTGATCCAAGGCTGAACCTTTTGTATCTTGCTGTGATTGCTAAGTCACAAAAAAAAAAAAAAAAAATATTTAATAATCTTTTTCGTCATAACGGTGAATCTTACTTATTATTTATTAAGAATAACCTTTATGTTTTGAAATATGCGGTAAATAAAACAACTTAAAAAGAACTGCTGCAGCACACAAAAATATTGAAAAATATTTAAATACTCCAATTTATTTATTGAATTAAAAGCAAATCGAACTTGGCTTGACGACCAAAACAATGACTGCCTAATTAGGGGCATCGCTTCCCCTGGCCAGGCCTGCTGCTACTTTCTGATACTTTTTGCAAAGTTTGGTCAACTCCTCAACTACACATTCCACTTCTTCTTCTCCTCTCTTTTTTAGTGCCTTGCCCATCTCTCTTGCCTTCTTCCTCACACCTTCTCCATTTTTCTCCACCACTACCTTTTTTATAGCTTTTACTATTTCATCCCTCCTAAATTCTCCACTACTCTCGTCTTTCAGAACCTCCACGCCAACGCCCACCTCCTCCACAAGCATAGCATGCAAAGGCTGTTCATATTGCACGGGCATGGCAATTATTGGAACTCCATAGCTCATGCCTTCCACTACAGAACCCCACCCACAATGACTCACAAATCCCCCAAGTCCACCATGCATGCCCTAATATTCTTTCCTGTGGGGCCCAACTCACAATCACCCTTCTATCTTTCACCCTATCAAGAAACCCTTCCGGTAATACATCTTCAATAGTAGTATTACACATTTCCCCATCTCCCTCTGGAAAACTAATAACCCATATGAAATTTACATTGCTAAGCTCTAGCCCATGGGCCAGCTCTCGGATCCTAGGCTCTGACAAATAGCACTCACTCCCAAAAGAAACATAAACCGTTGAGGATTCTTTCTTGCTTAGCCACTCCATTATATCGTCCTTCTCATGATTTTCGGTATGGACAGCCACAGATGTGTTGACTTGAACAAGTGGACCCGTAGGCTCAATCTTCTTGTCCATCAAAAGGGAATAGTATTCGATATTCTTTTCATTGAACTCTCTAGAACTCTTGATCAAGATTATATCTGATGATTGTATAGCTGAACCAAATGTAAGGTCAACAATACCACTATTTTCTCCTGAAGAGGAATCATAATCGGGGCTTTTCTTTATGTTGGTGTCATCGAGAAAGATTCTTGAACAAGGAACCGGTATACTAGGATCCACCTTAAACCTATAGGTGGCGGCAGTTGATATGGCTCCGACTACTTGGAAATGGACAGCTGGGATTTGAAGAGAGGCTGCAAATGCAGGCACCCATAACTGAAAGACATCGTAGATGATTAAATCAGGGTTTACTGTATTTAGAATTTTGATGACGTTGGGGCCGGACATACCAAGGGCCTTGATCAAATCAGGAATGAGATGGGGAGGGAGACCTTTGGTTGTGTGATGGTGCGGCGGCAGCTCGGTTTGTGAAGCTAACTGGAATTCTATCAGCTGTATTGCCTCATGATCATCAGCTGCAAGTTTTTTCCTGATGGAACTAAGATTGACAGATGTTGAACAAAAGTATACGTAAAAATTTCGTTTTGAGAGTTTTTTGGCTAGCTCTAGATAGGGTGATATGTGACCATATGCCAGCCATGGTAACATTACAACTTTTATTCTGGTTTTTTCATTGGTATCCGTGAATTAGTTTTAATTCAAGATGGAGCTTATGAAGGATGAAGGATGAAGGATGAAGGATGAAGGATGAAGGATGAGGATGAGGATGAAGGATGAAGGATTAGTATGAGGATGAGGATGAAGGATGAGGATGAGGATGAGGATGAAGAGTGCTGATTAAGAATCAATGTGTGCACGATAAATAGCCGGAAATTACTGGTATAAATGGAATCCGGTTAAAGTAAAAAGTTTTATAAACTTAATATTGCGGCCAGACAAACATGCATGTAGTATAATAAATGACACCATTAATGTCACGCTTAATTCATTTTTTTTCAAATTAATGTAACCTACTCCCTCCGTCATATTGACGTTCATTTTTTTTAAATTATTTGAGAAGAATTAATTATTATATTTTCAAAATTACCCCTTATGAAAAAATGTTAAACATGAGAGAGAGTATGAGATAAGTATGTTAATTATGAGAATTTAATGGTGTTATATATAGAAAATTGATATTATATTTAATGTTATACTCATTTTTTTAATTCTTGTGTACAACTCTAAAATGTTATATAGTATTATAGGACGGATGGAGTACTACATAAAGACAACGGATTAGTCTCTATCTCTTTTCTTTTTTTTAAAAAAAAGAATTAAAAAACCTTTTCTTCTTTTTTATTTTTATTTTTGAAAATTTAATTTTTCTTGAACTGAAACAAGAATGAAAATGTGAATCTTCATTATTCTATGCCCCGATTCCTTAATTAGTGACCCAAACAAGATAGTGTATCACTTTGCATCAGGTATGCGAACCAAATGAAGTACTAGTATTAGTTTCGTTTATTACCCAGGCCGGTTTTCATTTTTAAGCTTGATTTGGAGAGTATAATTAATAATAGAGTTTTATAGTTCTATGGAGGAAACTAACTTCATAAAGAAAAAAAGAATGAAACCTAATTTAAAGGTCGCAGCATGACCTTATTAATCTTAACCACTAAATTTTTTGTTAAAAGCATTAGGATGATCAGTTTAGTATGTATCTGCTTTAAATTATGAAGGAAAAAAAAGAATTAGAGTAATTAAATATATGATAATAATAGTAGTTAAACAAAGAAATTGTTAGTATTTTTTTTCTTCTGTTTTTCTTTTAGTATTACCCCTACCTTCTCTCATTTATCTCAACAAATTATTTCTCTTTGTATTAATAATTTTCAACTTCTCATAAAAAGATAGTGATAAAATTTCAAATAAATTTTAATTATTAAATAATTATATATATTTTTTTCTCGCTTTACTAAACCTCGATTTAAAAATAAATTATTGAACTGAATTTTTTTTTTATTCGACTCACTGAACTATAATTTTTTTATAAACCATTATAAATTCTGTTAAATTGTTTGACTTTTGACGGAAAAATTATACGAATTGTCACGTGTGAGAAAAAAATCCTACATGATAGATATATTTTTTTGTGGCATACCTAGATGGAAACTTATATAAATTTAATGCTAAATTAATCTAAAATCAAATAAATAAAATAATATAATGCATTCAAAATAAAAGTACAATAAAAATAATTTTTAAAATTTTATTTTAATCATTAATATTTGTACAATTTTAAATAAATTATATAAATTACATATAATTATATAATTTTCTTTTAATTTAAATAACTCATTAAATTCATTAATTTAATTAACATCTCTTCAAATAAAACTAAAATTAGTAATATAACATATAAATGTCTGACATGTTATTGTATTAAGATATATTACATATATTATTAAAATAAGAAAATTTTGGGTAATTTTGAAATTGAGTAATGTCTTTAACATTATTCATAAGTATTTTATAATAAGCATAAATTAAAATTTAAAATTTATAAAATAAATTCAAACTTCAAAAATATAACTAAAATTTTAAAAATTAATTATTATTTTTATTTTTGAAAACTAATAGAATTATTATTTATATTATGAAATCATTAAATAAATATTAAATTTATTATGAGTCTGTTTTTGAGGTGAAGATGGCAAGAGTTTCCATTGACCTGATGTGTATCTTGGTCTCTTTGGATTACTCACGTCAGTACCACCTAATTCAAATTGTTGTTGTTGTTCAAAGGAAGAAGTTGTAGTCGGTACATGAGTGGGAATATAAAGAGGAGGCGGAGGAGAGAGAAAGGAAGGAGGTCCTGCAGTGTCCTCGACAATTACAACTGATGAATCTATAATGGATTCTTGAACTAATACTGCTGCTGTTGGGTGGTCTTTAAGAGAAGAAGATGATGAAGATGTTGTTAGATGTTGTTGATTCTTTCAAGATTCTCCTTCACCTCCTTTGTTTTCACCCCCCATTTGTCGAATGGATGGGCCCGAAATTACAAGAGCCAGATTTGATAGACAAAATCCTACCCACATTCTTCGTTCTCTTTTTTCTACCAACTCATTCCAGACTAGATAACTCAAATATGCTGGTGGATCGGTGGAAATCAAAAGTTCAGGTCTAGATCTGAGGATCTGAGTTGTTCAGATCTAGATCTGAATAGACCTAATTAAAAAAAGCATCTCCCTCTAATCCGTTCTTCAAATCATTCTTCTAAAATCCACTCCTCAAAGCAATTGAATTCATCAATGGTGTTCAAGCAATCGGGTTCATCAATGGTGTTCAAGCATCAATGGACGGATCTAGGTTGTGGTAAAGAAGATGATGAAGTATATTTAAATTTCGTCAACAATTTCAACTACGGATCTGGGTTGATTTGATTTTAAATTATTTTAAATTTTGGATCTGGTTGTAGTGAAGAAGAAGAAGATGAAATAGTTTCATAAATAATTTGTATTCATTAAGTAGTTAAAATTAAAAAAAAAAATTGTATTCATTAATTTTATATAAATACTATATATTAATATATTTTTTATTGATTAATATATTTATTTTATTAATTTAATTATTTGTTATTTAATAAAAGAGAAAATTCAAGTTTGAAAATTAACAAAATTTAAACTAAAATTATTTTGTTATTATTATTAAAAAAAAATCTACGATGGGTTTTATATTACACATAAAGATTTGTCTACGTAGACTTTCCATTAACTTTTAACACTTTTAAATCTGAAATTTTAATTTTTATAAAAAATTATAGTTCGATGAATTATCCAGTAAAAAATTCAATCCAGGTGATGTATTTAGAACCGAAATTAAGTAGAGAGTGGGAAAATGTGTATTTAACCCACTTGTCATCAATTTTGTCGGTTGGTAAAACTCAGGGTCATGTTTGTTAGTAAAAAAATAATACTCTCTCCATTCCTAAATAAGTGACGTTTTAGAAGGAAAAATTTGTTTCAATTTATCAGTCGTTTACAACTTTCTAAGAGAATAAATTATTTACTTTTCTATATCACCCTCACCTTCTCTCATTGTCCCAAGATATTCTCACCCTTAGTATTAATAGTTTTTAACTTCCCATAAAAGGGTAGTTGTGAGACCCCGGATTTTATCAATAAAGATTTAAATTTTGTCGAAATAATTTTTAATATTATGGTGTGAATTTGAGATAATATTATAATTGTAAGTATTTTTATAAATTTTGCAAAGATCGCAGTTTGCTTATATTATATTCGATTGGTCGGCGAATATTCGGTTTAATATGGGGAATATTCGCATAACTACCAATCATTTGGTGGACCCACATGACAAAATTATCATTTGATTGAGAAAACGACAAAAATATTTTATCGAAATAACTACGGAAGTTTTACCGCGATATCATTGACTACTACCTCAGAAGTAAAGAAAAGAATACTGATGTCACGTGTGGTTGCGTAAGAAGACACTGTATTGATTATCGACGCTTATGTGAGTTTCACCGGTTTGATTCCATTATCATTAGATTAATAATATGAATTATTATAATGATATCGACGCTTTTTGTTTTATTCGTATTATTAACGTAATAAAATGTAAACATCTTTTTATATAAAATGTATCTTTATTAAAGTTATTCTATAAATAGAATATATTATATTTTATTACGATAGTAGTTTGCGTAGTGTTGCATAGTGTTTGCAGATAAGAAACGCTTTTTATATAAATAGAATATATGATATTTTATTTAAAAGATTTTCTTTAAATATGGAACGTCGATTAAAATAAATCAATCCTGACCATTCATGGATTAATTACTACGATTCTATTTTCCTATAAATAGAAATTTCGTCTTTCATTATTTTCTTTTAATTCAATTTAAACTCTGTAGAGAGAAATTATAGAGAGTTTTTATGTAGAGAAAAATCTATAGAGAGAAGAAGAAGAGTATTCTCAGTGCTTTCACTACTTTGATATCCAAATTATTTTTACGATAAGGGATATTATTTGTTGTGCATCTAAGAAGTGTTAATTATTCTTTCTTATTCACGAAGAGAACTTCATTATTCCATTCATTATTATTCGTTGGAATAACTCAGAAAAAGTGGCATACCCTATACATAACCTCGATACGCCAGATATCCTATATCTTGGTGAAATCTTTTATATTATTCCATTCTTATTTATTCTTGGAATATCCTCAGATACTGCTAATCCCCTATATCTTGGTGATCTTCTTCATTATTCCATTCTTTATTATTCTCATTTAAATATCCTCGTCAAGGTTTTACACCCACCTGGGCCCATTGCTTATTATTCGCATTTATTATTATTCGGCTTAATATCCTGCATCGTGTGTTTTACACCTGGACCTTGCTCCATTGCTTATTATTATTCAAAGATTTATTATTCATTTGGATCATCCTCGTGATTGTGAATTTCAATTCGATCTTGTTAAGATTATTATTATTCTCGTGGAATAACTCGCCTACGCCAAGATCTGCATTTACGTGGTGATTTTCTTTTGTTATTCCATTCTTTATTATACCAAATTAGTTAAAAGATTGATTTCTATACTCCATGAAATTAGTAGAATATTCTCGATATTTGTGTTTCATCCAAAGATCTTTTCAATGTAAAAATATTCTTCCGATCATTCTTGAATTTTACTCTACAAAATAAGATTCATTGACAATTTTGACGTTACTTAATTCCTGGATAAAATAATTCTTGAACTTGTTTTATTAAATTATTATGTCATCATCATCATCCTCACGTTATAATATGTTATCTTTTGAACTACGATGCGATAGATGAACTTTTAGATGATGATTATAACTGCGATCATTCGGTATAATCGTGATTGTTATAAATGATGCGATAAAAGTCCTCGATTGACCAGAATCAGTTGATGGATAGTTTTGGTTTTGATTATGACACCAAGGGGTGATTCTAAGATAAATACGACCATCGATAATTTGATGAAAATCCTCGACTACGATGATACGAGGATGATTAGATATTGCTATTATTCATTAAACCGAGTCTTAGTGATAAAAATTTATGAAACCTTTAAAACCTAAAGATAGTAGATTTTATTTTCTACTTGACTTTTTTAATGGATCAGATATTCCATTCAATAGCTTAAACCTGGTTGTCTCTTGTATTTTATCGCTTTAACACTTGTTGAAGCTAATGATAATTTATTCTGCATTATCTTGATACCATAATATTTCTTTCATCGGCCAATTGAAATTTCACCTTTTCTTTCACCGTTTCTTCTTGAAATGAGAATAACATAAATTTGGACGAGTCGAATCTGAAAGAATGGTCCAAAGGATAAGATTAGTAGTCCTCACTATTCTCGCGAAATAATAGTGTGATAATAGTTGAATGAGGACTCCTTTTGAGTTTGATAATATCTAAGAGACAATATTCAGATTCAAACTCACGCTTTACGTCGTATTATACATACCTACGCTTATATTAAGTTGTATTTGAGATTTATGTTTACGTACTACGAAGTGGCGACCAAGATGGGTGACGATACCTAATTTTTAGGAGAAGTCACACGGTTAGATCGTAGCCTAGGATATGATCCCAGCTAAGATGCTTGAGATAAAACCCAGGAGAGGAGAGAATTCCTTAATTCCTTCGCATTTAGTATGACCTACCTAAGTTTATTTGGTATTTGATTGGCGGTCGGTCGAGTATAGTGATAATATGTTGTACGTGTCAATTAACCCTTATTTTGTGGCGTGTTTGAAAATGGCATCCGAGAATGTTGAGAATAAAGAATGGAAAGACAGGAGACCGCTGATTCTCCACGAGATCAATAATCGTGACAATGTGCAACGATGGATGGCGATAATCCTCCCGTAAACAACAACACCGATCAATCACGAACGACGCAGACGCTTAAAAGGTTTTTAGAATTCATGCAACATCGCGCGTAAGCGACTCGCCCAAAACGTGGGTGGAAACATGGAAAACTCTCGGCCACACCGCTAAACAATTCAAGGAGCTGGGACCACCGGAGTTTAAGGGAGAGCAAAACCACTTCCGGCGGAAGCATGGATAAAGCAGATTACAAAGATATTTGATGTCTTGGATGCTCCGAGAGCAAAAGGTTCCTTTTGCCGCCTTTATGTTCATGCGAGAGAAAGCAAATTATCGGTGAGAATCGGTAGAAACGTACTCAACCTCGTTGCATCAAGATATCTTGGGAGAAGTTCCAGAGCATTCAACGATAAATACTTTCTTGAAAGTATTCGCCACATGAAGGAGGTGGAGTTTATCGAGTTGGAACAAAACAATATGACCGTGTCGTGAATACGAGGCAAAATTTGCGGAGTTATCACGATTCGTCCCCACTTGGTGGATAATGAAGAGAGAATGAAGCGAATGTTTTTAAGAGGTTTGAAGCCAGGAGATACGCCAACATCTTATTTCTCATAAACCGTGTTTTTATTCGGATGTTGTAAATAGGGCTCGCTTAGTGGAGCGCGATAACGAGTCAACGCACTAAAAGAGAGCGCAACCTAAGAAATTATAATACCAATGGTAGTAGTCATCGAGCGGTGACAACAAGCGTGGAGGAATCAATAAAGCCAGATATGGTAACCACTTCGGTGGTAATTAGGGCCAAAATAATAAGAATGGACATTTCAAGAAAAGGAGATTCAACAATGATGGAAAGACGTCAACACACCAAAGACCATTGTTAAGGAAGGAGAAAGACCACCTACCATATGCTTCAAATGCGGAGGAGAGGACATCGGTCCGGATCTGCGCCATGCCATTCAAAAGCATGTTATAATTATGGAAGAGAAGGTCACTTAGCTCGATTTTGTCGCCATCAAGACAAATTCAACTAGGATGGAGGCACCAAAGGTCATCCCTGCATAAACCAAAGCCGATAGTTTAAGAGAGAGCATTTTTTTCTCGTAACGAGGAACCTTAATAAAATTATCACGGTAAGTTAATCATAAGCTCTTGCGTCTATCTATCTGCAGTGTTAGATACCGCCTACCCACTCTTTTTATTTCACCTAGTTGTGTTCAACGCTTAAATTTGACTCAAAGAAGTTAAACTTTGACTTATTGGTTGAAACTTCGTTAGTAGGAGCCTTCGTTACTGCTTACTACTATTTTTAAATCTTGTTTGGTTCAAATAAACATTTTCATGTTACTCGTCGATCTTATCTTTTGAAAATATTTGCCTTTGATGGGATTTTAGGAATCAATTGGTTAACTACTCATCATTCTTTTCGTAAGGTTGTTAGCTTTTATATTCATAACCAACTTGTTGTGCGAATTCAAGTAACCAAACTACTAAAGTCAATTATTGTCATATCGCCATAAGTAAAGAGCCCTAACCTTCATTGTATGGAATGCAATCAATGCCGGACTTTCTCAGAGGCGACATCGTGAATGAAGATGGCAAGTTTATAGGTATCATTGTGAGGTGCTATCTAGGTTAAGGGATGTAAGTCACAATTAGTATCAATGTGACGTACTATCCAAGTCTTGGATGAGAGTCACGCTTTTGAATGATATTTCTATTATTAATAAATTTCCGGCGTATTCATGAAGACTTCTTAGCCTACTTAGAGCGTGAAATCGAATTTTGTATTGACCCCAGTACAAAACCCATTTCTTAAACCTCAAATATTTCAATCAACTAAAAGGATCTGCATTTTAGGATTATGATGAAAGTCATAATAAAAGTATTGGACTAATGAAAATCATGGGTATATGAAGTATTAGTAAGTGTTATGATGAGTTATGTGGTTATTATGTGAAAACATGAAAGTTTCTTAGAAATCACAAAGGGTTGAAAAATCAGATTTTGGTAAAAACGTAACATGAAATTCAATTGACCATATCTCCTATTATATTTTGAATTTTTGAGTGTGGTCAAGTCCTAGAGTTAGATATATGAGTTACTTAACTAATTCAAGTGGAATTACTGGAAAAGGTATTGTAGATTTTTGTGTGGACTGATTTTAGCAAAGGAGTGCAAAGCTGTAAAACCCGAAAAAGCTTCTGCCATGATTTTAGAGAGGCTGTTTCGGCCACTTAAATTATGAGAAAAATTCTGGCCTTTTGGGACATGAAGGTATATGGTATAAAGTACCTCCTGTCCAAAAATGAGCTCATTCTGACTTAAAATGAGCAAGTTATGACTATTTCAATATTTAGGTTTTTCGACGATTTAAAATGCTATAACCGGAGTTCTATAACTCCGATGACCATGAAATTTAAACTAGAAGCTCATGTTAACATGTGTAAGGTCCTGCCAAGATTTGGGAATTTTTGAGTTAAACTTTAGGTAGCTAATTTCTTAAGAAATTAATTAGAAATTGATTTTTGAAAAATAGTAAATGAATTTTAAAAATTCCGAGAAAATATATTTTCATCATGGGACTATATTATGCTAAATTCCAAAAAGAAATATTTTTGGACTGATTTGGTATTTTTCATGAAAATAGTTTAGTTACTGAAATATATGAGTTAAATATGTTATGTGAAGTATGAAAGTTGAAAATAGGATTTTATGACTAGAGAATCCTATATAGAGTATATGCATATTTTTGAGAGATTTGATAATTGGTGATGATATCTTATGAGTATGGCATTTTGAATGATTAAATGCATTATATGGTAAAGCGTAAACAATTAAGATAAATTGTTTATAAATTTAAGTGATTAAAATATTGTTATAATATTAATGATATTAGATTATGAGATTATTAAGTGATTGATAACATGGGGATATTCTTGAATCCTGGATAAATTATATTATAAATGTTTAATATTTATCCTTTATCTCATTTGATTGATTCTTTATATCATTATCCTCACGCTTATATTATGTTGAAAGTCATTCGTGGCTCAGAAGTGCGTAGATGGACTTGGTATGATTATGACTGTGGATTGTTCGGTATAATCATAACCGTAATTGAAAACACAATTATCTTTGGCAGTAGGTCATGGATAATTTGTGGTCGCGATACTAATGAATACACAATTATCTTTGGTCGTAGTCATGGATAATTTGTGGTCGTGATACTTAATGAATACACGATTATCTTTGGTCGTAGTGCATGGATAATTTGTGGTCGTGATACTAATGAATACACGATTATCTTTGGTAGTAGTGCATGGATAATTCGTGGTCGTGATACTTAATGAATATCCTCGGCCGTGAGTGCGGGGATGATTCGATGATATGGATTAATTATCGAAATGAGTCTCAAAGAATGAAATATTAATTCATGGATGTGGTAAAAGTCATCTTTGTCAGTAGTGCATTGATAGACTTGGTATGATTATGACCACGGATTATTCTAGATAATCACGATGGCCGTAATTGAAAACACACGAATATCCTTAGCCAAGAAGTGCGTGAATAATTCATGGTTGTGATATACTATTAAACCGAGTCTCAAGATTATTGGTTTTATAATTTGTATATCTTTGGCCCAGTAGTGCAAAGATGAATTGTTAATGAATATCTTTGGCGGGATTGCAAAGATGAATTTAATGTTTTCAACGATAAAGGTATTCAAGGTATCCTCACCTCTTATCATATCGTATATGTACCCTAATTTCGAGGGCTTAAATTCCATAAGGAGGGAGATTGTGAGACCCCAGATTTTATCAATAAAGATTTAAATTTTGTCGAAATAATTTTTAATATTATGGTGTGAATTTGAGATAATATTATAGTTGTGGGTAGTATTTATAAATTTTGCAAAAGTATGCAAGTGGTTATATTATATTCGATTGGTCGGGGAATATTCTTGTTTAACGTGGAATATTTGTACAACTACTCAATCATTGGTGGACCCCATAAATGTAATTATTGTCCTGATTGAGAAAACGACAAAAAATATTTTATCGAAATAATCTATTTAAGTTTTACCGTGGATACCGTTGAACTACTTTCCTAGTAGTAAAAGTAAAGAATAATGTGTGGTTGCATAAGAAGACACCAGTATTGATTATCGATGCTTATGTGAGAAGTCACCATTGATTCCATTATCATCCGATTAATAATATGAATTATTATAATGATATCGACGCTTTTGTTTTATTCAGTATTATTAACGTAATAAAATGTAAACATCTTTTATATAAAATGTATCACTTTATTAAAGTTATTCTATAAATAGAATATATTATATTTTATTATGATAGTGTTGCATAGTGTTGCATAGTGTTTGCATAGTAAAGAAACGTTTTTATATAAATAGAATATATGATATTTTATTTAAAAGATTTTGCTTTAAATATGGAACGTCGATTAAAGTAAATCAATCTGGACCATTCATGGATTAATTACTATGCATTCTATTTTCCTATAAATAAGCTCATTCTTTCATTATTTTCTTACGAATTCACCGAAACTCTGAGAGAGAAATTATAGAGAGTAGCTATAGAGAAAAAATCTATAGAGAGAAAGAAGAAGAGTATTCTCGTACTTCACTACTTTGATATCCAAAGGTCTTTTACTACGGTAAGGGATATTATTTGTTGTACCTCGTAAGGGGTGTTATTCTTTCTTATTCATGAAGAGAACTTCATTATTCCATTCATTATTATTCTGTTGGAATAACCCGTAAAAGTGGCATACCCTATACATAACCTGTATACGCTGCATACCCTATACTTGGTGAAATCCTTATATTATTCCATTCTTATTTATTCTGTTGAATATCCTCAGATACTGCTTAATCCCCTATACTTGGTGATCTTCTTCATTATTCCATTCTTTATTATTCTGTTGAATATCCTCATCAGGTGTTTACACCTGACCGGTTCCCATTGTTTATTATTCCGCATTTATTATTCTCGCTTGAATATCCTCGCCTCATGTGTTTTACACCGGACCGGTTCCATTGTTTATTATTATTCAAAGATTTATTATTCTTTGGATCATCCCGCTTGCGTGAATTTCACCGACCTCTTCGTTCCGTTATTATTATTCTTGCTGAATAACTTTATCCATGCGCGGTACTGCATGCATGGTGATTTTTCTTTGTTATTCCATTCTTTATTATACCAAATTGGTTAAAACATCGACTTTCTATACTCCATGAAATTAGTAGAATATTCTTGATATTTGTGTTTCATCCAAAGATCTTTTCATGAAAATATTCTTCTGATCATTCTTGAATTTTACTCTACAAAATAGTATCTTGTTGACAATTTTGACGTTACTAATTCCTGGATAAAATAATTCTTGAACTTGTTTTATTAAATTATTATGTCATTGTCATCATCCTCATGTTATAATATGTTATCTTTGGCTTACGTGCATAGATGAACTTAGTATGATTATGACCGAGGATCATTCGGTATAAGATAATCACGCTTTGTTATAAATGATGTGATAAAAGTCCTCGATGACCAGTAATGCAATGATGGATAGTTTTTGGTATGATTATGACCAAGGGGTGATTCGGTATAGTCATGACCATTGATAATTTGATGAAAATCCTTGACTATGATACAGGGATGATTAGATATTGTGGTTTATTCATTAAACTGAGTCTTAGTGATAAAAATTTATGAAAACCTTTTAAAACCTAAAAGATAGTAGACTTTATTTTCTACTTGACTCTTTTAATGGATTGCATATTCCGCTGCAGTTAAACTGGTTGTTTATTGTATTTTATCAGTTTAACACTGTTGAAGGCTAATGATAATTTATTCTGCATTATCTTAGTCATAATATTTCTTACTGGGCTAGTTGAGCTCACCCTTTCTTTCACTGTTCTCTTCAGGAAATGAGAACATAAAGTTTTGGACGAGTCGGGAACGGAGTAATGGTCCGAGGATAAGATTAGTAGTCCTCACTATTCTCGTGAAATAGTGTGATAATAGTTGTAATGAGGACTCCTTTTGAGTTTGTATAATATCTAAGTAGACAATATTTGTATTCAAACTCACGCTTTATGTCAGTATTGCATACCATACGCTTATATTAGTAAGTTGTATTTGAATTTATGTACCATGTAAGTGGCGACCCAAGATGGGTGACGTATACCTAATTTTGGGGGCGTCACAGTAGTGATGAAATTTCACACAGATTTTTATTATAAAATGGTAGTATTAAATGACTTTTTAATCTATGTGCAAAAACTTTAAACGACGCTTATTTAGGAATGGAGGGAGTATGTTTGAGATTAAATAATTTGTCATAATTTAACACTATTTTATAACTGTGAGTGATTGATAGTCCTTTAAATAGTCTTTTAAATAGACCAATACACTATTTTTTATAACCATTTCTAATTAAGGCTATATGTGAGAGATTATATAAACTCATGATGAATGTGAGATTAATAGTCCCTCCATTTTAAGATATCGAATGACTTTATAAGACTAATAGTGTAAGATCCTAACTTTTTATGAATAAAAATTTAATTTTCTCTAATTATAATAAATATAATTCTAAATTAAATTTGTTATTTTACTTAGAAACGAGAAAATATATTTTTATTATTACACTTTACAAAAATAAAATTAAAACAAAACAAAATAATAATAATAATAATTAATTATCCTAATTTAATTTAATTTTGTTTATATTATAAGAGAATGTATCGAGTATCTAATCAAGTTTGTATCAATTGAATATGTATTGAATCATAATCGAGAATTCAAGTAGTTTGAATCTTAAACGAGTCGAGTATAAACTTACTCAGATTTTACTCATATTTTTATTCAAACTAATTTTTATACTCGTATTTGAATCATATTATTAACGAATCCAAGTCTCGTCCGAATTAAGTCTGAACTATTTAACTCGTTTTTAGCCTTGGGTTCAACCCTCACTCCGAAATTAGCCCAAAAAAAAATGAGCGTTAAAGTTAATGTTTAGTGCTGAGATTCAGTCCATAAAATAGACTGAATATCTAGGAGTAATTGTTAAATTTCAATTACAGTGCAATATATTATAGAGTCATATTGGTCAAATACTCAAATGTGACCAATATCTAGGAGCTTTACGGTTCTTTGGTGGCTCTTTTTACTTTCACGTTTTTGTTTACATATATTTCTGCTTTTACTTATTTTCATTACTGAGAAAAAAAAATAAAACAATTTTAGGTTTTACCCCAAGAGCTTTACAACAAGTAAATAACCCACAAAATAACATTTATTGCTCAAAAACAATTAAGTCAAAAAAAGAGCTGAATGTTTGGGAAAGCATTAATTCATGAAGAACTATCATTCAAATTTTGAAACTAAATTCAAATTAAACAATTCCAACCACTACATAAACTCATAATTTTGGCCAAGCCAATATAAAAAAAACACTACATTTTTAGTTTTAATAACTAAAAAGTACTTTTAGCTCGAATTACTGGCAAAACAAAAGTGAGTTCCATGCGCTGATGAAACGCAACCTTACAGCCTCCTTCCTCTTCTACCACCCTTTCTACGAGTGCTATCAGTAGGAATTGGAGTCACATCCTCTGAAACAAGACAAACAACAGAAAAGTTAATATATAATTTTATGGAAAAATCACAATCAGAAGATGCACTTATTGGATTTTTCACACCACTGATATACAGAAGCAGCTAATTGTATAATGTTGCCCAAATTATACATAGATATTCAGCAAACAGCTTACACTACCAAAATAGGATTCACTTGTATGATATCATCAGCATGTCTACACTTACGTAATACTCCCTTCACATCCCTAAAGAAACCCACATAATCTAATTTGATGCTCAATTTGGGGCAGAGAATCAAATAGTGCTACTTCTATCCATATAGCTATAAACAAACCCACATGGTAGTGTTGCAAAACTCAAAACCTGACCGTCTGATTTCAGTTATTTACACAAGCTCTTTCAAACAATTCAAGACCAGCTGAGAATTTGCTATTTCAGGATAATTTAGCAAAGATAAAGCTTTAATATACTAGTAAAATTATGACAGGAGCTAAGATATAAAGAAAGTCCAAAATTCTATACATGTGGTAGAATAATCACACAAGATATTAACTGTGTTAAAATTAAACAGGAAAAGAGCTTTACCTATACGACCAATTTTCATTCCTGAACGAGCAAGAGCACGAAGTGCAGATTGAGCACCAGGGCCGGGAGTCTTTGTCTTGTTCCCACCTGTTGCACGGAGCTTAATATGAAGAGCAGTGATGCCAAGTTCCTGTCAGCAAGAAGTAAGAACACATTTCAGCCAAATTATTTATGGCAACATAATAAAGGCGAATTAATTCCATTTTCAGAAATTAAGGACGGACAGGGAAGTTATTTGAACTAAATTGGAAATAACAGCTACCTTGCATCTTTGTGAAACATCCTGTGCTGCAAGCATGGCTGCATATGGTGAGGACTCATCCCTGTCGGCTTTCACTTTCATACCACCTGTGGAATTATTAGGTAATTTGAGATTCAAATTAGATAATTACTTTTTATTTTGAATATGATGATAGTAGTTTGCCATTCTAAAATAGAGAACTCATAGATCTAGATGTCAAACGCTCAGTGCAAGTGCCGTAACATGATAGGGCCTCACAGGTATTCAGCTGTGATATGTCATTCATCAGCTAGTGACGCTAGCTAACACAAGGCTTATATTTCCTTCTGTTATAAATTTGCAACATGATTGTGGATATGTAATCAATGGGTTCCATATTCTTATGGTAAGCAACCCATAAAGCATTCTTTCAAAGTTGTATTATAAGCCACATCAAAAAGAAATTTTGCCACATAAGAATAGAACTTTAAGAAGAAAAAAGTAATACAACTCTTACCAGTAATACGAACCATGGTTTCCCTGCCTGATAAATCAGTCACATGCTGCAATTCAAATAGAATATGTTAAAAAATACTGAATTCAGGATATTCAAGTTGGTCCTGAAACAAGCTTCAATTTTTACTTACAATGAAAGTGTCATTGAATGATGCAAAAATGTGGGCGACACCAAAAACACTCTCTCCTTCCCTAACCGCAGGACCAAGTGTCACAGTCTCTTCCTTAGGCTCCCTAGTCTTTCTCTTCGACTGTACGTCACCCACAAATCATACAAGATCAAACATTTATCAATTTTAAACCATATTATTTCCCAAAAGGTCAGTAGAAAATAATTAAGAAAAACAACTAGTCCATTACATTCAGATCAAGTATTATTGTAGAATCTTCAATTATACTTACAAGATATAAAGGATTCATATATGTCAATCTTACAAATTATCTAGACTATGTGACTTTATAACATAATTAAGTAACAAGGTATGCAATCAAATTCCATCCCAAATACAACAGGTTGCAGAAAATAAAACAGACTTTAAGAATATAATGTTTGGTAGTCCACAAATTCCAGTGAATTTTGTCAAGAGTGGGTTTGGACAAATTATATGAATCATTATTAGTCAAATACGTCAGATAAATGCAGAGAGCTCAATTTATATAAGAAACTGCAATTGCATTTACAGCTAAATTGACGGCAACCCATTTTATGTGAGTTTGTGTATTTATAAATCGTGTGTGCAAGTGTTGAGCAATGTGGAATCTATACCAACAAACCGCCCATCATACCAAAAAAATATAATCATAAGTTTCAGAACCAAAAATCTATATCAATAAGATCATAAACAGACACCCCCATTATAAAAATCAGTAAAAAAATAATAAAGAACCAAACTTTAAAAATGATCATTTCACAAACAAATCGAACGTGCTAAACTTAGCTCATTACCATTTCGTTTCGGAAGGATTATTCCCTTACATCTCTAATTACCCATCGAAAACAATAATACAGATATCGAATTAACGTTGTCAAAATTACGGCTAAGTATTGTAGAAATTAATTGGGAATTTGTGTTTTAGAAACGACTTACCATTCTTCCAAGTACCAAGATAACTTGTGAGGTTTAAGGGGCACTTCGATTTATCAGCTCAAAACCCTACGAAAAGAGATTAGACCGAGCTTTGGGCCTGCTGCCCTTTATACGATTAGATGATTAGGGTTTTAGGAGAACGCACAAGATTGTTTATTCGTAAAAGTGGCCCTTGGTTTTCCTAAATAACCAAAATGCCCACTAAATCCTAAATGTTTATCATTTTTGGATGTTTGGTGACGGCTCTTTTGCAATTTAAATTTCAAAATAAGAAAATGATATTGAATTAAAAGGAGCATTAAAAAGAACATTTTTTTTAAAGGATTATAACGACTGAATTATAAGGAGAATTGATTTTATAAGTTTACGAATTAACCTTTGTAGTATGTGAACAAAGAGTATCGTGACAAGTGGCGCTAAAAAAAAAATAGTAAAAGAAAAGCTCAATGTAAACTTGAAATAACAACTCGGTACCCATAGATATTGTGGGTTTTGAGATGAATTTAGGGGTTGTTTGTTTAGAGTTGAGTCAGATTATCGGTCGATTCTTGGGGGTGTTTATTTAGAAATTGAATGGTTGAATTCCATTCAACAAGATTTGTTTTAGTTTAAATGGTTGAATCGGTAAGATTGATTTGAAATTGAATTAATTAAGTTAGATTTTTTTTAACCGAATTACCGAATGAAGAAGTGAATGAAGTAAAAAAAATTAAAAAAAATAAAAAATAAATTAGTAACTATTATATTAAGTAATATTAAATAAATTTACAACAAGTTTGAATTTTTTTCAAAGGGGTAAAATAATAAAGTTTTGTCATTCAGATGTTTCAAACATGTCAATTATTAAATAACTTTTTTCATTCAGATTCAGATTCATTCAGTTTTTATTAAACACCCCCTTAGTGCGTTGGTTTTGAATAACAATCGTCTGAATGACTGAATCGGTCAGATTTGTAGGCTGGATGGCCAAATATAATTTTTTTGACTGAATTGGTTGAATAACTGCTGAATAAAGTATTTTATATTTATTTATTTTTACAATATTGACTATTATATTAAGTAATATTAAATAAATTTATAATAATTTTAAAAAAAATTAGAGGAGTAAAATAATAAAAATCTATTCAGATGTTTCAGACATGTCAATTATCAAATAACTGATTTCATTCAGTATTCAAAATTCTATTTCATTCAGCTCATTCAAATTACTTAAATATTCAAAAATATTTCATTCAATTTTATCAAACACTCATTAATCTATCATTAAACTTATTGTGCTTAACTTTTTTGGGCTAATGACAGACTGACAGAAGACCCACAGAGGTCTAAGGTCCAATCCCTCATAATTTGGGAACATGTTAAGGATTATAGTTTGGTGGCGAAAGAGGGTTGGTTGAGGGTTGTCCATTTTATATATTATATGTTCAATGCTAGTCTGCTGAGAATGTGGGCTTGTGGCCCATTAAGACATGTGGCCCAAATGACAATTGTATTAGGGAGAAGCTCTTTTTTGGAGCTCTCCCAAGACTAAGAACAAAATGGAGAATATCTTCTACATAGATAGAATTCTTTTTTTTTTCTTTTTTATTATTCTAAATAACATACATAGAATTCTGCCCTCATCTTAGTCCATGATCCCAACTTGTTCTTCTCTTCCCCCTCACTACCACTCCTAACATTTTCCCTTTGATAACCTATTAGAGTTCTAACTCTGAAACCAAAACCTTATTTTTAACTCCAAACGTACAAACTTCATTAATTATGTTTATTTGTAATTATTGTGTGAGATTGGACTATTTTAATTCATTTATACTATTTTTTTTTAAAAAAGAAGAAAAAATAACTCATTTATACTAATTAAGTACATAAAAACAGTTTTTTATCTTTGAATTAGTCAAACTCATATTTTAATTTTTTGTTTCCAAGTCATTATGACGGATTATATAAATCTCAAGTACAAAGGTGGAATTAAATAGTATATTTTTAAAATATTAAATAATCTTAGAAATTATAATAATAATACTACTACTACTACTACTCATAATAATAATAATAATAATAATAATAATAATAATAAAGAAAAAAGTAATGTTGGGAATCAATTTTTTTCCTCTCAAATGACATGAAGTTAAATATTTTCGTGATAATTTATGATATAATCAATCAACCCAACCAATATTATTATGACGTGTCATTTAAAATAAAAAATTTAAAACCTCTAACATCACCGTCCATAAAATCCGTCTAGGACTACTAAGATTAACTCAACTTATAAAAATTAGAAGTACTTATAGCTCAGGTTGGTTCCCGGCAAACAATTATTAAGCCTACTTTACACCAATCTTGGCAGAGCTAGGAACCAGAAAATCAGTTGTGGTTAATTATAACCATCTCAGATCAAGAACTACCAAAATTCACATTATATTTTATTATAAACAGAGGCAACCGGAAAAAATAAAAACCAAATATCATATAGGTGTAAGAAACCAATCAAACTCTCGACTTCTCGGCTAACAGGAGAAAGTGCTTTATGAACTCAACAAGTACCCACCAGACACCAGTAAATTAAATTACAGTCAAAACTGAGGACATAGTCATCTTATACATGAATAATTCTTCAACTTTCAGATTTTCTATAACAAAAATAAATGATGTAAGCATAAACATTATCTATCCTTGTATAAATAACTAAAATAAATAAACTGCGAATGTTGAGGTGGAATCCCAGTACGTTAACAAAGTGAATTGAGTAAGGATTGTGTAGTAAAGCTTCCACAAGTTATGCTGAAATAAGGCCGACATATCCAGCGCATAATATCAACACGGAAGATATAATGTATGCACCTGCGACAATGATTGGTTCTTTCATCCCACATAATTCAAGATGATGATGGAAAGGTGCCATTCGGAATAATCGATGTCCTCTTCCATGAAGGAATCTTGTGGCCTTGAAAAAAGATACCTATGCCAAAAGAATGGTTTTAGACGAATAAAAATATGTCTAGCAATTCTTAGTTCTAGCATCAGAATGCTAATAAGGTATTTTAATAAGCGAGCATGGAGTGCATGCAATGGTTCAAGTGTGGATCATAGTATAACAATTGCATACCATCTCCATGGATTATTATTAACCTAACTGAGCTAATAGTGTTTGCAATCATTTTAAGACCTTGCCAAAGTAGCTTCTAATCCGCATATAAACCGAGTGCTTATATTTAGATATGGACTTTTGATTATAGGTGTGATGATGTGCCTCAATTCCCATCTCAAAAACCATTCGAGTGTGCTTGGGCCTCCTAAGTGCATCATCCATTGTTTTTAAACCCCCCCTTCTCTTCTCCTCAAATTGACTTTAAAAAGTCAAAACAACGCATATATTTTGGAATGAAGTGAGTACTTTTTGTTGACTTTTTATTAGAATTTCAAGGCCAGTATAGAACATATTTACAATTATTATTGAACACACTAGGTTGAAGTTTGTTATACACAAACCTTAATATTTGAAAAGAAAAAATTGGTTGCTAAAAAACTAGTACCCCTTTTATAAACTCTGAACAGGCTGGTCAAGATATCGGCAAGTCTAGCACAGTTGAACTCGCTAGGTTCCAGCTACATTTTTTCAAATGCACGATTTGAAGACCTATTGATTCTAACAACTGATTGAAAGTAAAAACTGAAAGGCAAGGAAGAGGAAGCATATGACAAGTAACCACCAAGTGATACCTGCATTATTACTGATAGTGCTTCCAGGACAAAGATTCCAGAAGAAATGAGTAACGGAAAGAACATTCCTGTACACCCAGCCATTGCAGCCAGGGCGCCACCTAAGGCCAAGGATCCCGTATCACCCATAAATACAGAAGCCTTGTACCGGTTGTGCAAAAGAAATCCAACACAAGCTCCTGCCATCGATGCCCCAAATACAGCAAGATCTGGAGAATAGCAAGAGTTAGCACTAAACCAAACTTCGTGAATGTATGTCAAAAACATTCTTTTATGCAATTGTCAGTGCTTAAACAAATTAGCAGCATCATAAGAACAACAATGCCATGCAACATACATAATATGTATACATACTGACCAGGACATATTGGAAGCACTGCGATCGACATTCCTATAAAGGCCAATGCAGCAGTCCCTCCAGCCAGCCCATCAAGACCATCTGATAAGTTGGTTACATTTGCCATGGAAACGAAACAAAATGAAGTCAAAAATAGATAAAGATTTCCCAGGCATACAAGACCCACTGGAACAGGAAGAGGAACCACCATTTTCCTGCAAAGAAAAACATTTGAAGGAAATCTGTAATAACAATGAAAATATATCCAGTCATCACGGCAATTTTTGTAACATTGAATATTAATTCATACGCCATTAATGGAAGACAGGAGTAGTTAAATCAATGATGTAAGTGAATTGTGCATTAATTTCAAGATATTAACATAAATAATACCATGGTTTTAAGCCAATATAAACCGCATTACTCATTCCCCACGATTTCATGGTCATTGAGATCATAACAATTGGCATACCATACAATATTATTAGACAGGATGTTCAAAATGCAATAGTGTCAGCTCTTGATATCTGACCAATAACCTATTCAGCTATGATGAATTGTTAATACATGATAGGAACTGAAAAAATAAAAGATATGATTGGAGGAAACCTCCATCCAGCCGATCAAGCCAATCAAGCAACTCTCCCAAAATAGTTCAGTCTGCTGACCAGCCACCAAAATATCACACTTATTTTAATTGAAAAATAATGAAAATGAGAAAAGAAAAGGGATAAGAAAATAGAATTGGACAATTTAATTATATTCAACTTATATTTTTTGCAACGCTAAGAGGGGAAGATTGACGATAAGCCTAACCTTTGGCATTATTTGAACCAAGTGGATAACACTAGACTCAAACCAAAGTTTTCGCACTGGTGATCCAAGTATTTTACCAGTGCACCAAGCTTTCTCCTCCTAATTGCAAATGTCATATACTATAATTACTATCAACTTATCTTAACACAAGAAATACTGCTGTTAAGATTCTCTAGGGTAAATGGGTTATTATTTATCTCTTACTTTACTAGTGTATACCTTTTCCCTTTCTACGAAAGCTTTCTCTTCCTAATTTCAAATGTTATATTAATAATTACTATCAACTTATCACAACACGAAACAATTGCTAGTGAGATTTTCTTGGGTAAATGTGTTATCATTTTTCTCTTACTCTATGAGTTGGTGCTTTTCCTCTTATCTATATGATGAGTATGGTGAGTGGGGGGATTTGATCTAAAGAGAATTTTCTTTGCAACAGAGTAGCTGAAAGAAAATTCTTGCAAAAACTCAAAACAAGTGTTGATCAGATTAGTGCAGACAGCAGTCATCCTCTTGAAGATTATCATCATGAGAATAGATATGTGAGTTACCATCAGACAAGTGTTGATCAGATTAGTGCAAGAAGGTATACATGCTGTAGGGTGATGATATGTCCGTGGTATGAAACCAATACGAGAACCATGCCCCAACAGCTACCTATAAAATATCATACCTAAGTTTAGTCATAATGAAAACACTAAGAATGCTACCTCTAGAAACAAATATTAGTGAGCAAAGTAACAAAATTCAACAATTTAAACAAGCAAGAAAAATCATTTACCTCCAACAGAATTCTGATCCAAGCAGATAAACCATTGTTCTTATTCTTGACGAGACTTAAGAAGTCATCAAGTAGCCCAATTGCTGCAAATGCTAGAGTTGCACAGGCTGCTCCAGAAACTTCAATAGACGAAAAACCAACTATGACTTCCGCAACGATTACACCGATCGGTACAAAAAACAATCCACCCATTGTAGGGGTTCCCTTCTTGGATGAGTGCTTAGTGGGCCCTTCTTTCCTGATGATTGATAGCATCTTTAATCTACGAAGTAAGGGGACACCAATATAGCCTGCACAAGATACTAAAATTGCAGACGTGGAAAAAGGGCGCATCAAGTGAAATGGTCCTAAAGGAAGTCTGACAATTCGCCATGCACACAAATCCACAAACAAAAGAATCACCGTCAAGAAAGTCATCAAGCCCATATTGATGAAGATTCCATATTTGATCCTGTACCAGAGTATTCCAAGAGAGATGAGTCAATGAAATCATGGTGTACCCGATGACATGAGTAAATACTCACACACGATCCTCCAGCAACTATCTGCTCAATATCAGAATAGTAGAAAATTATATATTCCCTTCGACAGGAAATGAGAGCCCTACTTTCTCTGTCGATTTTTTTTTTCCAAATATTAACATTTGCGTAGGATAATTTTTTTTTCTTCTAATAATAAATTTTAGTCTCTAAAGTTTAGTGTTAAAAAAAAGAATCATCTAAAACAATGATATCTACATGTCTTATACAAGTCTATAATATTTGAAATAAAGTGAAGTGTAGGACTCTCTTTTCCAAACAGAGGGAGTTAAGTATATTCTAGATAGGAGTCTCTTTAGACTCTGAACTGTTTTCTGTTTGACCTAGGATATGTAAGTTTCATTTATTTCAGAGGCTTCTTATTGAACACCTTTGATGCAATGATAAGGCTATTAGATAGAGAATGTTGAATGATATCAATAGTTGATGACGAACAAAGGAAAATGTTCACGTCCAAGCTCATACTACAATATTTACTATAACAGGTCTAATATTTGTGGGAGAAATAAAAAAATGGCATTAAAGTAATGTTCTACCATCTAGCTAACAGTGAAATGCCAAAACTCAAGAACAAGATCTTCAACCCAAAGTATGATGTAGCAATAATACTGTAACATTTAAGTAACTCTACTTATTACTATGCATTACTTCATCACAAATACATGTTACAAATATATTTAAAACAATGTTCTAAAAGGCGCTAGGCGGGAAGCCGGGGGGCCTAGCGCCTAGGGGGCCTGGGCGGAGCCTAGGCGGGATTTTTTATTTTAAGCCAATTTTAATATTTTATCTTACATTTATCCAAACAAAACAATAATATTCAAGCATATTTTTAACGTATTAGTTTTATTCATAAACAAGATTACTATTAAATAATAAAATTTCAAATTTCAAAAATTTAATTCAATATTAAAACTTAAGAAACTAAACATAAATTTAAGAATTATATTGAATTAAACTAAATATTACAAATGTATCATCATCATTTATATAATTTGAAGTTGGTACAAGTTCAAAAATTACAACTATAATAAAATTATCCATTCCTTGATATTGTTCACTTCTTGTTGTGATTTGA
The DNA here is from genome assembly GCA_020205615.1 of Panax quinquefolius. Lineage (NCBI taxonomy): Eukaryota > Viridiplantae > Streptophyta > Magnoliopsida > Apiales > Araliaceae > Panax > Panax quinquefolius. Next base: position 19,970,303 of record CM035163.1, read on the forward strand.
TATGCTACAACCTGTATTATGAATATGGTAAATAATTAGAAAAATAAATATATCAAGATCTGATTTGGGTAATTATTAAAATAAATAAAAAACTCTCCGCCTAGACCTAGGCCCCACTTAATTTCCTGGAGGGATTTTTTTGATGCCTTCGGCCTAGGCGAGGTGCCAAGGGGCCTAGCGCCTAGGCGGGGCGCCAAAGGGAGGCCTAGCGCCTAGACGGGAATTTTTAGAACACTGATTTAAAGGACTTTCGGCGATTACTAAATTCTTCAAAGGCTTTTATGTTTGTATTCAACACTTACCATGTGCTCCCTTAGCACCCTCGGTCAAGGTTTTTCCTTTGCTATCTAAGACGATCAAAGAATGGATTTGTCCTGTGCTCTTGGGGCTCCGTTAGGTAAAGTCATTTTATTTTGAAGGTATGACGTCAGAAAATCATGAGGCAGACTTTCGGTAATTACTAAATTCTTTAAAGGCTTTTTTTATGTTCTTATACATCACTTAGCATGTGCTCTCTTAGCACCCTTGGTTAAGGTTTTTCCTTTGCGTTTCTAAGACGACCAAAGAATGGATTTGTCCTATGACGTCAGAAAATTATGAGGCAGCTAGATCTACTGCACCGCTAATGGTGTAATCAATTTCATATGGTTTTTCCTGTCTCATTTTTTCATTCATTAAATCAAATTTTGAACCTTGCACCTTCATTTTGTCCCAAAAATTTATACCTCAGGTGTTTAAACTTAAAATAAAGAACAAATTTTTTAAAAACATTTCTATAATAAAATTCCAAAAGCATAAACAATATGCATAAGTAGATGGAGTAGTTAATTGATGACTTAGGAAGTGTACTTGCCAGCTCTTTTTTCTAGCTCTCCCCATCAATGCAAGCCGATGGGCCGTCACCGTTAAAGCATCGTCAGTCGAGGGAAAGTTCTCCCGAACCGTAGGCAAATCAATATCGGTTATGGGATTTAGCATAATTTCTCCATCACTATCTTCACCTTCACTTGATGAAAAACTGTATCCAACAGCCCCATCGCTGCCCACCCAGTCATCTAGACTAGCCACCGAATCCTATAAAAACAAGACAGCAGCACAGAATGAATGCATTTTCTTATGCATAATGAACCCATTAACATAATGCTTGTGTCTGTTAAAACATCAACAAGCAACTAACGAGAGATGTGGATCCTGCAGTGTATAACTTCAATCACTTTGATGGTTATGAAACATTGAAAAAGAGAAGTAGAAATTAGAATTGCTTCATACATGTGTAATGCTGACTCCAGCAGCAATGATTTCATTTTATGAAATTTGACAAACCAGCTTGGATATTGTATCAGACCAATCATGAACTTTTCATGGATGTAAAGATTCATATCATCAACCACATAAATAATAAACTAAACGTAATTGTTGTTGATCACAAAATCATAACAAATAAAATTGATTGCATTTTATAAGTATAACCATCATCACCTTATAGAATTTAAAATTATCAGTTCTACCTAGTATTAATTCCAATTAAACAGAAAGCAAAAAAGAATACTCAAAGTTAACTTGAAAGGTAACGTGAAACCAAATAAGAGGACGCAAAATTAGTTTGCTCTACCAAAAATTGAACCAAAAAAGGAATTTAATATCTATATATAAGCATGTCAGAGCAATTGATAGTATTATGCCTTTAAAAACAGAAACATAGTACCTCATCCATAGCAGTAACATGAACAAGCCTGTACCGTGAACAGCATCCATATCTTCGTAAACATGATTCCCTTAACTACACATAAATACATTAAACTCAAATAACACAAATTTATACAGTAATCATAATATAAACTAAATAATTCAATAACAGAATGAGAATAAGAGTATCACCTTGAGATTGAAATAAGAGCGAGGACGAGCAAACGAAGAATCGAAAGAAATGAGAGATCGTGAAACTGCTGCCGGCTGATACGGTTTCCGTATAAACCCTAGATTACACAGATTTGCAGATGAAGACTGCGATCGCATGACTGCGGCTAATTAAACTTTAAACCAAATTGTATAAATTGGATTTGTGTCAAAATTATTTCTTTGATTCAAAGCAGTGTATTACTACTATTCCAATATAAATTTACATATATTATTACTGTTTTGGTATATTCCTGCTACGCATATAAAAGTACTGTGGAAGCATATTCTGATTTATTTATTTTTAGCTTATTTGTGTGTGTGTTTGTGGGTGAGAAGGAAAGACTGAAAGAGAGGGAAGAAGAAGGAAATGAAGTTTAGTGGCTTCGAAAATGACGGAAGATCTTAGGCGAAGAAAGTTGTAGCGGTAATGTGACGCGCCTTTACTGCACGTATGGAATTGCATTTGTGGTTGTTCTTTGCGAGGGATTTGGATAATTAGATAAGCAAAAAAGTCTAATAATATATTTGAATTATTTATATTTTAATTTTAATAATGGATAAAAATATAAATAAATAAAATTCAAAAGGATAAATTATCACATTTAGTCAACTTTCGACTTGGTAGTTAGTACAAGGATAAGTAGAATTACAATCCATATAAGAGGGGATGGAGAGGGTATAAGAGCATCTCCAACAACTTTTTTAATCACTTTTGAATACTCAAATATGCGAGTTACATAAAAAAATTATCTTCAACAGCATCTCCAATCTTAATCATCAAATCTGCAACCTCATTCAAATTATCTTCAACAGCATCTCCAATCTTAATCATCAAATCTGCAACCTCATTCTCTCTCTTCAGAACTAGTAAGTTGACATTGCTTCTTCAAAATATTTGTTTTGTTTTGGGAGAATCAAAATCATATAAAAAAGGCTAAAAACACTTAGTTTGCTTGATGAATTTGATGTACAACTCATTTTAAAATTTAATATCATTCCTTTTTATTTATTTAAGTCAAATACTGCATTAATTGAATTGAAGAGACTGATGAGGCACAAAATATTAAAATAGCAAATAATCCTATTCAAATTGTCACGTAGGTCAACACACTTCAATTTGAAGAATTTTTTTTGCTACTACTATTGGAGATGGTCTAAGTTGAGGAGTCGTTAGCATGAAGTTAATTTTGGTCAATTGATTAAGCATAAAGTTAACACACAAGCCAGAAAATAATCTTTGCGTATCAGCACTGTATTGATCAATTGATTTAACTCGTCATGAAATTAACTTCATGCTATCCGAGGATATATATAGCACTACTTTGGAAAAAAGAAAAGAAAATGAAAGATGGGATAGGTTCTTTCAGTTGACGGAAAAGATGCTATAAGATGCAATGAACCTCTATCCATTTGTTTGGTTAAACATAGAAGCATTTGGGAAGTTTTGTGATTCCAAATCAACACTAATTTTGCATATTCTAAAGCTAAAATGGACAAACCAATATAAGTTTTGAATACCGACAGGTAACTCAAAATCACCACCATTTTCATTTCTTGTACAAAAGCTTAAAAGCCAAAACTAGCATACAACATAGACGTAGGTCACATGGTTTACCAGCATTCCCATGCCAAAACCATACACAAAGACTTGCAACATATTAACTAACCAGACAGACCTTAAGCCAAATTCAAACAAAAGAACCACAAGCCTAAACCTAACACCAAAACTAACCCTCCTACTCCTACTCCAACTCTACTAGACCCCGAAATCGCCACCCTTACATCATCCACCACCGGTCCACACAAAGAGGTCATATCATCACTCCGGGTATTATAATACACACTATAGAAGGCAACACGTGTCCTCTCGGCCTTGGCTGTGAAATTCACATCAGCAGTCATGAAGGTAGCATTAGAATTGGGAGTATAATGGATATTCTGGGCTTGATCACCGGCAAAGGCCATAACTGCTAGTGGCTGCTTGCATTTGTCCCCAGCATGGCCTAAAGAAAACGATAACCTATAGGGCTTGCTTGGCTTAGTTTGGACCATCTGGGAAATTATGCCCTCCTTACCTGACAGCAATTCTACGGCACGTTTTCCTTCTGGGACAGTGAAATGGTTCGAGTCTATGTATCGGACTGCTCTGTTTGATTCAACTATCCAACCTGGTAATGAAGATGTTTCTTCATCAAGGTTGGTGGGGAGTAAGACGCCTAGAGATGCATTTCTGAACATCCATGGACCTTCCTCAAAATCGCCATTAAGTACCGCATTATCTGCAAAAATTGTACAAATTCATAAGCACATTGTACAAATTCATAATCATAAAATTAAAGATTATATGATCAAGACTTGATTCGTTAGCAACAATATAAATACAGTGGACACTGGGGATATTGCACACATAGCAGACAAATTTACAACATATACACCATGCATTTTAGAACTCAAAAAAGTTGCAGGGGAGAGAAAGAAAGGGAGTCAAAAGCTAACACTATTACTTCCCATTTTTATTTTTATTAATATATAGTAGTATCAAACGATACTATATACTTAAATTTGTCATTATAATTTGATTGCCATCCCATAACCACTAAACTAACTTTTATGGGATTTTCTTATTACTTGCATTCATGAAGAAGCTTTTTTCAATTTCACTCGGTCCAATTCTTTTATATCTAGTTTTTACTACACCCTCACATAAAAATGGTCATATTTTATTTTGAAGAAGTCAATTCATAAAATGTAAAATTAGATTAATGTGAATTATAAATTATTTGTGTTATGACAATGATGAACTTTGTAGGTAATTTTTAAATTATATGATTTATTATATTCACAATTTAATTTATTAAACATGAAAAAATTTATGTTTTTTAAAATTAATTTCCAAAATCCAAAATGAATCATATATTCTCTTTTAACATGCCATTTTCTTTCCACAAGATGGGGATAAAAAAAGCTGAAACAGAAAGAAAGATAAAATGACAAATCTAACCTTTGGGTGTTTCCGGAACAGAGAGCTTCTTAATAGCAATATCATCAATAATGGGCCCACAAGTCGGATCATCCTCCATTCCAGGATTCCTAAAAACCACCCGCACGTTATCTTCCTCCACCTGAACCGCCCACGCGTACGTATCCCAGCCCTGCACGCTGTACACCGTTTGCAAATCAATGGTCTGTGACGCAGGCGGCACTGACACGTTGAGTGCCTCTAGCTGAGCGCAGGTCCGAGCCGCGCTGAACGTGACGGAATAAAGCGAGCCCTTTTCGAGCTTGACTTCTTGGCTGATTTCGGCGTCGTTGCCCAGCCTGACGGCGTGTTCACCTTCTGGTACGATGAGGATCATACCCCCTTGTTTTTGCCCGGACTCGACGAGCTCAACGGTGCCGTTTAGTGTCCAGTTGGGGATTGCAGTGGGGCCATCTGCTACTCCGTCGTCGGAGAAGCCTCCCGTTGGTGGGGTCTCGAAGTCACCGTTGATTAGTAGTCCTGTAAAGATCGTACGGTTAGGAAGATTGGTAGTACTAGTACACTGTATAGTCAATTTGTAGACAAAATGTTTACTGTCACGTCAATGAGTTGTTGACAGCTCAAATCATGAAATATAAATATAATAATAGGATAAGATATGACGCAGAAAAGGTCAAAACATGGAGTAAAAAGCTTGTAACTTGTTAAGCCTAAAAGAACTTGAAAGTCAATTTGATAATGGAAGCCCTATTTCGTATGTTTAGAAAATTTTCACATAATTATTTTTTACATAAAAATTAGACTAACACAATAAATTATATAAAAATATTAAAAATACATACAAAAATATGATAATAAGTAGTAACTAATTACTATTCTGTTAAGACTAAATTTTTTATTAATTTAAAGAGTGTTTCATTTCGATGAACATAAATATCATTACATTAAAATTATTGCATTTTATTAATATTTATATCATACTTTTTTAATACAATGTTATCATACTTATTAAATTAATGTAATAATAAAATTCATTGCAAGTGATATTAATTATTTTAATAATTAAATAATGTTCATTATATCCACTTTTCAAATTACATTCACATTTTGTTTCAAAATAAATTATATTCACATTAAGTTTAATTAATTTGTATATATAAGTTCATTGTACTAGAATTTAAAACATTCCATGTATGATGATAAAGAGAACTACTATATAAACATCAATTTACCCCTGATGAATGTATTGTAATTTAAAAGAATTATTAATTTATAATTTTGATAGGACCATATATTTATATAAGAATTTTTTTAAAATTATTATTTATTATTTTATCAAAATTATTAATTTATCCCATTAAATTTCAAGTCCGCACTCTGGAAAAAAAAATTATTTTAGAGAAATTATTAATTTATCAAATATTAATTTATAAAAATTCTACTGTATACGACTCGGGATGAGAATTTTTTTAAAATTTATAATAGACTTTTTAAAAATATTAGATAAATTAATAATGCTATTATTGGATAGAGTCGACATCTAGGTGCCAAACAACTCTGTCGATAAGAGCTCTTGGAGTCATCAACGAATCGTTTGTTTGAAAGGGGGTGAAAGCGGTCGGGAATCGTTTACAGACCATCTTTATATAATTTATTCTATAAAAAAAATTGTGTCCAAGTAATTGTCTAATGCAAACCGTTCCAAGAAAAATATGGGCAAAACAAGTAGAACCATTGTGAACAACTCAAAAGAGAAGAGAGTATTGTTATGCATGGCTATAAATTTATAAGAATTATAGAAATACATCACTTATTGGATATCTCTCTAAAAAAATTATCAGCAATATTTATGCACTTAATGAACAATCAAAAAAATTGATATAAACATTCATAATATATATCATTTTCCTATACATTATACAAACTTATTCCCAATATCAGATCAAATTTAACTTTTTAAAGTTAATATGAATATTTTTGAATACAAAACCGATATAACATATTTAGATCTTGTTATTAATAGATGATTTTGTTTACAATATTTATAATTATATTGTTTAAAATTAAATTAAATATAAAAACATTTCAAATAAACACAAAAATCTAAATAAATGTATAATTTTAGAACGGATGGAGCTGTAGCTTTTATTCTTTTGCACCCAAGCAGAAAACAAGTCTAGGTGGCAAGTACGAGTTTTGATGAAGAAATGTTGTGTGATGGTAGGCCAGGAACATTGTGTGTGCGTGTGTGTGTATATATATATATATATATATATATAATGGGTCCAAAATCCGGACCCCAATTTTTTATTTTTTTTTTGTAGAACTAAAAAAAAAATAAAAAAATTATGGAACTGAAATTTTTCTATAATATAATGTTTTGGACGTGATTTGAATACCTATACCAAAAAATGTATGTACAGTCTGCATATAAACTATACGTATATGTTTTGATATACGATCCAAATCACACCCAAAAATATCAGACATGTAAAAATTTAAGTTCCATAATTTTTTTATTTTTTTTAGTTATATAAAAAAAAATAAAAAATAAAATAACAGGTCCGGACGCTACTAAAACGCGGGCGTCCGGACCGGGACAGGAACCGGAACCGGACTCTCTCTCTCTCTATATATATATATATATATATAAGCTTTTGTCATCTAATGTGTGGTGAAGATATGAACAGAATAATAAAAAGAAATCGTCCCATCCTAACTTTATAGAGCAATTATGGAAGCCGCGTTAACCGGCCTTTGGCACCCTCTTCTTCTTCTTCTTCTTCCCGCGCTTATCAAGAAAAGTTTGGCTAACATTTTGACTCACTGTTCTAATATACGACACTTATAAAATCATCAACCTAGTGTGGTGTTTCATTTCTGGATAACATTGCACACATTTCACAAGTAACACAACAAAATGTTCAATGACAATGTTTTACTAACTATGGTCTATGGTGGTCCATGTTTATCTGGTTCAACGGATGTATATGGGTCACTGTTATAGGGACCATGTTTTTCCTGGTCATGACAGTATATTTTCTGTTGGTACTCACTCCTTAAACTCTTACAAAGTTGTTTACACATGTTATTTCAAAATGTTTGACAGGGTAAGGGTTTATTGGGTTACCACATTTGCAGCATAATATCCAGTACATGTTTGTTTTGGGCTTATTCTGCATGAGTTTATTTCAATCGCAACTTTGAAGCTCCAAATTCACCGCACTATTTGTAAATTTAGGAGCGGTGTCGGTGTGTTTGAAGCTTAAAAGCCCCCCATACGCATTTCTCCAACGCACCAAAATAAACAAGCCCCTACTATGTTCATTACAATGAACAATAAAATTTAAAATTTGTGCTGGAAATATCATAAGCCTAATTTTAATGCAAGTATAGGGCGGCATATATACTCCATCAAACAGAATTTGGACTATACAACCATATCAAACTTAGGGTTGTCGATAGTCCCATAATCGAACTTCTTGACAAGACTGAACATCCAGCAAAAATTTTAACTTTACAAGCTAACATAAATTCTTTAACTCCACAGCCTTCTAAAGAAGCAAGCAAAGTTACATTCACCATGAAAGAGACTATCTTTACAGGTAATATAATCACTACATTTGATGTGTCCTATATATAATATATCTTTTTCTTGATTTTCTAAGGCTCAAAGTTGTTCAACAAATGTGGGTCATATCACCTTAAACCATATTTAAAGATTCTGACAGAGGACCTTACATCTACCAAGTTTGATTCCCTTGGCTTCAAGTGAAAGTTAGGTTTGTATACTGTGTCCTCAACTAATGCTATGGCCTATCAAGTTAACCAAGATGAGAATGTGAGTGGTAATTTCCCTGAATTTGCAGAGATATTTTTATTTGTTCTTCTTTTCTTGGCAGTGGCTAGGAAAGGCCAATAATTGAGATGCGTGTATTTCATTTATTGTGAATTCTACCAAAATCTAACTAGAAGTTCACGTGGGTAGAGTATTCAATATATTAAGGTTTACACTTGAGCTCATCAGGAACAATGAACAAGGAAATATATGGCAAAAATGTTAATTTATACAAATTGTTTTAAAAAATGGGGTGTAGCCTAATTGATCTGATCACCCTCCTCCCTCAATCCAATCAAGAATTGCCTTATTCTCTAGGTAGACTTGACACCAATGAAAGGATATTAACCCTTGTGTATATTGCCAAAAAATCTGGAGTTTAAGCGTGGAACTAGGTAGGATGTTATATAAGCATTGAAACTAATAAAATCTCTGTCATAGCATTAGGGTTGCGGCAATGGGAGTAATAGGACACACAAAAACTTGTGTGTATGTCCCATACCATACTCTTTTTTCTCTCTCTATATATATATACGTGTATTAACACTACATGGGGTTGGGGCACAAAAAATTAAATAAGCACAAATTGTAGTTAGTCTAAATATAATTAATTAGACAAAACATAAACCAATAAATTGTCCATTCAGGAATCAAAGAAGATCTAGTATACTGCCGACCAAGTAAAGCAAGAAAGGGGTTTCCCAAGGTATACTTAATACTCAATAAATGATGGCCTGGGGATGGGGATCTACATTGTTAAATACTTAAAGACCATAATCATCAAAGTCCTAGGTTAAATTATAATACTACAATAAGAACTAGCCCAAAATGAACTTATTTCCATTTCTACTACCAGTTTCAAATAAACTCATTTAATAATGATGAATCATGTCATTTAATGAAATTGTAAAGATGACCAGCTATGAACAAAATGGTGTATTCTCTTACAATTCTAGATGAGTTGATTCATTCAGAAAAAGAAGTTCACATGTTAAAAATTTAAAAACACTAGAAAATAAAATTTTCCATTTAAATTGGGGGCAAGTGGACAACCAAACCGGCTCTTATGATATCATCTTATGAGCTACCCAGAACTTATTCCTCTTTACAGTAAGAACCTACAAAATTTGCCTCCTCTAAGCAATAAAATATTCCATCCAAAAAACAAAAGGAGTCCTTACGATTTACAGATAAAATGGTACTGCACCTTGTTTTAGGACAGAGTAAGTATGACTTTTCAAGTTCTATGAAAGCTAAATTGGTTTTTTAAAACATAATAGTATAATACTACTACCATTCAATGAAATAGCAAGAAGAAAGAGCAAATAACCATAATACATGCACTGACAATTTCAAGAAAAATAAACCCATATAGCCACATTCTAAGGAAAAGAAAAATTAGAGTAATAATGGTCGGATCTCTAATATGAAGAACACCCATCAAACAAAAACCCACATAAGATGAGACAAATCTATTGTAAATGTTGTATGAGCTTGACAAAGAAAATTAGAAATCAGAGATCATCAAAGAGGTAGAGAAAGAACAGAGAAACTGTACCATCTTCTACTAGAGCAGCAGCTATTTGAGCCATGAGAAGCACACACACTGCAACCCATTTGCGCCTTGTTGAGCTCCAAACCATCTTCATACCCAAAATAATCTCTCTCTCTCTCTCTCTCTCTCTCTCTCTCTCTCTCTCTAAACAGAGTATAATCTCCTTTTTCTCTATCTATAAACAGAGTACAAAATGGGAGCTTGTAGTGAGAGAGACAAAGCAAGTGTCTTTTTATCCAATATTCCAGGTCTTCAGTCCTCACTCCTCAGTGACAGTACTAGTCTTTTTCACCTCAAGCTGTACCCCTTCGCTGGCTTGGTTTTATATTTAAATTAATGTTACGGATCGTGGGAATGAACTTTGGAATGAATGAAAATTTATTTTATTTTATGTGTAAGCAGGAGGAATAAAAAAAAATTAATGAAATACATTTATGTTATAATTTTGTCATTAACATTTAAGTTTTCAACCAAATATATACTTCAAATGCTTTAAAATTATTTTATTTTGTCCTTAATTTTATTCTTTCATTCCAAAAGCAATAAAAAACAAAGAATACTTCATTAGTTTCTCCATCGGGTTCGTTGTTCAGTTATCAGCGTTTGTAACATTTGTAACAAAACAATGCTTAATTATTGTAATTAAAAATAATACTTTAAATCTTAGTTTTGTTAGTTAAATAACTTGTGTTTATCATAAATTATTTATAAACGAATAAAATTCTCAAATATTTTTAAATTTTATATGCATTAAACCCTTTATAAGTTGATAGATAAACAATTACCAAGAGTTTCATTTATGAAGTTTACAAATTCTATAAATATTGTATAATAATAAATCATGTTGTTATACTTAAAAATATTATGTCAATTTTTTCTACTATATAAAATAAATACTCCGTTTGTAGAATAATTTTTTTAATGAATGAGACTATTTTATGAAATAAGGATAGTATAAAATAAATAAAAATAAAATATCTTTGATCATTAAATTAAAGGGGAAAAATTACTTTTATATAGTCAAGTCCAAAAGGGGTTTCAATTGGAATACAAAGAGGAAAAGTTCAACCCAGTGTTCCCACCGCCGAGTTCACACCGATTTTAGGGCACATTCCTCCGTGTATTGAGAACTGGTGATGGTCCACGGCCGTATTTCCACAATCATGAAAAGCACTCGTGACTTTAATTATTTATTTATCCAATAACTTTCATTATTGTTTTCTTTTTCTTTTTTTACTTTTTTTTAAAGATTTACTTCCACATTTCTACCTTACACTAAAAAGGGTAGATTAGAATTTTGGAACAATTTCACTTTTCTAATTTCTTTTGCTTTTTAGATCTTTTCTTTTGCTTTGTATGAAGAAAAATACTTTCTACTTCCCAAAATGGTATTTCATTGACATTTTATTATAGGTTAATAAAATCACAATTCTTATAAACAAATTAAGAATATATTCTTATCTAAAAATTTTGTATATTTTCATAACTTACCTGAATTCATTTTATTATTTTGTGAATTGGTTTTAAAAAGTAAAGAGAGAGAGATTATATTATAGATCCGGCTATCATGATGTTAATTTCGTGATAAGTTGATCAATTGATCAATTCGGTACTGACACACAGAGAGAGTTCACCTCTCTGCCTGCGTGTTGACATTGTATTGGTCAATTGACCAAAGTTAACTTCATGCTAACCATTCCCGTACGAATTATTTTAGGTGGACATAAAAATTAGACAGTGTATTTGAATTTCACTTATTTGTTTTTTAAACCCCCATTAAAATTCAAATACTCATATCCAATTTCTATGTCCACATAGAATTTTTGCTCCCATATATTGAATAAGTCTACGCGGACAACTTTTTGGGATCGGAAAATTGGACTAGTCCAAATTTTTTTTCTTTTGAATTCCAAAAATTTATAATATTTATTTTAACTCAAATTTTTATAGAATCCAGTGATTTAGGTGTAATTTGGATACATATAAATAACAGAATTCCACAAACTGTACAACCCTGTTTTTTATATGTATCTAAATTATATTTAAATCACTGAATTATGTAAAAATTTGAATTAAAATAAATATTATAAATTTTTTGGGAGTAAAAAAAATAAAAAATTAAATTAAATCGGTCTAATTTTTTGGTCCCAAAAAGTTGTCCCGTAGAAGTATTCTTGTATATTACTCCATCCGTTCCTAATTATTTGACGTTTTAGAGTTTTTCATTTGTCCTTAATTATTTGACGTTTGTTTAAATCTAGGAGAATTAATGATAATTTTTCTAAAATTACCCCACATTACTTTACTTATTTTTTTGATACTTTAAACTCTTTCTCATTCCTTATCCTTACAAAACTCTCCTTATCCCAATAAAAGATTTAAGATTATTATAAACAATTGAGTAATAATATTTAATATTTTTCAAATATTATCTTAATTTTTGTGTCCACCTCTAAAACGTCAAATAATTAAAGACAGATGGAGTATATATTTACCTTCAAGTGTCCTAATTATTAATAGAAATGATTAGCAAACTTTATTTAAAGAAACCAAACTTATTTGTTGTCTTAAAAGGAGCATAATCAAAGGGAAAGTTTAATTTGAGCTAAACTACAATAAAACCAAAATTGATTCTAACAACTTATTGCTGGGTGATTGAGAAAAGGCTGGTCTATTATATATGGATCATATATATAAAGCTCATTATCTTTTGTAATCTACAAAATTTATGATGAGTATGAATTCTTTTATGGGAGAATTACATATTCTATTATATTTTTAAAAATAATTATAACAATAGTGTACTCATAAAATCTTTACATAATTTATACAATTTCATATTTATTTAAAATATTAGTGCAATTAGAATTCCTTAATTTAAGAAATTAATATGTTGTTTGTTGATTTCACAATCAAAGCAAACGTGCAAGATATACAAATAACAAGTAATAAAGTGATAAGATATAGAGTGTCGATCCCACAGAGAATTCTAATTAATAAATTCCAACTACTAGCACTATATCAATTTAATTTTATTTAAACAACCATAGAATGTGATTTATCAAATTAAGAAAACTAAATTAAATAATTAAAATAAAATATTCTAGAATAAAACAAACAAATAAAACTAAGATTTTATGAATGAATTCGGATAAATAAAGATTAAGACTTCAATATCCCCAGTTATGAACTATAAACTAATTATCCCAATTATTATGTCTACTGAATTGTTAACAGGAATTCTCAAATGCCAAAAGTCTTTTTCCAAGTGATCAATTGACTTCTATTTAATCCAGATTAATTTTGCTATATTCCTATGCAAAACAATTGAATTAAACTCCTTCAATTCCAATTCCTTATGTGTATTACACGAGAGGTGAACATATATTTCTATTCAATTCACAAACCTAATTATTCACCATGCAAATAACTAAGTCACATGTTATCATACCCAGTTCTAACCCTAGAATTCCTCTTTCAATTCCTTCTAGAGTAACAAGGTAATTATTGGCCAGATAATTAATCAATACGCACAAGACAAGATAAATAATTCACTTCGACAATAATAATTGGAATAACTTGAATAACTAATTAATAGCCATAAAAGGTTCAATTGAAATCTTAATTAAAGAATTTAGTTCATAGCAAAAATTAAAAACATCAATCTTTTGCAAATCATCCATAAAGAATTACACAAATTAAAAGAATGAAGAAGAAAAACTCCAAGTGAAAATCTTCAAATCTCCTCTTGACTCCTTGCTCAGCCTCCAATTGTGTAGATAGATCCCTCTTTCCATTAAAACAACCTTTATATACTCCCCTTATCCAAACTCTAGCAATCCAAGTCCAAATTGACTTCAAACAACCTTCATTCAGCAAGTCAAACAATGGTCAAACGACGTCGTGCGGTTAATCAGGTCATCACACCTCTCAGCCTTTGTGAATGGAGATTGTTACCAAAGCCAACCATTTGAAACTTCAAAGAATTTACCACATTGCCACTGTTAGCTCAAAATTCCCCAATTTGTCCCTGCAGCTCTTAAATCTGCAAAATAACAACTAAACACAATAAAAACACTCTTAATAGCTTGAGAATACACTAATTTAAGCCCAAGTATACCCGATTCATGGGTATATTACCCAATCATCATATGCAATTAGGATTCCTTAATTTAAGGATTAGTTATACATATGGCTTCTTCTCTCTCTCTCCTCATCTATAACAACTGCATGAGTTAATCATCACCCTTCTTCTTCATTCAACGTATTCTTTCTATATATATATATATATATATATATATATATATTAGTTAGTCGTACATGCTTCTCATGACTTGATTCTATATACACGATTAATGCTACACCAATTTACTTAAATGTTGAAGGTGAATCCTGTAATGCAGGGAGGTTAACGCAGGACTATCCGGTGAAAATTATTTGGAAAAGGGGATTTATTCGGTTGGTTCTTGTTGGTGGGATTATATGGATGTTACTCATTCTTGTTGTATTCATCGCTTCATGTTTGGTCTTGCTTAGGTCTTGATGTATCTTTTTTCGTGTACTCCAACGCCTAAATATAAGTGATTAAATTTGGTTTCAATGATTGTGAATCGTAAAATCTCAAATTTTAGGAATAAAGATTTAAATTTCTCGATTTTTTTTGGATATTATGTTGTGGATTTAATATAATGTTATAGTTGTGGGTAATATTTATAAATTTTGCAAAGTATGCAAGTTGTTATATTATTCGATTGGTCGGGGAATATTCTTTGTGTCGGGGAATATTCGTACGACGGCACAATCATTGGTGGACCCTATTAATAGAATTATTGTTTGATTGAGAAAACGACAAAAATATTTTTATGAAAATAACTACGGAAGTTTTAACGTTAATCTTTGTTAAACTACTTTTCGGTAGTAAAGGTACAAATAATACACATGGTCGCATAAGTAAGCACCAGTATTGATTATTGATGCTTACGTGAGAAAACACTCGCTTTTGTTCAATTATTGCTACAATAGTTGTTGCATAAGATCTCACGTTATTTGATTCAATTATTGTCGATTGTTATATTATATATATAAGTTTTGTTTTATTAGTATTATTAGTGTAATAAAATGTAAAAACTTTTTATATAAAATAGAATACTTTTATAAAGTTATTCGCTTTTATTAGGCTAATAGTAAAATCTTTTATATAAAATGTAATACTTTTATAAAATTATTTGTTTTATTAGACAATAATTAGATTATATTATATTTTATTATGCATAGTATTTGCATAAGTGCTGCGTATAAAGTGCTGCGTAGTGTTTTGCGTATAGTAAAATCTTTTTAAAAGTTATTCGTTTTATTAGATTATAAATAGAATATATTATTTTTTATTGTAAACCAATACGGACCGTCTGCTTTAAAAGTAAATCAATCTGGACCGCTCATGGATTGGTTACTATTCACCCATTCTTCTATAAATAGAAGCTCATTCCTTCATTATTTCTTACGAATTCACTGAAACTGTAGAGAGAGGAACTGTAGAGAGAATTATTCTTCTATCTTGAGCGTATTTCTTTAGCGTTTAACTAGAAAGCTTTGAGCGTAGTGCAACTTTCTTCAAGTATATCCTCGCCTCTACCAGTCGGGATTACTCTTCTTTTTATAGGGTAAGGGTATTATTTTTTCGTATTCATGAAGAGAACTTCATTATTCCATTCTTTATTATTCTGTTGGAATAACTCGATACGCTCTGTGATCTACCTATACTTGGTGAAATTCTTCCATTATTCTATTATTTATTATTCTGCTTTGGAATAACATGTCTATACATCAAGAATCGCAAAACATGATAAAATTTTGTTGTTATTCCATTCTTTATTATTCATTTGAATATCCTCATCATGCATTTTACACCTGGATATATGGCTCGCCTTTATTATTATTCTCGGAATATCTTGTCTCGCATGCGTTTTACGCCTCGGACTCGGTTTAAATCTTTATTATTTTGTTGGAATATCCTCGTCTGCATGCATTTTACTGTGGGACTGGTTCCGTTATTTATTATTCGCTTGGAAAAACTCATACATGGGAAGTACCACATGCGTGGTGATTTTTGTTGTTATTCCAATCTTTATTATACATTGGAATATCATGTTGGTGCGTTTCGCTTTGACACCGTTCCGTTATTTATTATTCTGTTGAATAACTTTTATCTGTCTGAAGTCTTACGCATGCATGGTGATTTCTTTTGTTATTCCATTCTTTATTATACTTAGTTGGTTAAAGTTTTGACTTCAATACTCCATGAAATTAGTGGAATATCCTTGATATTTCAAGCTTCATCAAGTATCTTCTCATGGAAATATTCTTCTCGAGCATTCTTGAATTTTACTCTCTGAAAGAAGTATCATGTTGACAATTTGGACGTTATTAGTTCCTGGATAAATTAATTCTTGAACTTGTTTTATTGAATTCTTATATCATTGTCATCATCCTCATGTTTATATTATGTTGAAAGTCATTTATGGCCTGTAGTGCATAGATGGACTTGGTATGATTATGACTAGGGATTATTCGGTATAATCATGACCGTAATGTTACAAATGATGTGGAAAAAGTCCTCATTTGCCCGTAGTGCATTGATGGACAGTTTTTGGTGTGATTATGGCTATGGATTCTATTCGGCCAAGGGAGCAAAGATGAATTATTTTATGGCATGATCAGGATCGTTGATGAATACATGAATATCCTTGGCCCGTAGTGCATGGATAATTTGTGGTCGTGATACTAATGAATATCCTTGGCCGTAGTGCATGGATGATGTGGATTATTTATCAAGCTGAGTCTCAACGATAAAAGTGATAAAAAAACCTTTTTAAATCATAAAAGATATTAGATTTTATTCTCTACTTGACTCTTTTAATGGATTGCTTGTTCCGCTGCAGTTAAACTTGATGTCTATTGTATTTTATCAGTTTAACATTGTTGAAGACTAATGATAATTTATTCTACATTATCTTTGTCATAATATTTCTTCTTTGGGCTAGTTGAGCTCACCATTTCCTTCACTTTTCTTCTCTTCAGAAATGAGAACGCGTGGACTAGGACTAGTCGAAATGTAGTGATCGGTCCGGATGATAGTATTAGTAGTCCTCACTATTCTACATTAAATAGTGTGTGACAATAAATGTAATGAGGACTTATTCGAGAGTGGATATTGTCTGTAAGACAATATTTATATTAAAACTCACAACTTTCTTGTTGAATATTAAAGATTATATTTGTATTCGTACCATGTATTTGGCGACTCAAAATAGGTGATGTATGCTGTTTTTGGGGGCGCCATGATTAATATCAAAGCTTAGGGGATATGATCCTGATCGAGATGTGGAGACAAGAACTAGGAGGGGAGGGACGAGGAATTCCTTCGCTAGTATGACCTACCTAAGTTTATTTGGTATTTAATTGGTCACGGTCGAGTATAGGGATAATATGTGATATGTTATTTAACCCTTGTTTTGTTGCGATATTTGAAAATGGCATCCGAAAATGTTGAGAATAGCAATGGAGCACAAGAGACCGTTGAGTCTCCACAGATCAATAATCAGGATAATGGGCAACAGGAAAGCGATAATCCTCTTGTAAACAACAACACTGATCAAATGACGAACGATGGTACGTTTAGGAGCTTTTTAGAATTCATGCAACACCAAACGAGAAAGACTCCTGTTCATAATACAGGTGGAAACAATGACAACCCACGGTTGGTCACTGCTAAGCAGTTCAAGGAGTTGGGACCACCGGAGTTTTTGGGAAAGCCAGACCCACTTAAGGCAGAGACGTGGTGTAAAACCCCAGCTTTTATAAATAAAAATGAATTTTTCTATAAATATTATTTTTGAATATTATGGAATAAATTTGATATAATGTAAGACCCCAGCTTTTATAAATAAAGATGAATTTTTCTATAAATATTATTTTTGAATATTATGGAATAAATTTGATATAATGTTATAGTTGTGGGTAATATTTATAAATTTTGCAAAGTATGCAAGTTGTTATAAAATATTCGTTTGGTCTGGGAATCTTCTTTTTGTTAGGAATATTCGTGATAATGGCTCAATCATTGGTGGACCCCATTAAATGTAATTATTGTTTGATTGAGAAAACGATAAAAATATTTTATAAAAATAACTATGGAGGTTTTACCGTTAAAACTGCTGAACTACCCGTGGTAAAAGTACAAGAATACGCTGTAGCGTGCAGTTGCAAGTAGCACACTGTATTGATTATTGATGCTTACGTGAGAAGTCACTTAGCTATGCTCAATTATCGCTACAAGAATTCTTTGCATCATATCTCTTATATTATTGATTCAATTATTGTCACAATATCATCCATATAATATGTTATAGTATTAAATTAATAATTGAGGCGACAAGTTATAAATGATTAATAATTGTTGAAAGATTAAATATGTGTTGATGAAAAAAATGATTTGTGGTAAGTTTGATTATTTTATGGGGGGCTCATATGTCATCATCTAAGAGTCTCTTCAATCGATAGTAATTACCCTTGTGAATAGTATTTACCTTCGTCGATAGTAATTACCTTCAAATAAGTAATTACCCTTGTGAATAGTATTTACCTTCGTCAATAAGTAATTACCTTCGCCAATAATAGTAATTACCCTTGTGAATAGTATTTACCTTCATCGATAGTATTTACCTTCGTTAATAGTAATTACCTTTACCGGACGTCGAACCACTTGTCGCTTCACATTACAAAGGCCGAACCACTTGTCGTTTCACATTACAAAGCGCCAAACCGGTCGTCGAGCCACTTGCCTTTTCACACTAAGCGGTGCTAAGCTAGAAATCTTCTATAAATAGAGGCCTGGGCTTCATTATTTTCACGCAATTCATTCAAGCTATAGAGAGAGAAAGTATAGAGAGAATAAGAGAAAGAAGAAGAGTATTTTGTTACTACTACCGCAAGTAAAGATTCAATCTCCTACCAAATGTAAGGGGTGTTATTCTTTCTTATTCATGAAGAGAATCGTTGTTATTCCATTGCTTATTATTCTCATTGGAATAACTCAGTATAAGTGGTTTACCCTATACTTGGTGACATTCTTCTATTATTCTCGCTGGAACATCCTGCTCTCATGTGTTTTACACCCGGACACGGTTCTGTCTTTATTATTATTCTGCTGGAACATCCATGCATGTGTTTTACACCCGGACCGGTTCCGCCTTTTTATTATTCTCATTGGAACATCCTGCGTCATGTGTTTTACACCCGACTCGGTTCCGCTTTTTATTATTCTGTTGAATATCCTATCTGTGTTTTTACACCGGATCCGGTTCCATCTTTATTATTCTGTTGGAACATCCTATCGGTGTGAATTTCACCGACCGGTTCCGTTATTTATTATTCCATTGGAATAACCATGCATCTTGATCTATCGCATGCACGGTGATTTCTTTTGTTATTCCATTCTTTATTATACCCAAATAAGTTAAAACTTTGACTTCTATACTCCATGAAATTAGTAGAATATCCTTGATATTTGCGTTTTCATCCAAAGATCTTTTCATGGAAATATTCTTCCGATCATTCTTGAATTTTACTCTACAAAACAAAGATCATGTTGACAATTTGGGCGTTAATAATTCTGGATAAAATAATTCTTGAACTTGTTTTATTGAATTCTTATATCATTGTCATCATCCTCATGTTTATATTTTTTTGAAAGTCATCCGTGGCTTTGTAGTGTATGCATAGATGGACTTGGTATGATTATGACCGAGAGACTATTCGATGTAATCATGACCGTAATGTTACAAATGATGTGATAAAAATCCTCGGGTCAGTAGTGCATTGATGGACGATTGTTGGCATGATCATGACCATTAATGAATACACAAATATTCTCGCCCGTAGTGCATGAATAATTGTGGTCGTGATACTTAAGAATATCCTCGGTCGTAGCAATGTGGGGTGATTCGATGATGTGAAATATTTATTAAAGTGAGTCTCATTTATAAACAATGATGAAAAACCTTTTAAAACCTAAAAGATAGTAGACTTTATTTTCTACTTGACTCTTTTAATGGATTTCATATTCCACCGCAGCTTAAACCGGGTTGTCTATTGTATTTTATCGGTTTAACATTATCAAGACTATTGATAATTTATTCGCATTATCTTAGTCATAATATTTCTTCTTCCGGGCTAGTTGAGCTCACCCTTTCTTTCACCGTTTTCTCTTGAGAAATGATAATATAAATTTGGGACGAGTCGGGGAAACGAGTGATGGTCCTGAAGATAGCATTAGTAGTCCTCACTATTCTGTAAAATAGTGTGATAATAACTGTAATGAGGACTATGTGTTTGAGTTTGTATAATATCTAGTAGACGATATTTTTGTATTTAAACTCACGCTTTATGTCGTATTGTACACTACGCTTATGTTAATAAGTTGTTTTTAAATTACATACCATGTAAGTGTCGCACCCAAGATGGGTGATGTATACCTAATTTTGGGGCGCCACGGTTGAATATCGAGCTTAGGGATATGATCCCAGGCTAAGATGTGAGAATAGTACTAGGAGGGGAGAGACGGGGAATACCTTCGCTAGTATGACCTACCTAAGTTTATGTGATATTTTATTGGTTGGTCAGAAGATAGGGATAATTTGTTACATGTCAATTAACCTTTTGTTTTGTGGCAGTATCTGAAAATGACATCTGAGAATGTTGAGAATAGCAATGGAGCGCAGACGATTGTTGATTCACCACATATCAATAATCAGGATAATGTGCATCAGGAAGGCGACAATCCTCATGCAAACAACAACACTGACCAAATGACGAATGATCAAATGTTCAGAGGCTTTATGCAATTTATGCAACAGCAGGCGAGAGCGACTCCTGTCCAAAACGTAGGTGGAAACACGGAAAACTCTCGAGCGGTCACCGCTAAACAATTTAAGGAGCTAGGACCACCGGAGTTTAAGGGAGAGCCAAAACCACTTCTGGCGGAAGCATGGATAAAGCAGATTACCAAGATATTTGATGTCTTGGGATGCTCCGAGAGCAAAGGTTCCTTTAGCACGCCTTTATGTTAATACGCGGAAAGCGGATTCTTGGTGGGAATCGGTAAAACGTACTCAACCAAATTGTCTTGAAGATATCTTGGGAGAAGTTCCAGAGTCGTTCAACGACAAATACTTTCCCGAAAGTATTCGCCATACGTGAAGGAGGTGGAGTTTATCAAGTTGGAACAAAACAATATGACCGTGTCGCAATACGAGGCAAAATTTGCGGAGTTATCACGGTTCATGTCCCACTTGGTGGATAATGAAGAGAATGGCGCGAATGTTTTTAAGAGGTTTGAAGCGGAGATACGTCAACATCTTATTTCTCATAAACCTGTGTTTGTATTCGATGTTGTAAATAGGGCTCGATTAGTGGAGCGATAATGAGTCAACGCAACTAAAAGAGAGCGGTAAAAGAAAAATTATAATACCAATGGTAATAGTCATCGAGGCGGTGACAACAAGCGTGGAGGGAATCAACGGGCGATATGGTAACCACTTTGGTGGTAATCGTACCAAAACAATAAGAATGGACATTTCAAGAAAAGGAGATTCAACAATGATGGAAAGACGTCAAAGACCAAAGACCCATTGTTAAGGAAGGAGAAAGACCACCTATCATATGCTTCAAATGCGAGAGAGGACACATCACCAAAACTGCGTCATGCCGTTCAAAGCATGTTATAATTGTGGAAGAGAAGGTCACTTAGCTCGATTTTGTCGCCATCAAGACAAATTCACTAGGATGGAGGCACCAAAGGCCATCCCGAAAATTCAAAGCCGTGGTGCAAGGGAGAGCATTTGTTGTGACCTCCCAAAGAGCAAGGAATCCGAATGAGGTCATCACGGGTAAGCTTATCATAAACTCTAATGAAGTCTATACTTTATTTGATACCTGGTTCTACCCATTCTTTTATTTCTCCTACTTGCGCCATCGATTAAATTTGACTCGGAGAAATTAGACTTTGACTTATCTGTGGAAACTCAGTTGGGAGAAACCTTCATTACATCCATCGTTATAAGTCTTGTTTGGTTCAAATCGGTACCCTCACATTACATGTCGATCTTATTTCATTAAAAATACTTGCATTTGACGTGATTCTAGGGGATTGATTGGTTAACTACTTATCATGCAAAAATTGATTGTTTTAAATGTAAGGTTGTTAGCTTTCATATTCCTAATCAACCTATTATGCGAATTCAAACGACCAAACCATTAAAATCAATCACGGTCATCTCAAGCCATAAAGCTATTCGTTTATTGAAAAAGCGGATGTCAAGCTTTCTTAGCTCATGTCACGATTTAAATAAAAATACGCCGGTTTTAAACGATATTCCTATTGTTAATAAATTTCTGACGTATTCTCAAGAACTTCCCCGCCTACCCCAGGCGTGAAATTGAATTTTGTATCGACCTTGAACCCTAGACAAAAACCTATTTCCAAAGCCCCATATCGAATGGCTCTATTGAACTTCGTGAGTTAAAGACCCAACCGCGAGGAATTGTTAGACATTGGCTTTATTCGTCCTAGTACTTCTCCTTGGGGTGCTCTGCTTACTATTCGTGAAGAAGAAGAAAGATTGGAGTATGCGACTTTGTATTGATTATCGGGAGTTGAATCACGTCACCATCAAAAATAGGTATCCATTGCCACGTATTGATGACCTGTTTGACCATTCAAAGGAGCCAAATTCTTTTCAAAGATTGATCTTCGTTCCGGATATCACCAATTGAAGATTAGAACCGCACGACATTCCAAAGACTTTTCGTAACTTCGATGACGGGCATTATGAATTCTAGTCATGTCCTTTGGATTGACTAATGCTCCCGCCGCCTTCATGGATATGATGAACCGAGTATTCAAGGAATATTTAGATCACTTTGTGGTCGTCTTTATTGATGACATCCTTATTTATTCCAAAAGCCGTGAAGATCATGAAGCAACACTTGAGGTCGACACTCCAAAAGCTTCGTGAATATAAGCTTTATGCCAAATTGAAGAAATGCGAGTTCGGCTTGAAAGAAGTAGCATTCCTTGGGCACGTGGTATCAAGTCATGGAATATCTGTTGACCCAAAGAAAGATTGAAGCTATTCAAAGTCGGGAACAACCTAAATCGATGACCAAATCGTAGCTTTCTCGGTTTAAATGGTTATTATCGGAGATTCGTGGAAGGATTTTCTCGAATCGCTATTCCATCGACTCACCGACTCGGAAAGATACAAAGTTCGGTTGGAGCGAAGAATGTGAGAAGAGTTTTCAAGAACTCAAGAGGAGACTTATTTCAAAGACTGCTCGACAATACCATCCGCTCGGAGGATTTGTCATCTACAAAGATGATGCTTCGGGCAAAGGGTTGGGATGTGTTCTCATGCAACATGGAAAAGTAATAGCTTTATGCCTCGCGACAACTCAAAGAATATGAGAGGAATTATCCTACTCATGATCTAGAGTTAAGCAAATTGTTATCTTTGCACTTAAAATTTGGAGGCATTACTTGTATGGGGAGAAAGTGGAGATCTTTACGGATCATAAAAGCCTCAAATATTTCTTCACTCAAAAGGAACTCAACATGCGACAACGACGCGTTGGCTTGAACTGCTGAAAGATTATGATCATACCATCCAATACCATCCTGGAAAAGCGCGAAACGTGGTAGTGACGCATTGAGTAGAAAATCATATGCAAATACGAAAGTCGATATTGTCAACGCAGGCCCATTTTGTGTGACTTGCAAAGGATGGAGATAGAATTAAAGACTCGTGGACGCGTGTGATGATAAGCGAGTATCTGAGTAGAACCGACTTTAATTGATAAAGTTAAAGTCGCCAAGCTACGCACTGGAGTCGATGCGTATGAGGAAGAAAGTGCAAGAAGGTGCTATCCGGGAAGCAAGAATCGATGAAGAAGGAATACTTGAGTCAACTCCGGACTTTGTGTTCCTAACGACCACGATTTAAAGTATAATATTATGATGGAGGCACACAACACACCATTTGCAATCCATCTCGGGAGTACCAAAATGTATCATGATATTCGGCCATACATTTTGGGTGGAGCAATATGAAGAGAGAGATAATATTGCTTTATCTCAAGGTGTCTAACTTGTCAACGAGTTAAAGCGGAGCATCAAGTACCAAAAGGTCCATTGCAACCACTTGAAATTCCGTAATGGAAGTGGGAGCACATTACCATGGATTTCGTTACTCGGCCTTCCTAAGGTTTCTCAAGGCATTGATGCGATTTGGGTCATTGTTGATAGGTTGACCAAGTCTGCTCATTTCTTCCGACACGAGAAACTTATACACTTGAACGCCTCTTGCTCGTATGTACATAAACGAGATTGTAAGATCGCATGGTATCTTGGTATCCATAGTTTCGATCGAGACCCAAGATTCACTTCACGATTTTGGGTTAGTTTGCAAAAAGCTATGGGCACGGACTTACGATTTAGCTCGGCATATCATCCCTCGTATTTGGACGGACAATTGGAGAGGACTATTCAAACTCTTGAAGATCTATTAAGACTCTGTGTCCTTGATTTCAAGGGAGTTGGGACAAGTTCTTACCATTGGTGGAGTTTTCCTACAACAACAGTTATCAAGCAAGTATTGGCATGGCTCCATTCGAAGCGTTGTATAGAAGAAAGTGTCGTTCTCCAGTATGCTGGGATGAGGTGGGTGAAGCAACGTTGTTGGAACCGGAGTTGGTACGTATGACTACGGAAAAGATTCAAACGATCCGACAACGTATAAAAACCTCACAAAATCGACAAAAGAGTTATGTTGATCTTCATCGAAAGGACGTGGAATTCGATATAGGAGATCATGTGTTGTTAAGAGTTGCTCCATGGAAAGGAGTTACAAGATTTGGAAGAGAGGAAAACTTAACCCTCGATTCATCGGTCCATTTTAATCCTCGATCGAGTAGGAACGTGGCTATAGACTACGCTTTTACTGCCAAATATGTCTCGTGTTCATAACGCTTTTCACATATCTATGTTACGTAAATATGTGAAAGACCAACCATATTATTGAGTTAGAACCGGACGAAATAGCGGAAGATTTGACGTATGAAGAGGTTCCCTGCTCAAATTTTGGATAAGAAGGAACATATTCTACGCTCCCAAGGTTATACCTCAAGTCAAAGTTTTGTGGAGGAACCACGATGTTGAGGAAATGACTTGGGAGTTAGAATCAAATGAAATCAAGGTATCCTTACCTCTTCGACATACCAGTATCGCATTCCTAATTTCGAGGGCGAAATTTCATAAGAAGGGAGGTTGTAAGACCCGACTTTTATAAATAAAGATGAATTTTTCTATAAATATTATTTTGAATATTATGGAATAAATTTGATATAATGTTATAGTTGTGGGTAATATTTATAAATTTTGCAAAAGTATGCAAGTTGTTATAAAATATTCGTTTGGTCGGGAATCTTCTTTTGTTAGGAATATTCGTACAATGGCTCAATCATTGGTGGACCCCACAATGTAATTATTGTCGGATTGAGAAAACGATAAAAATATTTTATAAAAATAACGACGGAGGTGTTACCGTTAAAACTGGTTGAACTACCCGGTGGTAAAAGTACGATGTCTGCGTGAGTTGCGTAGTAGACACTCAGATATTGATTATTGATGCTTATGTGAGAAGTCACTTTCACCATGCTCAATTATTGCTACAAAGATTCTTTGCGTGATCATATCTCTTATATTATTGATTCAATTATTGTCACAAAGATCATCCGTATATAATATGTTATAGTATTAAATCAATAATTGAGACGACAAGTTATAAATGATTAATAATTGTTGAAAGATTAAATATGTGTTGATGAAAAAAAATGATTTGTGGTAAGTTTGATTATTTTATGGGGGCTCATATGTCATCATCTAAGAGTCTCTTCACGATAGTAATTACCCTTGTGAATAGTATTTACCTTCGTCAATAGTAATTACCTTCATCAATAAGTAATTACCCTTTGTGAATAGTATTTACCTTCACAATAGTATTTACCTTCGTTAATAGTAATTACCTTTACCGACGTCGAACCACTTGTCATTTCACATTACTGAGCGCCGAACCACTTGTCGTTTCACATTACAAAGCGTCAAACCGATTAAGTCAAGCCACTTGCTTTTTCACACGGCGGTCTTCAGCTAGAAATCTTCTATAAATAGAGGCCTGAGGGCTTCATTATTTTTTCACGAATTCATTCAAGCTATAGAGAGAAAAGTATAGAGAGAATAAGAGAGAAAGAATAAGAGTATTTTGTTACTACAACTTCTGCAGCAGATTTCAATCTCCTACCAAATGTAAGGGGTGTTATTCTTTCTTATTCATGAAGAGAATCATTGTTATTCCATTGCTTATTATTCTGCATTGGAATAACTTTTGTATAAGTGGTTTACCCTATACTTGGTGACATTCTTCTATTATTCATTTGGAACATCCTGCTGCATGTGTTTTTACACACGACACTGAGTTCTGTCTTTATTATTATTCTCGCTGAACATCCTGTCATGTGTTTTACACCGACTGGTTCCGCCTCTTTATTATTCTCATTGGAACATCTTGTGCATGTGTTTTACACCGGACACGGGTTCCGCTTTTATTATTCTGTTGGAATATCCTATCATGTGTTTTTACACCGGATCCAGTTCCATCTTTATTATTACTCGTTGGAACATCCCGCCGGTGGTGAATTTCACCGACACCGTTCCGTTATTTATTATTCGTTGGAATAACTCATCTGCATGCGATCTATCGCATGCATGGTGATTTCTTTTGTTATTCCATTCTTTATTATACCCAATTGGTTAAAACTTTGACTTCTATACTCCATGAAATTAGTAGAATATCCTTGATATTTGCGTTTCATCCAAATCTTTTTCATGGAAATATTCTTCGATCATTCTTGAATTTTACTCTACAAAACAAAGATATCATGTTGACAATTTGGACGTTAATAATTCCCCGGATAAAATAATTCTTGAACTTGTTTTATTGAATTCTTATATCATTGTCATCATCCTCATGTTTATATTTTTTGAAAGTCATCTACGTGGCTCAGTAGTGCATAGATGGACTTGGTATGATTATGACCGAGAGACTATTCCGGTGTAATCATGACCGTAATGTTACAAATGATGTGATAAAAATCCTCGATTAGTCAGTAGTGCATTGATGGATGATTGTTGGCATGATCATGACCATTAATGAATACACAAATATTCTTGGCCCGTAGTGCATGAATAATTGTGGTCGTTGATACTTAAAGAATATCCTCGGTCGTGAAAAGCGGGGTTTTGATGATGTGAAATATTTATTAAAGTGAGTCTCATTATAAACAATGATGAAAAACCTTTTAAAACCTAAAAGATAGTAGAATTTATTTTCTACTTGACTCTTTTAATGGATTTCATATTCATTGCAGCTTAAGCGGTTGTTTATCATTGTATTTTATCGGTTTAACATTATTGAAGACTATTGATAATTTATTACGCATTATCTTAGTCATAATATTTCTTCTTTGGCTAGTTGAGCTCACCCTTTCTTTCACTTTGTTCTCTTGAAATGATAATATAAATTTGGGACGAGTCGGGAAACGAGTGATGGTCCTGAAGATAGCATTAGTAGTCCTCACTATTACGTAAAATAGTGTGATAATAATCGTAATGAGGACTTTTTGTTTGAGTTTGTATAATATCTAGTAGAGCGATATTTGTATTTAAACTCACGATTTATGTCGTATTGCACCACGGCGCTTATGTTAATAAGTTGTTTTAAATTTTCGCACCATGTAAGTGTTTCACCCAAGATGGGTGATGTATACCTAATTTTGGGGGCGTCACATATAATGTTATAGTTGTGGGTAATATTTATAAATTTTGCAAAGTAAGCAAGTTGTTATAAAATATTCGTTTGGTCGGGGAATATTCTTTTTGTCGGGGAATATTCGTACGACGGCTCAATCATTGGTGGACCCCATTAATGTAAGTATTGTCGTAGTTAAAAACGACAAAATTATCTTTCTATAAAATAACGATGGAGGTGTTACCGTTAAAAGCTGTTGAACTACCCGGTGGTAAAAAGTCTGAATGTCTGGCATGGGTTGCATAGAAGCGCACGGTATTGATTATTGATCTTTACGTGAAAAGTCACTTAGCTATACTTAATTATTACTACAATAATTCTTTGATCATATCTCTTATATTATTGATTCAATTATTGTCACAATTATCATCATATATAATATGTTATATTATTAATTGAGACGACAAGTTATAAATGATTAATAATTGTTGAAAGATTAAAAATGTGTGATTAAAAATAAAATGAATTATGGTAATATTTATTCAATCCTTGATGTATATAAAGAGTCTTATTATAAGGCGTTTGTGGTAAGTTTGATTATTTTATGGGGGCCCATATGTCATCATCTAAGAGTCTCTTCGTCAATAGTAATTACCTTTGTGAATAGTAATTACCTTCGTCAATAGTATTTACCTTTGTCGATAGTATTTACCTTCGCCGATAGTAATTACCTTCTTCATAGTAATTACCTTCGTCGATAGTAATTACCTTCTTCAATAGTAATTACCTTCGTCGATAGTAATTACCTTCGTCGATAGAAATTACCCTTCATGCAAATAGTAGTTCTCCTTCAATATTACCAAGAGTTAATCGCCTCTTGATTGTTCCAAGGGTTAATTACCCTTTCATGAAATAGTAGTTGTCTCTTCATATTACCAAGAGTCATTTTGACCCTTCGTTAAGACCAAAGAGCCACCCTCGCTTTTTCTATAAATAGAAAGCTCATTCCTTCATTATTTCTTACGAATTCAATTGAAACTCTGAGAGAAACTATAGAGAAAAGAAGAAAAGTATTCTGCTACTTCACTTTTCCAATATTCATTTCTTAAGGTAGGGAATATTATTTGTTGTACCTGTAAGTAAGGGTGTTATTCTTCCTTATTCATGAAGAGAACTGTTGTTATTCCATTCTTTATTATTACATTGGAATAACTCAGTATAATGTGGTTTTACCCTATACTTGGTGACATTCTTCTATTATTTTGTTGGAACATCCTGTTCGTGTGTTTTTACACCTTTAACTGGTTCCATCTTTATTATTATTCATTGGAATATCCTCGTGCATGTGTTTTACACCCGACTGGTTCCGCTCTTTATTATTATTCATTTGGAACATCCTGCATGCGTGTGTTTCTACGCCGGGACCGGTTCCATTCTTTATTATTCTCATTGAATATCCTCAGATGTGCGCTTTTACGCCGGACCGTTCCTTTATTTATTATTCTCATTAGAATAACTTTGCTTTGCTTGATCCTATCGCATTTATGGTGATTTCTTTTGTTATTCCATTCTTTATTATACCCAAATTGGTTAAAACTTTGACTTATACTCCATGAAATTAGTGGAATATTCTTGATATTTCAAGCTTCATCCAAGATCCTTTCATGGAAATATTCTTCTCAAAGATTCTTGAATTTTTACTCTACAAAGCAAAGATCATGTTGACAGTTTGGATGTTATTGGTTCCCGGATAAAATAATTCTTGAACTTGTTTTATTGAATTCTTATATCATTGTCATCATCCTCATGTTTATATTATGTTGAAAGTCATCTCGTGGCACAGTAGTGCATAGATGGACTTGGTATGATTATAACCGAGACTATTCCGGTTATAATCATGACCGTAATGTTACAAATGATGTGGTAAAAATCCTCGGGTCGTGAGTGCATTGATGGATGATTATTGGCATGATCATGACTATTAATGAATACACAACTATTCTCGGCCCGTAGCGGCATGAATAATTGTGGTCGTGATACTAAAGAATATCCTCGGCCGTAGTGCGGGGGGTGATTCGATGATGTGGAATATTTATTAAGTGAGTCTCAAATTATAATGATGATGAAAAACCTTTTAAATCATAAAAGATAGTAGATTTTATTTTCTACTTGACTCTTTTAATGGATTCTTTGGTTCAACCGTAGTTAAACTTCACTACAAGAAAAAAGGCCTATCGTGACCAATTATATCGATGATCATGATATCCGGTCACGATAGTCTTAATAATGACCGATATCGTGACCATATTATATTCTCGATTCATAAGTGACCTCAAATGACCGATCAAGCTACGTCATTTGCTGCTTTCGCTTAGAACAAATTTCCCACCCAAAATTTGGCAAGAAAAATTGGTGCGTAGTTTTTTTGCGACAACTTATAATCAGCGACCGCATGTGGTCGCTGATAAGTCAATGTCATTAAAAATCAATGACCGCGATGCGATCATTTGATCTGTCCACGATCTTTTTAATCTATAAGTCTTTTCGACAAAGATGCAGAATCAGAAAGGAAAAAATAAGAGGGAGACCGAATCGGGAGAAGAGGAAGAAGGGGGAAAAGAAGGAGAAGAGGAAATCTCGTTGCTGTCGCGCGATTGGGTTGGCTTTCTCCTTCAATTGGTGTTAGGTACCAAATTATATAACAAATATTTGATATATATATATATATATATATGTGTGTGTGTGTATGTGTGTGTGTTATGTTATGTCTGAATATTTGGGGTTTTCTTCTTCTTTTCGGCTACTGTAGCTTGTGGGTTTCGATTGAATGCGATTTTTTGTTAATTTATGTGGTTCAAATGTTTGATTGAATGTATTAGTCTCCAATGTTAGTATAATGGGTTAGTCTCTAATGTTAATATTTTTTATATAATGTTGGTATTTGTGTTTGGCACTTGGAATTATTTTGTATAATGTTAGTCTCTAATGTTAATATTTTTTTTGTATAATGTTAGTATAATTGGTTAGTCTCTAATGTTAATATTTTTTGTATAATGTTGGTATTTGTGGTTTATGAGTTGGTATTTGTGTTTGGCACTTGGAATTATTTTGTATAATGTTAGTCTCTAATGTTAATATTTTTTTTGTATAATGTTAGTATAATGGGTTAGTTTCTAATGTTAATATTTTTTGTATAATGTTGGTATTTGTGGTTCATGAGTTGAGTTGGTATTTGTATTTGACACTTGGAATTATTATAGATTTCATACCTCTTCAGAGATATCTTTGTGGTCCAAATCTTGTTGGGTAGGGTAGGAGGATAATTAGGATTGACAAAATTTATGCTTAAGCATTTATTTCCCACCCAATGGCTTGTTGATTTCTAATGTAAATCGTATTTGGGTTATTCCTAGGTCACACGCTAAAGTGAGTTGAGTCTATATAATTGTGAGCGCAAGGACCAATGCTATATACTTTTAAATAAGAGGAGATGATATCAAATTGAATTAGTTGCACTTACATTAATAAATGTCAAACCACCAACATTGGAGTCTAATATCTAATTGGTGTTTGTTAAATGATGTAGGGATTTTAAACTAAGTGATCCACTAGAGCCTTTAAGGACTATTGAGTCGATGGGTTGGCCTTGGGACCGCGAGGCCATACGAGGCCACGCTAAGCTTAGCCAAGCCTTACTTGGGGCCAATCAATGAATTTAAGAAAGAGAGATTCAAATGGGTATAACCCTAAAGGGTATGAAACTTTTGGGATAATCAATGAATTTAAGAAAGAGAGATTCTTTTATGAGTTGATTGATACCTATATGTATATATATACACACACACATACATCATATATGTATAATTTTATAAGAATATATACACACACTTTACACCACAAGAATAATTTGGGAACATGCATGATTAGGTTTCATGTTTTAATATGAGATTATCTAAAGTTGGATAATTTGTTATTACTGAATAACAGTTGCTGAAATTTGAAAATTTTTTGAATATAACATTACTGCTGAATATATTTTTGCTGAAATTTAAATAAATTGTTGTTGATATTGCTGAAATTGGGACAATTTTTGGGCTTCTTATTGTTTTTACTAATATTGGATTCTCCTAAATTGTGCCTTGAATTATAGTTGTGCACATTCTATTTTGTGTGTTGGGATTATATTTTGTCAAATTGTCAAGTATCGTGCCTCAAATGCGTGTGGATAGTCCATATTATAGGGAGACTCTGTAAATTTTTTTCATATATAAGTCAATTGGCCATACAACTTGAACATGAGTATAACATAAAACATAACTAGGAATGAAGTTTGGTGATGCTAAAAGTAACCTTAAGTAACTTAAATATACACGCCTAGACTATCCTAGTGGCCTGACTATCCTATCCTATTGTCCTTTTGTTTACATACAATTACATATCCCGATGTTCTCTATATCCCGATATGTTTATGTACCTTTCATTTATAACTTATACTAACATCCTAAATTTTTTATTTATAGATGTCTTCGAACCTCGCAAAGACGAAAAGCGGCTGGCCTGCCTGGGCCCTAATCATGTCTTCAAGGCCCTTTAAGCAATCCGGATGATCGCATTCTTATACGTCAAATCCTCCTCCGTGATAACACGTAAGTTAAACATCGTGTGTATATATATAAAGGGTTGAATATTTTCATTTTATAAATATAGTAGTGATTTAAATGTAAGGGTTTTAATATAAATTATCAGATATTGTAGTGATTTTCAAGATAGTAAAATTGTGAAGTGCATTTCACAATTATGCTTCTGTAATCGCCCACGCTGGTGATTACATGGGCGAGCACACCTCTCGCCCATAAGGATGCTGATTTGAATTTGAATTTCGTGTATATTTTTGATCACTCGATAGACAATACATAGTTAATCAAATAATATTGTTTAGTAATATAACAGCTTTTAATATTATTATTGTTGTTTTATTTGCGAAATGATATAGATGGGACGCATTTATATTATGCATCGCTTATTCGAGACACTATTCGCGTAAGTCGCTAATCATTTAACTAAAGATAATTTGAACAAGGAACGACAAAAAGCCCCTTGCAATCTGCCGAGATTGACCATCCAGATGTATTGGGCAAGATATGTACGAAAGATAGCCTGAGTGGTGCGCATAGACAAATATATGGGTGCGGATGTGTGACCAAAGAGAGTGAGAGTTGGGTCAAGAGGCGCAAGACCGCCGCCTCGAACATATCCTCGTGTGTATCGTGACGGCGAGAGAAGGCAAAAGGCACGACGGGGGCGGCATATATCACAAACCGCAGGATATTCTTTGCCGGTACGTATGTTATGTTTACAATCATCTTTTGTAGCTAAATATCATATGTTTACATAATAATATGAGAAAATGAACTATAGGAGTCTCGGCCTCAAGGTCAACCTATCAATTGGTTGGATGTGTATGTACCACCGCGATGGTCTACCCGAAGTCGTTCAGATAAGCGGTAATAAGTTCACTTTATCTTAATATGTTGTTTATAAATTGTAACGACCTTCTTTAGTATTTTTTAATTTATTTTAACTATTTAATTGTTCATCTTCCGTCAGACACTTATAAGGGCTTAATGAACGAGCGCGCTATCCTCAAGGCACCCCGCGTTCATCGATTGATCAAGAATTATGGGAGGGCGTCCATCGTGAAGAAAAAATTATGTCAAAGGCCAAGACAAAGACGACGCCTGACCATCATCGATGGCACAGCAGCTCGCCACCCGATCTACATAATCATTAGGTTATCCAAACCTATCATACTCCTCGCCGATCGTGTGAGAGCGATCTGTCAGATTGTGATCTTCTTCAGATATCTTTGGTGGACATCTGCAGTCTCTGAGTCCCGATGAGTTGGCGAGAGCGAATGGCGGCATGGCAATGCGGGAGGGAAGCAGCAAAGACAACAACAGAGAGCGGTATATATATATATATCGCTTATTGTTTAGCTACATTGTCTTATATGTTTATAGTCTCTACGAAGTCAATGTCTTACTTATATGTAACATATATGTTTTATTACTTTGATAATTACAGATCCTAATTTGATGATCCACAAGAAAAGCGCGCTTTACTTATTTTTTTAGATTTTTAAAGCCTTGTACTTTTTAGATTTATTCTTTGGACAATTGTATTAGTTTATATGGATGTTTACGATATCGATTATATTGTGTTGGATGAATGTTTTGTATTGTATTGGATGAATGTTTATTCATGGATGAATGTTTTGTATTATATCGGATGGATGTTAATATGGATGTCAGATATATATATATATATATATATATATATATATATATATATATATATATATATATATTATTGTGTTGGGATTGAAAGCAGTATACAAAGCGAGTTATTTTTGGGAAATCAATAAAATAGGCAAAAATTTTAAAAAAAAATCATCATCGTGACAAGATCGCGTCGCTAAATCATATCGTGACGCTTCAAATTTTTCTTTGAATCTAGCGGCCATGCGGTCGCTATTATTGGTCGCCGACACGCGTGACACGTCACGCATGACAAATGACTCAAAGATAAGTCATAATAATGCGGCGGTATCGATTAAGCTAATTGCGCCGCTAATAATTCGGTCATATTGTTGGTCGCGATGTCCTTCCAAATGACGGATTATCTCAACTCATATCGGCTGATCGACACGGTCATGAGATAGCCATCTGCGACCGTATGTGGTCGCTGATGTGCGGTCGCTGATAAGCCTTTTTGTTGTAGTGCTTGATGTTCATTATATTTTATCAGTTTAACACTGTTGTAGGCTAATGATAATTTATTCTGCATTATCTTAATCATAATATTTCTTACTGAGCTAGTTGAGCTCACCCTTTCTTTCACCCAAACCACATTATTGATTTAGAACCGGACGAGATAGCGGATAATTTAACGTATGAAGATGTACTTGTTAAAATCTTGAAATGTATTCAACACTCAAAGGTTATACCTCAAGAGTTAGAATCGGACGAAGTGTCCTCATCTGTTCGGCATACCAGGTACGTACGTAAATTTCGAGGGCAAAATTTCATAAGAAGGGGAGATTGTAAAATCCCAAATATTATCTTAATTTTTGTGTCCACCTCTAAAACGTCAAATAATTAAAGACAGATGGAGTATATATTTACCTTCAAGTGTCCTAATTATTAATAGAAATGATTAGCAAACTTTATTTAAAGAAACCAAACTTATTTGTTGTCTTAAAAGGAGCATAATCAAAGGGAAAGTTTAATTTGAGCTAAACTACAATAAAACCAAAATTGATTCTAATAACTTATTGCTGGGTGATTGAGAAAAGGCTGGTCTATTATATATGGATCATATATATAAAGCTCATTATCTTTTGTAATCTACAAAATTTATGATGAGTATGAATTCTTTTATGGGAGAATTACATATTCTATTATATTTTTAAAAATAATTATAACAATAGTGTACTCATAAAATCTTTACATAATTTATACAATTTCATATTTATTTAAAATATTAGTGCAATTAGAATTCCTTAATTTAAGGAATTAATATGTTGTTGGTTGATTTCACAATCAAAGCAAACGTGCAAGTATACACAGTCAACAAGTAATAAAGTGATAAGATATAGAGTGTCGATCCCACAGAGAATTCTAATTAATAAATTCCAACTACTAGCACTATATCAATTTAATTTTATTTAAACAACAATAGAATGTGATTTATCAAATTAAGAAAACTAAATTAAATAATTAAAATAAAATATTCTAGAATAAAACAAACAAATAAAACTAAGATTTTATGAATGAATTCGGATAAATAAAGATTAAGACTTCAATATCCCCAGTTATGAACTATAAACTAATTATCCCAATTATTATGTCTACTGAATTGTTAACAGGAATTCTCAAATGCCAAAAGTCTTTTTCCAAGTGATCAATTGACTTCTATTTAATCCAGATTAATTTTGCTATATTCCTATGCAAAACAATTGAATTAAACTCCTTCAATTCCAATTCCTTATGTGTTACATGAGGTGAACATATATTTCTATTCAATTCACAAACCTAATTATTCACCATGCAAATAACTAAGTCACATGTTATCATACCCAGTTCTAACCCTAGAATTCCTCTTTCAATTCCTTCTAGAGTAACAAGGTAATTATTGGCCAGATAATTAATCAATACGCACAAGACAAGATAAATAATTCACTTCGACAATAATAATTGGAATAACTTGAATAACTAATTAATAGCCATAAAAGGTTCAATTGAAATCTTAATTAAAGAATTTAGTTCATAGCAAAAATTAAAAACATCAATCTTTTGCAAATCATCCATAAAGAATTACACAAATTAAAAGAATGAAGAAGAAAAACTCCAAGTGAAAATCTTCAAATCTCCTCTTGACTCCTTGCTCAGCCTCCAATTGTGTAGATAGATCCCTCTTTCCATTAAAACAACCTTTATATACTCCCCTTATCCAAACTCTAGCAATCCAAGTCCAAATTGACTTCAAACAACCTTCATTCAGCAAGTCAAACAATGGTCAAACGCTGCGTTAACTAATCTATTGTCACACACACAGCAGCCCGTGCCAATAATGGAGAGATTGTTACCAAATACCGGACGTTTGAATTTCAAAGAATTTACCACATTGCCACTGTTAGCTCAAAATTCCCTAATTTGTCCCTGCAGCTCTCAAATCTGCAAAATAACAACTAAACACAATAAAAACACTCTTAATAGCTTGAGAATACACTAATTTAAGTCCAAGTATACCCGATTCATGGGTATATTACCCAATCATCATATGCAATTAGGATTCCTTAATTTAAGGATTAGTTATACATATGGCTTCTTCTTCTCTCTCTCCTCATCTATAACAACTGCATGAGTTAATCATCACCCTTCTTCTTCATTCAACGTATTCTTTTCTATATATATATATATATATATATATATATATTAGTTAGTCGTACATGCTTCTCATGACTTGATTCTATATACACGATTAATGCTACACCAATTTACTTAAATGTCGAAGGTGAATCCTGTAATGCAGGGAGGTTAACGCAGGACTATCCGGTGAAAATTATTTGGAAAAGGGATTTATTCTTGGTTCTTGTTGGTGGGATTATATGGATGTTACTCATTCTCTTGTTGTATTACTGTTTCATGTTTGGTCTTGCCGGTCTTCAGTAGCCTTCTTTTCAGGTACTCCACTGCCTAAATATAAGTGATTAAATTTGGTTTCAATGATTGTAACTGTAAAATCTCAAATTTTAGGAATAAAGATTTAAATTTCTCGATTTTTTTTTGGATATTATGTTGTGGATTTAATATAATGTTATAGTTGTGGGTAATATTTATAAATTTTGCAAAGTATGCAAGTTGTTATATTATTCGATTGGTCGGGGAATATTCTTTGTGTCGGGGAATATTCGTATTTACCAAGACAATCATTGGTGGACCCCATAATAGAATTATCATTTGATCGAGAAAACGACAAAAATATTTTTATGAAAAATAACGGCGGAAGTTTTAACGTTAATACTGTTAAACTACTCTAAGAAGTAAAGGTACAATGAATACACATGGTTGCATAAGAGACACTCAGATTGATTATCGATGCTTACGTGAGAAAACACTCGCTTTTGTTCAATTATTGCTACAATAGTTGTTGCATAAGATCTCACGTTATTTGATTCAATTATTGTTTTATTGTTATATTATATATATAAGTTTTGTTTTATTAGTATTATTAGTGTAATAAAACAGAAAAACTTTTTATATAAAATGTAATACTTTTATAAAGTTATTCGCTTTATTAAAGCTAATAGTAAAATCTTTTTATATAAAATGTAATACTTTTATAAAATTATTTGTTTTATTAGACAATAATTAGATTATATTATATTTTATTATGCATAGTATTTGCATAAGGCTCGTAGATAAGTGCTCGTAGTGTTTGCGTAGTAAAATCTTTTTAAAAGTTATTCGCTTTTATTAGATTATAAATAGAATATATTATTTTTTATTGTAAACCAATCTGACCGTCTGCTTAAAAAGTAAATCAATCTGGACCGCTCATGGATTGGTTACTATTCACCCATTCTTCTATAAATAAAGCTCATTCCTTCAT
Organism: Panax quinquefolius; assembly: GCA_020205615.1. Classification (NCBI taxonomy): domain Eukaryota; kingdom Viridiplantae; phylum Streptophyta; class Magnoliopsida; order Apiales; family Araliaceae; genus Panax; species Panax quinquefolius. The sequence goes on from CM035163.1 coordinate 20,008,666, forward strand.
TATTTCTTTAATTCATTTGAAAAAACCGTAGAGAGAATTATTCTTCTATCTCGAGCGTATTTCTTTAGCTTTTAACTAGAAAGCTTTGAGCGTGAGTGAAAGTTTCTTCAAGTATATCCCCACCCTACCGCTTCTGAGAGTACTCTTCTTTATAAGGTAAGGGGTATTATTTTTTCATATTCATGAAGAGAACTTCATTATTCCATTCTTTATTATTCTCATTGAATAACTCGATATACTGGCCTACCCTATACTTGGTGAAATTCTTCATTATTCCATTATTTATTATTCTCATTGAATAATATGCCTATGCTGGCAAGTACCGCAAACATGGTGAAATTCATTTGTTATTCCATTCTTTATTATTCGCTGAATATCCTCGCTCACATGCTGCTTTTACGCCGACTGGTTCCGCTCTTTATTATTCTCGTTAGAATATCATGTTTGTGCATTTTACGCCAAACTCCGATTCCGCCTTTTATTATTATTCTGTTGAATATCCCGCATCATGCGCTTTTACGCCTTTGAACCGGTTCCGCTATTATTATTCTCGCTGAAAACTCGCCTATGCGAGTACCGCATTTATGGTGATTTCTTGTTATTCCATTCTTTATTATTCTGTTGGAATATCCTGTCGGTGCGTATTACGCCTGATCTGGATCCGTTATTTATTATTCTGTTAGAATAACCTGTCTATGCGAAGTACCGCATGCATGGTGATTTCTTTTGTTATTACATTCTTTATTATACTCAGTTGGTTAAAGTTTTGACTTCTATACTCCATGAAATTAATGGAATATCCTTGATATTTGCGCTTTTTATCAAGTATCTTCTCATGGAAATATTCTTCTGAACATTCTTGAATTTTACTCTACAAAGAAGTATAATGTTGACAATTTGGACGTTAATAGTTTCTGGATAAATTAATTTTTGAACTTGTTTTATTGAATTCTTATATCATTGTCATCATCCTCGTGTTTATATTATGTTGAAAGTCATTTGTGGCCACTAGTGCATAGATGGACTTGGTATGATTATGATCAGGGATTATTCGGTATAATCATGACCGTAATGTTACAAATGATGTGGAAAAAGTCCTCATTGGCCCGTAGTGCATTGATGGACAGTTTTTGGTGTGATTATGACTATGGATTCTCTTCGGCTAATGGAGCAAAGATGAATTATTTTATGGCATGATCAGGACCGTTGATGAATACACGAATATCCTTGGCCCGTAGTGCATGGATAATTTGTGGTCGTGATACTAATGAATATCCTTGGTCGTAGTGTGGGGATGATGTAGATTATTTATTGTCGAGTCTCAAATGATAAAAGTGATGAAAACCTTTTAAATCATAAAAGAAAGTAGATTTTATTCTCTACTTGACTCTTTTAATGGATTGCTTGTTCACCGCAGCTAAACTTGATGTCTATTGTATTTTATCGCTTTAACATTGTTGAAGACTAATGATAATTTATTCTCGCATTATCTTTGTCATAATATTTCTTATCGGGCTAGTTGAGCTCACCCTTTCTTTCACCGTTTCTCTTCAGAAATGAGAACGTAGCGGACTAATCGGGAACCGGGAGTGACTCATCCGATGATAGATTAGTAGTCCTCACTATTCTCATAAATAAAGTGTGACAATAAATATAATGAGGACTTATTCTCGAGAGTGGATATTGTCTAGAAGACAATATTTGTATTAAAACTCACAACTTTCTTTGTTGTATATTAAAGATTGTATTTGTATTCTCATCCATGTATTTGGCGACTCAAAATACGTGATGTATATACTGCTTTGGGGGAGTCGCATTTGGTATCAAAGCTTAGGGATACGATCCCCGGCCGAGATGTGAGACAAGAACTAGAGGGGAGAGACGGGAATTCTTCGCTAGTATGACCTACCTAAGTTTATTTGGTATTTAATTGGTCTCACGTGAGTATAGGGATAATATGTGATATGTTATTTAACCCTTGTTTTGTTGCAAAGATTTGAAAATGGCATCCAAAATGTTGAGAATAGCAATGGAGCACAGGAGACCGTTGAGTCTCCACAGATCAATAATCAGGATAATGTGCAACAGGAAGGCGATAATCCTCCTGTAAACAACCACACTGATCAAATGATGAACGATGGTACGTTTAGGAGCTTTTTAGAATTCATGCAACACCAAACGAGAGAGACTCCTGTTCATAATACAGGTGGAAACAATGACAACCCACGGTTGGTCACCGCTAAGCCGTTCAAGGAGTTGGGACCACCGGAGTTTTTGGGAAAGCCAGACCCACTTAAGGCAGAGACGTGGATTAAGTAGATCACCAAGATATTTGATGTCTTGAAATGCTCAAGAGGAGCAAAAAGTTTCATTCGTCACCTTTATGTTGCTTGAAGAAGCAGATCATTGGTGGGAATCTGTAAAACGTACCCAGCCTGACGCACTCAAAATGTCTTGGGAGACATTTCAAGAATTGTTCAACGACAAGTACTTTCCCGAAAGTATTCGTCACATGAAGGAGATGGAGTTCATCAAGCTGGAGCAAAACAATATGGCCGTGTCGAAGTACGAGGCTAAGTTTATTGAGTTGTCTCGGTTTGCATCCCATTTGGTCGATAATGAGGAACAAATGACGCGAATATTTCTAAGAGGTTTGAAACCCAATATACGTCAATACCTCATTTCTCACAAACTTTGTTTATATTCAGATGTTGTGAATAGGGCTCAATTATTGGAGCACGAGAATGAGTCAAAGATAACCAAAAGGCAACGACCAACAACACGATAATAATCGCATTCTAAGCGGCAACCGGCCATCTAATAATGATAACCATCGCGGGGAAATTATCATGCCATGAATGGTAACCACTTCATGGTAATCATGGTCAAAATAATAAGTGGAAATTTCAAGAAAAGAAGGTTCAATAATGATGAAAAGACAAAGACGATCAAACACCCGCTTCAAAGGAAGAAGAACGACCACCGGTCAGAGATGTTTCAAATGCGACAGAGGGACACATCCGTCCAAACTCAGACGCAAAAGAATCCAAAGCGTGTTTTAATTGCGAAGTAGAAGGTCACCTAGCTCGATTTTGTCAGATGGTGAAGTCAAGTCCAAATTGGATAGTGATGCCAAAGGAAGTCCCGCATGCCAAAGCCGATAGTTTAAGAGAGAGATTTTTTTTTTTCGTGACGAGGAACCTGAATAAAATTATCACGGGTATGTTAGTCATAAACTCTTACGAAGTCTATACCGTGTTAGATACCGGTTCTACTCACTCTTTTATTTCACCTAGTTGTGTTCAATGTTTGAAGTTAACTCCGGAGAAGTTAGACTTTGATATATCTGTTCAAACTCAGTTGGGAGAAACCTTCGTTACCTCCACTATTTATAAATCTTGTTCAAATCAACACTTTCACATTATCTATCGATCTTATCTCTTTGAAAATACTTGCCTTTGATGTGATTTTTGGAATCGATTGGTTAACTACTCATCATGCTTTTAGTAAGATTGTTAGCTTTCATATTTCTAACCAACCTGTTATGCGAATTCAAAGTAACCAAACCACTAAAGTCAATCATTGTCATATCAAGCCATAAGTAAAGAGCCCGATCCTTTCGTTGTTGACTTCCTTGTGTGGAATGCACCGAAGCCATACTTTCTGTAGGCGACATCGTGAATGAAGATGGCAAGTTGATAGGTATCAATGTGACGTACTATCCATGTCTTGGATAAGGGTCACAGTTTTGAATGATATTTCTATTGTTAATAAATTTCCTGACGTATTCATGAAGACATCATAGCCTATCCCTAGAGCGTGAAATCAAATTTTGTACTGACCCCAGTACAAAACCCTATTTCTAAAACCCTTAAATATTTCTTCAACTAAAACTAACGTAACATGCGCCAAAGACGTTGACTCTAGCTGTTGAAGATTATGATTGTACCATTCAATACCATCGTGGAAAAACGAACGTGGTAGTAGACGACGCGAAAGAGTAAGATCGATGCTATGCGTTTTGATGCGAATATACGAACCCACGTGAAGATAACGAATATACGATTAGAATCGACTTTAATCGATAAAGTTAAAGTCGCTTAAGCTACATACTCAGAGCTGATGAATGTGAAGAAGAAGGTTCAAGAAGACGTTATCTTAACCCTCGATTTAATTGGCCCATTTGAAATCCTCGATCAAGTAGGAACTGTGGCTTATAGACTCGTTTTACCGCCAAGTATGTCATGTGTTCATAACGTTTTTTCATGTATCGATGTTACGTAAATATGTGGACGAATTCAACCACATTATTGATTTAGAACCTGGATTTAGATAGCGGATAATTTAACGTATTTAAGATGTACACCGTTAAAATCTCGAAATGTATTCAACACTCAAAGGTTATACCTCAAGAGTTAGAATCGGACGAAGTGTCCTCATCTCGTTTCTAAGATACCAGTACGTGCACGTAAATTTCGAGGGCTTAAATTTCATAAGGAGGGAGATTGTAAAATCCCAAATTTTACGAATAAAGATTTAAATTTCTAAATTTTTTTTAATATTATAGTGTGGATTTAATATAATGTTATAGTTGTGGGTAATATTTATAAATTTTACAAAGTATGCAAGTTGTTATGTTATTCGATTGGCTCAGGAATATTCTTTTGTGTTTGGGGAATATTCGTGACGATGGTAAATCATCGGTGGACCCCACAAATAGAATTATTATTTGATCGAGAAAGCGATAAAAATAATTTTATGAAAATAACGGCGAAAGTTTTACCGCTATTACCGCTGAACTACTCCAGTAAAAAGTACAAAGAATACGCTGCGTGGTTACATAAGAGTAGCACACCAGATTGATTATCGATGCTTACGTGAGAAAACACTCGCTTTTGTTCAATTATTGCTACAATAGTTCACGATAAGATCTCACGTTATTTGATTCAATTATTGTCGATTGTTATATATATATATATATATTTTTGTTTTATTAGTATTATTAGTGTACTAAAATAAAAAAGCTTTTTATATAAAATGTAATACTTTTATAAAGTTATTCATTTTATTAGGCTAATAAGTAAAATCTTTATATATAAAATGTAATACTTTTATAAAGTTATTTATTTTATTAGATAATAATTAAATTATATTATATCTTATTATGCATAGTGTTTTGATAAGGCTCTATAAGGTTTTTATAGTAGTAAAAATCTTTTTAAAAGTTATTCGTTTTATTAGATTATAAATAGAATATATTACTTTTTGTTGTAAACCAATCTGGATCGTCCGTTTAAAAGTAAATCAATCTGGACCGTTCATGGATTGGTTACTATTCAGTCCATTCTTCTATAAATAGAAGCTCATTCCTTCATTATTTCTTACGAATTCACTGAAACTCTAGAGAGAGAAACTGTAGAGAGAATTATTCTTCTATCTCGAGCGTATTTCTTTAGCGTTTAACTAGAAAGCTTTGAGCGTAGTTCAAGTTTCTTCAAGTATATCCCCGCCCTACCGTCGAAGTACTCTTCTTTATAAGGTAAGGGGTATTTTTTTTTTTATTCATGAAGAGAACTTCATTATTCCATTCTTTATTATTCTCATTGAATAACCTCAGATACGCTGTGATCTACCCTATACTTGGTGAAATTCTTCTCCGTTATTCCATTATTTATTATTCTCACTTTGAATAACATGTCTATGCGAAGTACCGTATACATGGTGAAATTCTGTTGTTATTCCATTCTTTATTATTTTGTTGAATATCCTGCTCAGGCGTTTACTGCCGGACTTGGTTCCGCTTTTTATTATTCTCGCTGAAATATCCTGTTTTGTACATTTTACGCTTTAACCGATTCCGCCTTTTATTATTCTCGTTGAATATCCTGCTTTTTATGCGTTTTACGCCGGACCTGGTTCCGTTATTTATTATTCTGTTAGAATAACCTGTCAATGTGAAGTACCGCATGCATGGTGATTTCTGTTATTATTCCATTCTTTATTATTCTGTTGAAATATTCTGTCGGTGCGTATTACGCGTGACCTGTTTCCGTTATTTATTATTCTGTTGGAATAACCTGTCTATGCAAAGTACCGCATGCATGGTGATTTCTTTTGTTATTTCATTCTTTATTATACTTAGTTGGTTAAAGTTTTGAATTTTATACTCCATGAAATTAGTAGAATATCCTTGATATTTGCGCTTCATCCAGTATCTTCTCATGAAAAAATTCTTCTGAGCATTCTTGAATTTTACTCTACAAATAAGTATCATGTTGACAATTTGGACGTTATCAGTTCCTAGATAAATTAATTCTTGAACTTGTTTTTATTGAATTTTTATATCATTGTCATCATCATCATGCTTATATTATGTTGAAAGTCATTTGTGCTCTAGTGCAGTATGATGAACTTGGTATGATTACGACCAGTGATTATTCTAAGATAATCATGATCGTAATATTACAAATGATGTGGAAAAAGTCCTCATCGGCCCGTAGTGCATTAATGGACGCTTTTGGTATGATTATGGCTATGAATTCTCTTCTACAAGGGAGCAAAGATGAATTGTTTTATGGCATGATCGTGATCATTGATGAATACACGAATATCCTCGGCCGTAGTGCATGGATAATTTGTGGTCGTGATACTAATGAATATCCTTGGCCGTAGTGCATGGATGATGTGATTATTTATTAAGCTGAGTCTCAGCGATAAAAGTGATGAAAACCTTTTAAAATCATAAAAGATAGTAGATTTTATTCTCTACTCAATTCTTTTAATGGATTGCTTGTTCACCGCAGCTTAAACTTGATGCCTATCAGATTTTTATCGCTTTAACATTGTCAAGACTAATGATAATTTATTCTCATTATCTTAGTCATAATATTTCTTCTCGGGCTAGTTGAGCTCACCCTTTCCTTCACTCTTCGTGAAATAAGAACGTAGCCGGACTAATCGAGGAACGGAGTGACGGTCCAGATGATAGTATTAGTAGTCCTCACTATTCTGTTTAATAGTGTGACAATAAATGTGAGGACTTATTCTGAGAGTGGATATTGTCTAGAACATAATATTTTTATTAAAACTCACAGTTTTCTTGTTGTATATTAAAGATTGTATTTGTATTCTGTACTATGTATTTGGTAACTCAAAATAGGTGATGTATGCCTGTTTTGGGGGCGTCACAGTAACCAAACTTTCATACCAAGGTAACCAAATTGTCATATCAAAGTAACTAATCAACCTCCACACTTTTAATTTTTTCTTAGTGCAGTTGGTAAGTAAACCTTAATATCAAGGTAACAAAACCTTCATACCAAGGTAACCAATTCACATCCACACCTGCAGTTTTTTTATAAGACAATTGAAATTTAACCTTCAAACCAAGGTAACTAATTCAGCTTTTATTAAGTTACCAATTTCGTTTGAATGTGATGCAATTAAGAGCCAACCATTCATACAAAGCGTAACCATTTTATTATTTATGAAGTAATAAAATAGTTATAAAAAAATCCGCAATAAAGAAAAGTTTCATCTATTTATTTTAAACTTTTTGTAAGCGCTTAATCTTCTTCTTATTCTCATCAAGCGTTTTGGAAATCTGAGATTCATGCATGGTGTAAGCTACGAGATTCCGTCTCTGGAAAGGTGTTGCAGTTATTTAGCTAACAATTTTTTCGATATCCAGTACATATATTTTATTTATTTATTTGTTAACTATTATTTCAAAGTGTATGTGAGGGAGATGAAAATTTGAATTTGAATATTTAAATTTGAATTATTATTTTTGAATTTGAATTTGTTTTTGTTGTTAGATCCCAAATATTTGAATTTGAATTATTAATTATGGCAGTTATTTGTCCTTGATTTTAAGTTTCTTTATTAATGTGAATTGTATTATTTTTGTAATATGAATTTTAATTATACTTTTTGTAAATATTTGATTGATGACTATTCTTATAATTACTTTCTATTTGTTATATACTTATGTAAAGAAATTTTCTTTTAATGTATTATGGGCTACCATGCACGTTATTACATCATAAATATTGAGGAAAGAGTATTTTTCTGAATGTCCTAATTTGTTAGAATAATAATTTATAGAGGTTTAGGTGGGGAAGGAGATATCTACTCTTAATAAAAATTGAACTTTCTATCATTATATTATTAATAAAATGAGCTATATAAGTGGACCAAATGATATATATATTATGAATATTTATGTGAATTTTTTATTGTCATTTACGCGAATAAATAAATATTAATGATAACTATTTTAGAGAGATGTGTAATAAATAAAACCCTATTATAATTCTTACCAATTTTACGTATTAACAAATTGCATAATTATAATTCGACATAAATTAATTACAAACTCAAATAATTTAACAAAAATTCGAGCATATGGCACTTACTAATATTAAAAGTAAATTTAAAATTCCTTTAGCTCAACTACTTGTGAACATTTTAGTATCTTGACTAAAATTAGACCTGATAAATGGGACGGATAGACCCAAACGGGCCGGGCCATTAACAGACACGGCCAAGAAACCCATGTTTTGGTGGATTGAATTAAGCGCATGTGGTGGATTAGGATTGGGCCAGCGGCAAAGCAGGCTTTTTTCATTTATTTATTTTTAAAAAAATCTGTAAATCACAAAAAAATCAAACAAAAAAATACAGTCCAAGTTGCTGTAACAGTAACATATTACAATTTACATACAATAATACAAATCACAGAATTACAGAAATAAGCTCCAAAATCCAAATACAGAATTACAAATTCAAACAAAAACTATTCATTTCATTTGACTGTTGACATGTCACCATCCAAATGCATACTTACAAATTGCAATCCCATATGCAGCAACAGAATTACCATCTGCACTGCAGCAACAGATTCTCACTAGCCAGTAGCCCAGTATCAAACAAACAAACTGTTTTCTGCTAGTAGCATCGAGCTTCTAGATTCTCACTAGCCAGTAGCCCAGTATCATGCCAAAGGTGAAAGGTGCAATCAAAGCAAGTTAACTCCAATTCAAATGTAAATCACAATTCAAATATAAACTTTTCATGTTCGATGCTAAGACTGAATATTGACCTGGATAACAAAGGTGCTTAACAAGCAGATCATGCTCTTGAATATACTCCAAAAAATAAAGGGAAAATAAAAGGAGGGAACACAAGAGCTTAATCATTTGGAGAATGCAACTATAGTCCAGAATCCCTCCGTAAGCCCAACAGCATGCATTAGCCTTTATGTGACACAATATGTATTCAATCACAATAGAAAATTCCAATTATTTATAAGGATGAAATATAGTGATGATATGAAGGAGTAAGTATTAGTTTAATTCATCAAATTGTTATAGAAATAGATAATAAGGTCTTCAAATTACCAGAGACACATATATAAATACAAGGGGAAAGATATGTATATATATATATATATATATATATATTTTGTGTGTGTTTGTGTGTAAATACATATGAAAATTTTCTACTAAAAGCAGCTTGGTGCTACCTCTTTTTGATATATTTGTGATCTTAAAGAATAGCAATTTGATCTTTAAATTCATAAATGTATGGTTGTTGCTGGTTGTGTGTTTGTTGCACAAATGTTTGTCTCTGCCTTTTAACTAGTGGTGTTCGCATCAGCACAATCTATTTCCATTATATTTATCCAAAACAGACACTCACAGATTACAAAACAACAAGAAGGCAAATAATCCTTGGTGTGTACTTACAGTTTTTGAGCATGTACAATGATGCTTCCACCAGATCCCCCTCCCCCTTCTGCTCCTCCATCACCTCCTTCAGCCAGCACAGATCCATTTAAATATAAAATATAAATAATTAAATCGGTAAATTGTAGATCTAGTCTAATCCGGTTCATAAACCCTTAAAATTTCACACCCAATTACCAATTAAAATCCACAAAATCGTTCATACTCATACCAAATTACCAATTAAAACCCTTAAAATCCACAAAGACATACAGTGATACAGACTATTAGACTAAAGTCATAGACTCATACTCATAAAAAATAAATTACCAATTCAAACAAAAATCACCCAATTTATACGTCGATTACAGAAAAATACCTGAGACGAGGCTACTAGGAAGTAGGAACTGCCGAACTGTGAAGGCAAGCAGCAAGCTTATGCGTCGTCGCGTCGAGCCGTCGAGGTGGGGCTGTGTCGCTGTGAACTGTGAAGCCTTCACAAGCTTCACAGTGAAGGACAAGGACTGAAGGCAAGCAAGACGAGGGTCGAGGAGAATGGATCGAAGAGTCTAGACTCTAGAGGACCAGAGGTGTGAAGCGGCTTAAGGAGAATAGTCTGAATAGAGATCAGATGACTTACAGATTAGGTGGTGTTTGTTTAGTTTTTAATGTCTCTGAATGGACCGCCTCTGATTCGGTCAGAGGCGGTGTGTTGTTTGTTTTTTTTTTTTTTTATCTCTTAATGCCTTTGGATGGTTAAGCTACAAAATCAAGTCTGTAGGATTAAGAGGCATGTCTGAATGAGAGTTGCTATTTTTTGGACAAAAATACCCTCATTAATATTATCATTTTCCTTTCCTATCCACCACCACCACCACTACCAGAGATCTTACCACCACCGGCGCCATCACCATCACTGGCGCCACTGGCATGCCAGGCCACCCATTGTCAGTCATGTGTCATCATGTCGCCACTGGCCACTCACTACCCACCACCACTACCAGATCTACCACCAGAGGCAAGGGAGGGAGGGAGGAGGGAGGGGAGGGTGGGGCCGGAGTGAGTGGAGGGGGGGGAGGAGGAGGCCATGAAGGGCGGCGGGGATGGGGGGTAGATGAAGAGAAGAGGGAAGGGGAGGGAAGGGGCGGGGGCGGGAGTAGTGGAGGGGGAGGAGGGGCGGCGGGGATGGGGGTAGATGAAGAAGAAAATGTTTTGTTTTGTTTTTTTATTTTATTTTATAGTTTTGTTTAGAAGGTTAAAATGGTAAAATACTTTTATTCAGACATTTTGAAAAAAGTAATCATCAAACAATATTTTTTCATTCAGATACAATTCTATTCAGATACTCTATATTATTCAGACGTCTAAACTATTCATGTCTTAACACTAAATTTTATCAAACACCACCTTAGTTAGGGTATTAGGGTTTTTTAAAAAGTCGGGCGGGCTGGGCGCCCACGGGTTAGGTCATCATTGGTCCGGGTCAAAACGGTCCAGATTTTGATGAATGAAAAAAATGAAGTCCACAGTTCAGTTTTTGACAGACGGGCTGATTCGGTCCGCGGGCCTGGGCCGATTTTGCCAGATCTAACTAAAATTGAAACAAGATTTACCATATTAGTGTCAACAGACATGATCAAGAGTAGATCTCTTAAGTAGTAGAATTCTCTTAAATAATAGAACTTTATCAAAACGACGTAGTTTTGATAAGACGCGGTGGCATTTTTGTAAATACCATGCCACCACGTCTTATCAAAACTACGTCGTTTTGATAAAATTCTATTATTTAAAACATTTTGCTATTTAAAAATTCTACTCTTGATCCTTTCTGTTAGTGTCAATATTCAAAGCAAAGCAACTAATTAATTTGATGCTTGATTATTGGACATGGTATATAGCTGGATGCAACCAGCATACGGGGCCCAATAGGTCATTAGTGGGCCATACGGATGGCTTACTTAATGAACATTCTGAAATATGATGCCCAAAAACTTCTAAGTTATGTTTGTTTTTAATAATTATATTTAAGATAAAATTAATAATCTCAAAAATTATAATATTATGAATTATAATTTTAAAATTATTAATTTTAAATTATGTTTATTTGTAAAGATTATAATCTCGGAATTATAATTCATGAGATTATAATCTTGGAATTATAATATATAAGATTATAATCCCAAGATTATTAAGCCATTTTATATCTCTAGACTAATCCCAAGACACTTGGATTAATAGTCTTATCTCAAATATAATACTTGCAAACAAACATAACCTTAAGATTATAATCTCAGGACTATTAAGTCATTTTATAATCTCAATTCTAAATTTGAAAATAAACAAGAGAAAACACTTATTAATCTTAAATGTCTTGTTTGTTTTCAAATTTAAACTTAAGACTATTAGTTTAAGGATTATAAAATGACTTAATATCCTTGAGATTATAATTATAATCCCAGAATTATATCCACGCCTAACCTAGCTCCTCCATCAATATAAAGTCATCAACTGATTATGTGCACCCTACTGTACAATTAATTAATAGTCAAAATAAAATAAATCAAAAAATAAATTTTTGTTGAAGAATGAAATCTTATTAGAACTATCAGATTATCACGAGACAAAAAATCTTCTTTTTAAATAGATTCAAATCCAATGAGTTACTGAGAAAGCATCCGGAGTAACTTGTACGAAGTATTAAAAAGACTCATAAGCGAAAAATTTCAAATATCCTTGATCATATTGATCATGAGATATATATGAATGTACCTGTTGTGTTTGAAACGATGTTAATAAAGTATCAACAGGTTGTTTGATTACAAATTACAACGTTGAAATGGGAATATAAATAAAATAAATATTTTTATTCATATGTTCGATCAGAACAAAAAACTATACCATTTTAATTGATCAAGGTTTTTTTTTTTTAATTTGTCGATTGAAAAACAAATGATCAATCTTTATCAATTATTGACCGGTCAATATTCCCTTCATGAAAAATAATGCAATTAAAATTGTAGTGGTACATTTTTATTTTAATGATGGAGGGAGGGTCTATTACTTATGAATCCAAAATTTTGACATTGTCTAAATTTGAGGAATTAGAAGTTTTAAATTAATTTATGATTTGTTTGTTTTCAAGAATTTCACTTTATGTAGTTGGGTATTATTTGTAGTAGCAAGCTAACAATGTTTGAGATTTATTTAGAATTTGGAAATATAATATATTTATTATTATTTTTTTGATTGGTTTTCGATCCAAAACTGTACCATTTAAAACCACACCAATCCAATCCAAGCAGTTTCATGTTGCGGTTTATGATTTAAGCAACTGCATCAAAGCGATTACATATACGATTTTTATTTGAAACTGCACCAAACTGCATCATGTTTATCCCTAATAAATATTAAGGAGGAACGAAATAAATTAGGATGGACGATTTTATTTTATATTATTTTAGAAAAATCCTAATACCCAATCCAAATAAACAAAAATTAGTTTGGTAACAAAGACAAAGTATAAAAAAAATATGATTCTTTTAATTTTATGATTTTTTTTTAGTTTTACGAACATATTTATTGTGTCTATCAAAAAATATAATAATAGTCGATCTACATATGTAATATTACAAGTGATGATATATTAGAAATTTTACATGATTTTATAATTAAAAATAAATTGACAGAAAAGAGAATGAATCACTTATTTTTGAAACAACGGAATCTATTGTATTTCTTTATTCTCTTTATTTATATATTTATTTTTATGTGGGGGTGAATTTGTTGCATATATTTATATTCATATGTAGTATTTTCTTTTAATTATTATTTATTTATTATTATTTTGTGCGGGGATTTTGCTAAAATGCTCCGACGCCCAGCAACTCAAAGTTGGTGTTGAAGGTGGGGCAAGTGACAGAGAAACACAGAGGAGCTGTAACAGTAGTAGCAATGGCTTCATCGAGCGCACTAAAAGAGGAACAGCGAGAATTAGAGAACAAAGCTAACGATCTCAACAAACTCCAAAAAGGTCATATTCTCTCTCCTCCTATTTCCGCCCTTTTCACCTCTTCCTCCAATTAGCCCCAACCCTAATACAATCCCAACTTTGTTGTTCATTTGATTTAAGCATCTTTATATATAGTTAATTGTAACTGCATGCCCTATTATACTATGAACTTCCTCAGACATTGCAAAGAACCACCAAGTCAGAAAAAAGTATACCATCCAAATTTCTAGTGAAAACGAGCTTTTCCTCAAGGTCTCTCTTATTTATTTTTTGTTAATATATATATATATATATATGTTATTTGTTTAAATTCTGAAAAATTGACGTGTTAATATGTTTGAAGGAGTTGGATCTGTTGAAGGAGGATGCAAATGTGTACAAATTGATAGGTAGGTTCTTGTGAAGCGTGATTCGCGCAGGCAAATGCTAATGTTCGCATGGCGTATTGATTACATTTCTCACGAATCAGATGTTGATGTATATGTTCTTGTTAACGCCAAGATCTTCCGCCACGCCCCAATCACGTAAGACGCCTTACGATCCTCGCAGACAAGAAACACGATAAACACCACAAGCTTGACGGCTCTTCCGTCGGGGGATAGCTTCGAGCGTGAGAGTCGATGGCGTGTTCACAAGGTTAACCAAAATGGAGGATGTAATGCCTAGTGTATTGAGAGATATGATCATAAATCTTGAATGTGTATATATGATTATGAATGATCAAATGTGTGTACATACCTCTTTGCATGAAGACTTCCTCATAAGCTATACTCTTCTTGCCTGGATTACCTTGCCACCCATTAATACCTGACACATCCCCTTGATCTGATGGGTTCTACCGACTGCATGTAGTTTATTCACTGCTTTTGGTCACTGTTTCTACCGCCGGCCGGTTATAATCCCATCCACATTAATGCATGACAGGTTCTCTAGTCAACCGTCATGCTTTTTCATCATTACAAATCAAAATAATAGATATTAAAATGTCCAAAGGATCGATCCAATCGAACCAATCTTGGCCTTATAAGTCAAAATGGAAATAATAGGATAACTGGGCTCAATGACTTTCATGGTTCAATAATAAAGGCCCAATAGATTAATTAAATGAGTAAGCCCAATCTACCCGGCCCAATGAAAGAAAATATCATGACCCAACATTGCCCTCTAGTTTTTTGTTGAACAGAATGTTTAATAGAAAACTATAAATAGTCCATGATATTTTACTGAAGATCCATAATAAGAAGTAATTGAAATGTACCCGGTTATTATTCACGAAACGAAATGAAAGGAGATCAAAGGCCCAAATCAGAAAGGCTCTGTCTATTAACTATCTGGACCCGAGACCGGACGCTTCCCATTCAAATTCCAAATTATTACTAACATTTAATGCACCAATCTTGAATACCGTGTAACCGTCAGTATAAAAGGATAACTTTATCAAATTTGACAGTTTTACCTGTTCATTTGAAATTAGAGCGCCTTCTAAACTTTCTGATCTTTCTCTGAAAACCGTCACAAATGACTTCCCAAAACTCTGAACAAAGTTCCCCAATACTGGTAACACCGATCACAGTGGTTCCACCAAACCCCAACCCCCGTGAAGGAACCACAAGTGTAAACCCCAAACCAAAAACTCCAAAAAACTCCCTCTGAATACTACAGGAGCACGGATCACTTCTCGCATGCTAACACTCCTTCTATCGTGACTGAGGCTGAACTAAAAAGGGTTCGATCTCGGTACCATATTCCGGATACCCACGCAATCAGGGTACCCAGATCTGGTGAAAAGATGTACCAACGGCCGGAAGGTTGGACGGCCGTCCCTGTGACCTTACTGGAGAAGGGGGTTCGTTTTCCCCTGCACATTTTTATAGTGACCATACTGGGGTTCTTGGGTGTGGGGTTCTCCCAGTTGGTACCAAACTCCTACATTCACATTCTGGCCTTTGTGGCTTTCTGCCATGATGTAAGACCCCAACTTATTATTAATGAAATTTAATTTTCTCTATTTATTATTTTGAAATAGTAAGGGTTGATGTGATTAATGTGGATAGTTAGGGGTAAAATACGCAAATATTTCAAAATAAGCAAGTGGTTATAAAATATTCATTGTTGTCGGGGAATATTCGTTTCGGGAATATTCAGATCGTCTCGAATATTCGCATTTACGATTTAAATGCAAGCAATGCCCATGTGGGCCCCATAACGGAAAGCGATTGGATGAAGAAAACGACAAATATAAGTGGTTTAAAAATAACGGCGTAGTTGTTACCATTAATACTGTTAAAATACCCGGTGGTTAAAACACAGTAGCACACGGTATTGCACCAATTGTTGATTCTTACGTAAGAAGGCACTACTCAATAATGGTATCATTTCCTCCTGTATTTTGAACACGAGTCTCCCTTGTCTGATTTTGCATGAACTGCAAAAAACTTCTAAACATCCCTCGCTCATCATCTACGCTTTCATTGTGTTGTTGTTCACGGGAGGAACATTGCCACAACTGTTTGCGACGCTCTCCTCATTGGTGAGTACAGCGTCTCCACTGTCTCATTTCCATTGTTAATATTCTCATCGACATTCTCAAATCTTTATCATAAAACAAGGGTTAATTAAGGAAATCAATATATCACATAATATCCTTATATCTTGACCAACTAAAAAAATAAGCTTAGGTATGACACACACTGGCGAAGGATTTACTCGCCTCCCTCCTAGTTCTATTCCCCGATCTCCGCCAGAGATCATATCCTAAGCTCGATACTAACCGTGGCGCCCCCAAAATAGGTATACATCACTGATTCGAGTTGTCACATACATGGTATGTAAAACAACTACAACTTTATTATTACAACAAGAAAAGCTGTGAATTTGAATACAAATATTATCTTCTGCACAATATCTATACTCAAATAAATCCTCATCACATTTATTGATACATTATTTTATAAAATGGTGAGGACTACTAAACAATCATTTCCAAACCTTCATTCCATACCCCGACTCAGATCGCTATATTCTCGCCTCCCGAGAAGAAAAATGGAACAAAAAGGAAAAGGGTGAGCTCAACTAGCCCGAGAAAGAAGAATATTATGACTAAGATAATATGTAACAAATTACCGTTAGTCTTCAACGGGAAAAATCTAATAGAATACAATAGACAACAAATTTTAAATCAATATTACAATGAAATAATAATTCATTAGAAGAGTTAAGTAGAGAATGCAAACTACTATCTTCATGTATGAATTTAAAAGTTCATCGCCTATCTTTTATCCCCGTAACATCAATCAATATACATCTCGAATCAAATATTCATCTTTGCACTACAGTGCCAAAGATATTCATCATTGGTCATGTTCATCTAAACACTGCTTCATCTTTGCACTACTACCAAAGATATTCTTCAGAAATCATTCATCTTTGCTGACTACAGCCAAAGATATTCAATAATATCATCATTTAAGACCGAGGATGATGAAAATATTTTTAAAGAAACGAATCCAAAGGAAACAAAATGACAAGGATTAAGGATTAAGGATTCTTACTTTGTTTTATCCATGTCCAAAAATACCTCAAAATAATCATAGTGGTGTAAAATTCAAGAATGATCAAAACATGGATACAATCAAAGCTAGTATCTAGAATAGATATTTTGGACAAAGAGAAGAAATTTTATTTTTCTATGAATAGTCAGATATCGTGAATAGTCTTAGTATCGTGAATAATAGCCATATCGTGAATAAGAACTCCCAGCACTAAAAGTTTCAAATTTGATTAAAAGTTCAGATCAATACTTGACATAATGATATTAGAATAAATAATATCATTAAAAAAATAATATCCCCTTACCTCGAAAGATAGAAATTCCAAAAAAACATCTTCACGCTTTCATGAATAAGTACTCGTGAATAGTAACTTCGTGAATAAGAACTCATGAATAGTAACTCGTGAATAAGAACTCATGAATAAGAAACCCAACATGAAAAAATTCCAAATTTGATAAAAAGTTCCAACCAATATTTCAAAAGATAATGATATTGAAGAAATAATATCATTTGAGAAGAAAATAACATCCCTTACCTCGAAAGATTAAGATTTACAATTTGGAATAAAGGGTATAGTCTTTGAAGGAACTTGCAGACCGCTTAACAATACTCAAAGTATACTCAAAATACTCACAAGAATACGCTCGATAATATAGAGAGAAAACTTCAGCTTTACGGTGTGATTTTCAATTCTAACCCAAGACCCTATATTTATAGGAAAATGCTTTAGAACACCAAAGCAGAAAATTTAATATAATATTAATATATATATTAAGATTTCTACGCCCACCTTCCTAGATCTGATCTCAGCTCATTATGCACATGTTGTAGCCCACAAAACAAACAAAAAACGTTTTTATTATTTAAAATATTTTAAACTTCCAAAAATCAATTATTTCAGAGCTTCGGAACTTCAATAATTCATAATAAATAGCCCTTCTATCAGAAAATTCAAATCTCACGAGTTTTTATAGGAAATTCAATTCTCTACAACTTTGCAGAAGAAAGTTTTTCCAAATTCCAAACAGAAATTGACCGAAATCCACAAACGGAGGATTTTACAAACTATAATCAAATTTCACCAATAAATGGGGTCCAATCGACATGTTTAATATGTTTTAAACATTTATTGCAACAAAAATACTCTTCCTCCTTGTATACTCATATATCCCATTTCGTTGTAAAAATATCACCATTATTATATTATTAAAATATAATAATATATTTAAATAATTATTTTATCGTAAAAAGATAAAATTTCAATTTTCAACAATTGTCACATTAAAATTTTTCTCCATCTATATCCACATAAAATCAATATTTTCCTCATCATATGAATCAATAATTAATTATTCACAAATAATATTACGTAATCACAATATCGACAACCAGCAAGTAGCTTCCTGGAAAGAGGGGCTTTCAATAAGAATTTCTTCATCTTGGCGCAATTAGGTGACCAAACCTCTCTTTAGATGTAACTTTCTAGACATTGCCAATAATGTTATCTAATAATATTATTCATATAATATGAATTATTGCTTCGATAATGAAAAATCTGTAAATGACAATTATCAAACAACAACAATATAAAATATCAACGCAAAGAATTATTAACTCAATAAAATCTTGAGCGATGAATTATCGTAACCATTATTGAGTAGTGCCTTCTTCGTAAGAATCAATAATTGGTGCAATACTGGTAATCATCGTGTTTTTAACCACCGGGTATTTTAACAAAGATAATTGTGAATAACCACGCATAGTTATTTTTAAACCACTTATATTTGTCGCTTTCTTCATCCAATCGCTTTTAGTTATGGGGCCCACACATGGTCGCTACTTCGTCAGCATTTAATATTCCCGACGTGAGCATTTAATATTCCACGACCAAACGAATATTCCCCGACAACAATGAATATTTTATAACCACTGCTTTATTTTGAAGTATTTGCGTATTTACCCCTAACTATCCACATTAATCAAATCAACCCTTACTATTTCAAAATAATCAATAGAAAATTAAATTTCATTAATAATAAGTTGGGGTCTTACTGATGCTTAGGGTCCAACCGAAAGCGGTAGATTGCTTATCTTTTCCTCGCTTCCGGCAATCTTCGTATTCTCCGAATATACCTTCGATTTCTATTAAGTTCGTCCAATTCACCTAGTCGACTGAATCGCTTCCGGATCTCTTCAGTCAGGAGAGGGCCCCGTCCTTCAAGATCCTTTATTTTGTGGCGAAGTTTGTGACGTTTGGCCTTATGCCTTCGTTCTTCGTCCCGGGCCTTCATCTCAGCCTCACCAAGTTGTATCACCAAGCTTCGGTTGGCTGAAGAAAACTCCTCATATTTTGCCTTTAGGAGTAGGTTTTCTTCGACCAAACCGGCATTCATATCAGTCAAAGCTTGTTGGCTGGCTTCGGACGCAGCCAACCCATCCCTCGTGGCCCTTAACTCGTCGTCAGATGTCTTCAAATCCATCCTAGCCCGATCTAATTCTGTTTGAAGACCGTTGATGGTATGGAAAGCATCTTCACGACCGGCTCTCTCTCGATCCAAGGTTGATTTCAGCATGTTTATCTCCTGCCTCATGAAATCCTCCTCGAACTTCCCCATTTATGTGTCTCGGACCTTGATAATCGTCCAAGAAAATGACATTAACTGCGTATTTTCAAAATATTCAAGTCAACGTCCCAAATATCCAAAGGAGAACAAAGACATAGAAGAAAAAGAAATTCTTATTTACCTTAGCCAAATAGCTCATCCCCTCATCGAGCGATTTTGCGTCACGTGATCATCAACCGGTTGGTCGTCGGTGTTTTGAAACGAAAGCTCCGAAGAGATCGAAGGGGAAATTGGCATTGAACCTAGGCCACAAGGTCGGAGATCCCACAGCTTTATTTTATAACCACTTACTTCTGCAAAGTTGTAGAGAATTGAATTTCCTATAAAAACTCGCGAGATTCGAATTTTCTGATAGAAGGGCTATTTATTATGAATTATTGAAGTTCCGAAGCTCCGAAATAATTGATTTTTGGGAGTTTTAGTTAATTATTTTGTGAAAAACATTTTTTGCAACTAAGTTGGCCTCACATGTGATTCAAATGGGCCGAGATCATTGTCTATAGGTGGGCTAAAGAAAATGTGAAAATATATTAATATTATATTCAATTTTCGCTTTGGTGTTCTAAGCATTTTCCTATAAATAGGGTGCTTAGGTTAGAATTGAAAAACACACCGTAAACTCAAGTTTCTCTTTTTTCTCTCTCGATATATTGAGCGTATTCTTGTGAGTATACTTTGAGTATTGTTAGGCGGTGCAAGTTCCTTCAAAGACTATACCCATATTCCAAATAAAAGTACTAATCTTTAGAGGTAAGGGATATTTTTTTTTTAATGATATTATTCATTCTAATATCATTATCTTTGAAGTATTGATCTGAACTTTTAATCAAATTTGAAACTTTTAGTGTAAAGGGTTCTTATTCACGTGATCTGACCTTATTCACGATATCGACACTTATTCACGTATCTGACCTATTCAATCAAAAAATAAAATTTCTTCTTTTGTCCAAAATATCTATTCGGATACTAGCTTTGATTGTATCCATGTTTTGATCATTCTTGAATTTTACACCACTATGATTATTTTTGAGGTATTTTTGAACATGGATAAAACAAAAGTACGAATCCTTAATCCTTAATCCTTGTCATTTTGTTTCACCGGATTCGCTTTCTTTAAAATATTTTCATCATCCTCGCCTTAAATGATGATATTATTGAATATCTTTGGCCCAGTAGTGCAAAGATGAATGATTTCAAGAATATCTTTAGGCGTAGTGCAAAAGATGAGCAGATGTTTAGATGAACATGACCAATCGATGAATATCTTTGGCACAGAGTGCAAAGATGAATATTTGATTCCGGATGTATATTGATTGATGTTACGGGGATAAAAGATAGAGCGATGAACTTTTAAATTCATACATAGAAGATAGTAGTTTGCATTCTCTACTTAATTCTTCTAAATGAATTATTATTTCATTGCGAATATTGATTTAAAATTTGTTGTCTATTGTATCCTATTAGATTTTTCCTGTTGAAGACTAATGGTAATTTGTTGTATATTATCTTAGTCATAATATTCTTTATGGGCTAGTTGAGCTCACCCTTTTCCTTTTTGTTCCATTTTTCTTCTCGTGGAGGCGAGAATATAATGCGAAAATACGAGTCGGGGTATGGAATGAAGGTTTTAGAAAGGATTGTTTAGTAGTCCTCACCATTTTGTAAAATAATGTATCAATAAATGTGATGAGGATTTATTTGAGTATAGATATTATCTAGAAGATAATATTTGTATTCAAACTCACGCTTTTCTTGTTGTAATAATAAAGTTGTAGTTGTTTCGCATACCATGTATTGACAACTCGAATAGGTGATGTATACCTATTTTGGGGGCGTCCACAGCTTGGTATCGAGCCATAAGTAAAAGAGCCCCAGCCTCTGTTTGGTGACTTCTGTTTATGGGGGATGCACCAAGCTGACTCTCCGTAGGGGCGCCTTGCTTTCTTGGTGTGGCCGATAGGTACCATTGTGAGGTGTCTTTGTGGTTGAAGCACCATGAGGGTCACAAATGATTGGTATCAAAGCTTAAGGATATGATCTCCAAGCGGAGATCGGGAATAGAACTAGGAGGGAGAGACGAGTAAATCCTTCGCTTGTGTGTCCTACCTAGACTTATTTTTTTTAGTTGGTCAAGATATAAGGATATTATGTGATATATTGATTTCCTTAATTAACCCTTATTTTATGACGGTGATTGAGAATGTCGACCGAGAATATTAACAATGGAAATGAGACCGTGGAGACGTCTGTCAGACTCACCAACGAGGAGAACGTCTGCGGTGGCAATGTTCCTCCCGCATGAACAACACCACCGAAAGCGAGATGATGAACGAGGGATGTTTAGAAGCTTTTTGCGCTTCAAAGAGTTGGGACCACCGAATTTAAGGAAAGCCGATCCCGATCATGGCGGAAACATGGGTCAAGCAAATTACCAAGATATTCGATGTCTTGGGATGCGGAGAACGAAGGTTCCATTCGCCACCTTTATGTTCCGGCGAAGGCAGACTCTTTGGTGGAGTCAGTGAAACGTACCATCCACCAAGACTCAAAGGCATGTCTTGGGAAACGCGTTTGAAACTATTTAATGACAAATACTTTCACGAAAGTGTTCGTCGTATGAAGGAAGTGGAGTTCATCGATTAGAGCAAAACAATATGACGGTGTCTCAATGACGAGGCAAAGTTTGCGAGTTATCGAGTTTTCAGCACCTCATTTGGTGGAGAATGAGGAACGATGACGCGGATGTTTCTTAGAGGTTTGAAACCCAAGCGTACGTCGATATCTCATTTCTCATAAACTTTCTCTCTATTCGGATGTTGTAAACATGGCTCAATTATTAGAGCGAGATAACGAGTACGGTCAACCGAGGACCATAACCGAGGATCGTACCGAGAGATAGCGATCAATGTAATAATGATAACCAAATGGAGAAAGAAGCAGACGGACAAAATGGTAACCACTCTGGTGGTAATCATGCCATGAAAATAAAAGAAGCGAGTCGGGGAGGAGATTTTAAAGAGGAGATTTAACAACGACCATATGAAGACGCAGCAGTCTTAAGTGAAGAATCGGTTCTAAGGAGGAGAACGACCACCCGGTTATATCTTATAAATCTGGGAAAGAGGGACATATCAATCCAAACCGCCCACAACAGTTCAAGGTATGCTTATAATTGTGGAAAGGAAGGACATATCGCTTTCGAGATTATGCGGTGGCGAAACCCTAGTTCAATGAGGACGGTGACTCAAAAACATCGAAAAAAGTCAAAGTCAACGATTCCGGAAGAAGCGTTTGTTGTATTTGGTCATAATCGAGGAACCCAAACGAGGTGATCACGGGTAAGCTATTTATAAATTCTTGCAAAGTTTATACCTTAATTGATCTGGGTCTTACCCATTCATTTATCTCTCCGCATGTGCTCAACGTTTAAACTTGACTCGGGAGAAATTAGACTTTGACTGTCTGTGGAAACTCCGTTAGAGAAACTTTCATCACATCCATCGCTTATAAATCTTGTTTGATTCAAGTTGGCACCATTACCTTTTGACCATATCATATCTCTTTAAAGATACTTGTTTTTGATGTGATTTTAGGGATTGATTGGTTAACTACTCATCATGCCAAAATTGATTGTTTTCGTAAGGTTGTTAGTTTTCATATTCCTAACCAACCTGTTGTACAAATTCAAGCAATTAAACCATTAAAATCAATCACTGTCATATCTAATTATAAAGCTATTCGTTTATTGAAAAACGGATGTCAAGCTTTCTTAGCCCATGTTATGGATTTGAATAAAGACACGTCAAATTTGAATAATATTCTGTTGTTATTGACTTTCCGACGATTTCCAAAGAACTTCCGGTCTACCCCGAACGTGAAGTTGAATTCTTTATTGATCTTGAACTGCAGTACAAAGCCCATTTCTAAAACCCCATATCGAATGGCTCTATTGAACTTCGGGAGTTAAAGGTCCAACTACGAATTGTTGGACATCGGTTTCATTCGCCCTAGTACATCTCCTTGGGGTGCTCTGTTTTATTTGTAAAAAGAAGAAAGACGGGAGTATGCGACTTTATGTATTGACTATCGGAATTGAACAATGTCACCATCAAGAATAGGTATCCTCTACCTCGTATTGATGACTTGTTTGACCAAATAAGGGCACAATTCTTTTCAAAAATTGATCTTAGCTTACGGATATCATCAAATGAAGATTAGGCGAGGATATTCAAAGACCGCCTTTAGAACTCGATGCGGGCATTATGAATTCTTAGTCGTGTCTTTCGGATGACTAATGCTCTCATGACTTTCATGGATATGATGAACCGAGTATTCAAGGAATATTTGGATCAGATTCGTTGTTGTTTTATTGATGACATCCTCATATATTCCAAAAGTCGTGAAGATCATGAGCACCATTTGAAGTCTGGTACTCCAAAGGCTTCGTGAAAACAAACTATATGCCAAATTGAAGAAATGCGAGTTACGGCAAGGAAGTAGCATTCCTTGGGCATGTGGTGTCGAAACATGGAGTATCTGTTGATCCGTGAAGATTGAAGCAATCTGAAAGTTAGAGCAATCAAGTCGGTGGTGATGAAGTCGTAGCTTTTGGGCTTAAATTGGTTATTATCGGAGATTCGTGGAAGGTTTTCTCGAATCGCTACTCCATTAACTCAAATTAACTCGGAAGGATACAAAATTCGTTTGGAGCGAAGAATGCGAGAAGAGTTTCTAAGAGCTTAAGAGGAGACTTATTTACTTTTTCTAACAATACCATCTGGGTTCGGATGGATTTGTTATCTCTGAATGATACTTGAAAGCAAAGGGTTAGGATGTGTTCTCATGCAACGTGGGAAAGTCATAGCCTTTATGCCTCATGACAACTTAAAGAGTATGAGAAGAATTATCCTACTCATGATCTAGAGTTGGCGGCCCAATCGTTTATTATTAAAGATATGGAGGCACTATCTATATGGGGAGAAAGTGGAGATATATTCGGACCATAAAAGCCTTAAATATTTCTTCACTCAAAAAGAACTCAACATGCGGCAATGACGTTGGCTCGAGCTATTGAAAGACTACGACCACACTATTCATACCATCCTCGAAAAGCGAGCGTGGTAGTGACGCGTTGAGTAGAAGATCATATCGCGAGAACGAGTGCGATGATGTCAAGTATACGCGTAGAGCCAACTTTAATAGAAAAAGTTAAGGTTGCTCGAGCCACCGAATTCAGGAGGCGATGCGTATGAAGAAGAAAGTACAAGAAGGAGCTATTCCTAGGGCGAGAATTGATGAAGAAGGAATACTTGAGTCCACTCTAGACTTTGTGTTCTAACGACTACGATTTGAAGTACAAGATTATGATGGAGGCACACAATACACCATTTGCAATCCATCACGAAGTACTAAAATGTATCGTGATCTTGACATACATTTTGGTGGAACAATATGAAGAGAGAGATTGCAAAGTTTAACTCAATGTGTTTAACTTGTCAACGTGTAAAGCGAGCATCCGGTACCTAAGGGTCCGTTGCAACCACTTGAGATTCCGAAATGGAAGTGGGAACACATTACCATGGATTTCGTTACTTTGGTCTTCCTACGGTTTCTCGGGAATCAATGCTATTTGGGTTATTGTTGATAGATTAACCAAGTCTGCTCATTTCTTGCCGACATCGGAGACTTATTCACTGAACGTCTTCTTTAGTATGTGACGTGAATGAGATTGTGAGGTTGCATGGGATGCTGTATCCATAGTTTCGGATCGTGACCCAAGATTCACTTCAAGATTTTGGGTTAGCTAGCAAAAGCTATGGGCACGGATTTACTGATTCGATTCGGCGATACCATCCTCAAACCAGACGGACAATCGAAAGGACTATTCAAACTCTTGAAGATTTATTAAGACTCGTGTCCTAAACTTCAAGAGGCGATTGAGATAAGTATTTACCATTGGTGGAATTCTCCTACAACAACAGTTATCGAGCAAGTATAGGTGTGGCTCCATTTGAAGCATTATATGGGCGAAAGTGTCGCTTCCAGGTATGTTGGGACGAGGTGGGTGAAGCAACACTTTGTTGGGACCCGAGTTGAACGTATGACTACTACGAAAATATCCAAATGATTCGACAACGTATATAAAGCGGCACAAGATCGACAAAAGAGTTATGCGGATCTTCATCGAAAGGATGTGGAATTTAGTGTAGGGGATCATGTATTATTGCGAATTGCTCATGGAAGGGAGTTACAAGATTTGGGAAGAGAGAAAGCTCAATCCACGATTTATTGGTCCATTTCAAATTCTTGACCGAGTAGGAAATGTAGCCTATAGACTCGCGTTACCTCGAGTATGTCTCGTGTTCATAATGTGTTTCACATATCTCATGCTTCAGTAAATATGTGAAAGACCGAACCACGTTATAGAGTTAGAACCGGACGAGATAGCCAGAAGACTTAACGTATGAGGAGGTACTGTCAAGATTTTGGATAGGAAGGAGCATGTCCCCACGCTAAGAAAGGTCATACCACAAGTTAAAGTTTTGTGGAGGAATCATCTTATAGAGGAAATGACACAGGAATTGGAAACGGAAATGAAAGCGAGGTATCCTCACCTTTTGAAACACAGTGTCGTACGTCAATTTCGAGGACGAAATTTCATAAGGAGGGAGGTTGTAAGACCCCAACTTATTATTAATGAAATTTAATTTTCTATTGATTATTTTGAAATAGTAAGGGTTGATTTGATTAATGTGGATAGTTAGGGGTAAAATACGCAAATACTTGAAAATAAGCAAGTGGTTATAAAATATTCATTGTTGTTTCTGAATATTCGTTTGGTCGTGGAATATTCGTCTTGTCGGGAATATTATTAAATGCGACGGCGAGCGATAATGTGGGCCCCATAACTGAAAGCGATTGGATGAAGAAAACGACAAATATAAGTGGTTTAAAAATAATCAGGCGTGGTTATTCACGAATTATCTTTGTTAAAATACCGGTGGTTAAAACACAAGATAGCACCAGTATTGCACCAATTATTGATTCTTACGTAGAAGGCACTACTCAATAATGGTTACGATAATTCTTTATTCGAGATTTTATTGAGTTAATAATTCTTTGCGTTGATATTTTATATTGTTGTTGTTTCAATAATTGTCATTACACGATTTTTTCATTATCGAAGCAATAATTCATATTATATGAATAATATTATTAGATAACATTATTGGCAATGTCTAGAAAGTTACATCTAAGGAGAGGTTTGGTCACCTAATTGCTTGTAAAGAAGAAGAAGAAATTCTTATTGAAAGCCCCTCTTTCTCGCTGCACGGTTGTCAATATTGTGATTACGTAATATTATTTGTGAATAATTAATTATTGATTCATATGATGAGGAAAATATTGATTTTATGTGGATATAGATGGAGAAAAATTTTAATGTGACAATTGTTGAAAATTGAAATTTTATCTTTTTTACGATAAAATAATTCATTTAAATATATTATTATATTTTAATAATATAATAATGGTGATATTTTTATAACGAATATGAGATATATGAGTATACGAGGAGGAAGAGTATTTTTGTTGCAATAAATGTTTAAAACATGTTAAACATGATGGTGGACCCCATTTATTATTTGAAATTTGATTATAAACATAAAATCGCCTGTTTGTGGATTTCGGTCAATTTCTATTTGGAATTTGGAAAAACTTTCTTCTGCAAAGTTGTAGAGAATTGAATTTTCTATAAAAACTCGCGAGATTCGAATTTTCTGATGAAAGGGCTATTTATTATGAATTATTGAAGTTCAAAGTTAGAAATAATTAATTTTTGGGAGTTTTAGTTAATTATTTTGAGAAAAACGTTTTTTTACAACTAAGTTGGCCTCACATGTGATTCAAATGGGTTGAGATCAGTTGTCTAAGGTGGGCTAAAGAAAATGTAAAAAATATATTAATATTATATTCAATTTTACTGCTTTGGTGTTACAAGCATTTTCTATAAATAGGGTCTTGGGTTAGAATTGAAAAACACACCGAAAACCCAAGTTTCTCTCTATTTCTCTCTCGATATATTGAGCGTATTCTTGTGAGTATACTTTGAGTATTGTTAGGCGGTGCAAGTTCCCTTCAAAGACTATACCCTATTCCAAATTAGAAGTATTAATCTTTCGAGGTAAGGGATATTATTTTTTTAATGATATTATTTATTCTAATATCATTATCTTAGAAGTATTGATCTGAACTTTTAATCAAATTTGAAACTTTTAGTGTCGAGTTACTTTATTCACGTATCACGGCACTATTCACGATATCTGACACTTATTCATAGAAAAATAAAATTTCTTCTTTTTGTCAAAATATCTATTCGGATACTAGCTTTGATTGTATCCATGTTTTGATCATTCTTGAATTTTACACCACTATGATTATTTTTGAGGTATTTTTGAACATGGATAAAACAAAGTACGAATCCTTAATCCTTAATCCTTGTCATTTTGTTTCACTGGATTCGTTTCTTTAAAAATATTTTTCATCATCCTCAGTCTTGAAAAATTATGTCAAAGGCCAAGGACAAAGACGACGCCCGACCATCAGTGGCACAGGCAGCTCTGCCACCCAGTCTACACAGTCATTAGGTTATCCAACTGTATCATACTCCTGCGACCGTGAGAGAGCGATCTGTCGAGGATCGTGATCTTCTTCATATCTTGGGTGGGCATCTGCAATCTCGAGTCTGATGAGTTGGCGGAGGCGATATGGCAGCAGCAGCGAGGAGCGAGGCAGCGACCTGACAACAACAGAGCGGTATATATATATATATCGTTTATTGTTTAGCTACATTGTCTTATATGTTTATAGTCTACGAGTCGATGTCTTACTTATATGTAACATATATGTTTTATTACTTTGATAATTACTGAGGATCCTAATTTGGATGATCCATGAAGGCGCTTTAGACTTATTTTTTTAGATTTTTAAAGC
Source organism: Panax quinquefolius (assembly GCA_020205615.1). Lineage (NCBI taxonomy): Eukaryota > Viridiplantae > Streptophyta > Magnoliopsida > Apiales > Araliaceae > Panax > Panax quinquefolius. The sequence goes on from CM035163.1 coordinate 20,037,569, forward strand.
CTTGTACTCTTTTAGATTCATTCTTTGGACAATTGTATTAGTTTATATGGATGTTTACGATATCGATTATATTGTGTTGGATGAATGTTTTGTATTGTATTGGATGAATGTTTATTCATGGATGAATGTTTTGTATTATATTGGATGGATGTTAATATGGATGCTTGTATATATATATATATATATATATATATATTTACTGTGTTGGGATTGAAAGCAGGTACAAAGCAAGTTATTTTTGGGAAATCAATAAAATAGGCAAAAATTTAAAAAAAAAAAAATCATCGACCGCGTGCGATTCGCTAAAATATATCGTGACGCTTTCGAACTTCTTTGAATCTAGCGGCCATTGCGGTCGCTATTATTGGTCGATTGACACGTGTGACGTCGCGTCGCATGACAAATGACTCGGCATAAGTCGTAATAAGCGGCGGTTATCGATTAGCTAATTGCGATCATTAATAATTGATTCATTATTGTTGGTCGCTGATGTCCTTCCAGCGACCAGATTATCTGCGACTCATATCAGCGACCGCATACGGTCATAATAACCATCTATGACCGTATGTGTCGTCGATGATGTCTTGATCATTGATAAGCCTTTTTGTTGTAGTGCTTGATGTTCATTATATTTTATCAGTTTAACACTGTTGTAGGCTAATGATAATTTATTCTGCATTATCTTAATCATAATATTTCTTACTGAGCTAGTTGAGCTCACCCTTTCTTTCACCCAAACCACATTATTGATTTAGAACCGGACGAGATAGCGGATAATTTAACGTATGAAGATGTACTTGTTAAAATCTTGAAATGTATTCAACACTCAAAGGTTATACCTCAAGAGTTAGAATCGGACGAAGTGTCCTCATCTCATTAGGCGTACCAGTGCGTCACGTAAATTTAGAGGGCAAAATTTCATAAGGAGGGAGATTGTAAAATCCCAAATATTATCTTAATTTTGTGTCCACCTACAAAACGTCAAATAATTAAAAGGCAGGATGGAGTATATATTTACCTTCAAGTGTCCTAATTATTAATAGAAATGATTAGCAAACTTTATTTAAAGAAACCAAACTTATTTGTTGTCTTAAAGGAGCATAATCAAAGGAAAGTTTAATTTGAGCTAAACTACAATAAAACCAAAATTGATTCTAACAACTTATTCTTTGGGTGATTGAGAAAAGGTTTGATACATTATATATGGATCATATATATAAAGCTCATTATCTTTTGTAATCTACAAAATTTATGATGAGTATGAATTCTTTTATGGAGAATTACATATTCTATTATATTTTAAAAATAATTATAACAATAGTGTACTTTCATAAAATCTTTACATAATTTATACAATTTCATATTTATTTAAAATATTAGTGCAATTAGAATTCCTTAATTTAAGGAATTAATATGTTGTTAGTTGATTTCACAATCAAAGCAAGCGTCTTGAAGTATACTGCAAATCAACAAGTAATAAAGTGATAAGATATGAAATTATCGATCCCACGAGAGAATTCTAATTAATAAATTCCAACTACTAAGCACTATATCAATTTAATTTTATTTAAACAACCATAGAATGTGATTTATCAAATTAAGAAAACTAAATTAAATAATTAAAATAAAATATTCTAGAATAAAACAAACAAATAAAACTAAGATTTTATGAATGAATTCGGATAAATAAAGATTAAGACTTGATATCCCAGATTATGAACTATAAACTAATTATCCCAATTATTATGTCTCTTTGAATTGTTAATGTGAATTCTCAAATGCCAAAAGTCTTTTTCAAGTGATCGATTGACTTATTTAATCCAGATTAATTTTGCTATATTCTATATGCAAAACAATTGAATTAAACTCCTTGATTCCAATTCCTTATGTGTTACGTGAGGGTGAACATATATTTCTATTCAATTCACAAACCTAATTATTCACCATGCAAATAACTAAGTCACATGTTATCATACCCGATTCTAACCCTAGAATTCCTCTTTCAATTCCTTACAGAGTAACAAGGTAATTATTGGCGGATAATTAATCAATACGCACAAGACAAGATAAATAATTCACTTCGACAATAATAATTGGAATAACTTGAATAACTAATTAATAGCCATAAAAGGTTCAATTGAAATCTTAATTAAAGAATTTAGTTCATAGCAAAATTAAAAACATCATCTTTTGCAAATCATCCATAAAGAATTACACAAATTAAAAGAATGAAGAAGAAAAACTCCAAGTGAAAATCTTCAAATCTCCTCTTGACTCCTTGCTCAGCCTCCAATTGTGTAGATAGATCCCTCTTTCCATTAAAACAACCTTTATATACTCCCCTTATCCAAACTCTAGCAATCCAAGTCCAAATTGACTTCAAACAACCTTCATTCAATGAAATCGAAACAATGGTCAATTGACAGCGCGGCTAATAGCAGTCGACACACCTCGGCGCCCATTGACTGAATGGAGATTATTGTTACGGTATACAAATGACTTCAACTTCAAAGAATTTACCACATTGCCTTTGTTAGCTCAAAATTCCCCAATTTGTCCTGCAGAATTCTCAAATCTACTGCAAAATAACAACTAAACACAATAAAACACTCTTAATAGCTTGAGAATACACTAATTTAAGCCCAAGTATACCCGATTCATGGGTATATTACCCAATCATCATATCTGATTAGGTTCCTTAATTTAAGGATTAGTTATACATATATGGCTTCTTATCTCTCTCTCATCTATAACTTATTTGCATGAGTTAATCATCACCCTTCTTCTTCATTCAACGTATTCTTTCTATATATATATATATATATATATATATATATTAGTTAGTCGATACATACTTCTCATGACTTGATTACATATACACGATTAATCTTTACACCAATTTACTTAAATGTTGAAGGTGAATCTGTAATGCGGGGAGGTTAACGCAGGATATCCGTTGAAAATTATTTGGAAAAGGGATTTATTCGGTTGGTTCTTGTTGGTGGGATTATATGGATGTTACTCATTCATGTTGTATTCTTTGTTTCATGTTTGGTCTTCTTACGGTCTTGATGTAGCCTTCTTTTCGGTAATCCTCCTTTGCTAAATATAAGTGATTAAATTTGGTTTCAATGATTATGGCTTCAGTAAAATCTCAAATTTTAGGAATAAAGATTTAAATTTCTCGATTTTTTTTTGGATATTATGTTGTGGATTTAATATAATGTTATAGTTGTGGGTAATATTTATAAATTTTGCTAAGTATCTGAGTTGTTATATTATTCGATTGGTGGGGAATATTCTTTGTGTCGGGGAATATTAAATGCGATGGCACAATCATTAGTGGACCCCATGATAGAATTATTATCGGATTGAGAAAAGCGACAAAAATATTTTTATGAAAATAACGGCGGAAGTTTTAACGTTAATCTTGTTGAACTACTTTCGGTAGTAAAGAAATACGATGTCTGGCATGGTTGCGTAGTAGCACCGCGGTATTGATTATTGATGCTTACGTGAGAAAACACTTCGGTTTTGTTCAATTATTGCTACTGATAGTTGTTGCGTAGTATCTCACGTTATTTGATTCAATTATTGTCGATTGTTATATTATATATATAAGTTTTGTTTTATTAGTATTATTAGTGTAATAAAAGCGGAAAAACTTTTATATAAAATAGAATACTTTTATAAAGTTATTAGTTTTATTAGGCTAATAGTAAAATCTTTTTATATAAAATGAGAATACTTTTATAAAATTATTTGTTTTATTAGACAATAATTAGATTATATTATATTTTATTATGCATAGTATTTGCATAGTGCTGCGTAGTGCTGCGTAGTAAAATTTGCGTAGTAAAATCTTTTTAAAAGTTATTAGTTTTATTAGATTATAAATAGAATATATTATTTTTTATTGTAAACCAATACGATATGATCAGTTTAAAAAGTAAATCAATACGGATGGTTCATGGATTAGTTCTTATTCAGATCCATTCTTACATAAATAGAAGCTCGTTCCTTCATTATTTCTTACGAATTCAATTTGAAACTCTAGAGAGAGAAGAATTCTTCTTATCTCGGCGTATTTCTTTAGCTTTTAACTAGAAAGCTTTGGCGTAGTCTGAGTTTCTTCAAGTATATCCCCACCCTACTGGTGAGTACTCTTCTTTATAAGGTAAGGGGTATTATTTTTTTTCATATTCATGAAGAGAACTTACATTATTCCATTCTTTATTATTACATTGGAATAACTTTGTATCTGTGATCTACCTATACTTGGTGAAATTCTTACATTATTCCATTATTATTATTATTCTGGGAATAACATATACATCATCAAGTACCGCAAACATGGTGAAATTACATTGTTATTCCATTCTTTATTATTACATTGGAATATCACATGCATGCGTTTTCTGTGGGGACTGGTTCCGTCTTTTTATTATTACATTAGAATATCATGTTTGTGCATTTCTGTTACGCCGAACTTTGATTAAATTCTTTATTATTACATTTGGAATATCACATGCGTGCGTTTTTACTGCACACAGGTTCCGTTATTTATTATTACATTGGAAAAACACATACATGTCAAGTCGCATGCATGGTGATTTACATTGTTATTCCATTCTTTATTATTACATTTGGAATATCACATCCGGTCGTATATTCGCTTTGATGCTGGATCCGTTATTTATTATTACATTAGAATAACTTTTATACATCTGCAATCTGCGCGTGCGTGGTGATTTCTTTTGTTATTACATTCTTTATTATACTCGGTTGGTTAAAGTTTTGACTTATACTCCATGAAATTAATGGAATATCCTTGATATTTGCGCTTTATCAAGTATCTTCTCATGGAAATATTCTTCTGAACATTCTTGAATTTTACTCTACAAAGAAGTATATATGTTGACAATTTGGGCGTTAATAGTTTACGGATAAATTAATTTTTGAACTTGTTTTATTGAATTCTTATATCATTGTCATCATCCTCGTGTTTATATTATGTTGAAAAAGTCATTTATGGCCCACTAGTGCATAGATGGACTTGGTATGATTATGATCGAGGATTATTCGGTATAATCATGGCCGTAATGTTACAAATGATGTGGAAAAAGTCCTCGTTGTTGGCGTAGTGCATTGATGGATAGTTTTTGGTGTGATTATGACTATGGATTCTCTTGACTAATGGAGCAAAGATGAATTATTTTATGGCATGATCGGGATAGTTGATGAATACACGAATATCTTTGGCGTGAGTGCATGGATAATTTGTGGTCGTGATCTTAATGAATATCCTTGGTACGTAGTGCGGGGATGATGATGATGTTATTTATTAAAATTTGAGTCTCGGCGATAAAAGTGATGAAAAACCTTTTAAATCATAAAAGAAAGTAGATTTTATTCTCTTGCTTGACTCTTTTAATGGATTGCTTGTTCATTGCAGATTAAACTTGATGTCTATTGTATTTTATCGGTTTAACATTGTTGAAGACTAATGATAATTTATTACGCATTATCTTAGTCATAATATTTCTTCTTTGGGCTAGTTGAGCTCACCCTTTCCTTCATTTTATTCTCTTGAGAAATGAGAGCGTGGCCAGGACTAATCGGGGAGCGGAGTGATGGTCGGGATATGATAGTATTAGTAGTCCTCACTATTACATTAAATAGTGTGACAATAAATGTAATGAGGACTTATTACGAGTGGATATTATCTAGAAGACAATATTTGTATTAAAACTCACAACTTTCTTGTTGTATATTAAAGATTGTATTTGTATTACATACCATGTATTTGGCGACTCAAAATAGGTGATGTATACTATTTTGGGGGAGTCACGGTTGGTATCAAAGCTTAGGGATATGATCCTTGGGTTTGAGATGTGAGACAAGAACTAGGAGGGAGAGGCAGAAATTCTTTGCTAGTATGACCTACCTAAGTTTATTTGGTATTTAATTGGTCGGTCGAGTATAGGGATAATATGTGATATGTTATTTAACCCTTGTTTTGTTGCGGTATTTGAAAATGGCATCCAGAAAATGTTGAGAATAGCAATGGAGCCACGAGAGGCCGTTGAGTCTCCACAGATCGATAATCGAGATAATGTGCATGCAGCGAGAAGGCGATAATCCTCCACATAAACAACCACACGATCAAATGATGAGCGATGATATGCGTTTAGGAGCTTTTTAGAATTCATGCGACACCAAGCGAGAGAGACTCTTGTTCATAATATAGGTGGAAACAATGACAACCCACGGTTGGTCACCGCATTAAGCCGATTCGAGGAGTTGGGACCACCGGAGTTTTTGGGAAAGCCGGACCCACTTAAAGGCGAGGCGACGTGGATTAAGTAGATCACCAAGATATTTGATGTCTTGGGATGCTCGAAAGGAGCAAAAAGTTCCATTCGCCACCTTTATGTTGCGTGAAGAAGCGGATCATTGGTGGGAATCAGTAAAAGCGTACCCGACTGGCCTTTCAAAATGTCTTGGGAGACAGTTTCAAGAATTGTTCAACGACAAGTACTTTCCCAAAGTATTAAATCACATGAAGGAGGTGGAGTTCATCAAGTTTGGAGCAAAACAATATGGCCGTGTCGAAGTACGAGGCTAAGTTTATTGAGTTGTCTCGGTTTGCATCCCATTTGGTCGATAATGAGGAGCGAATGGCGAATATTTCTAAGAGGTTTGAAACCCAATATCGTCGATACCTCATTTCTCACAAACTTTGTTTATATTCGGATGTTGTGAATAGGGCTCGATTATTGGGCGCGATAATGAGTCGACAACCAAAAGCGACGACCACCAACACGATAATAATAATCGTCTGGGTGGCAGCGGTCATGAAATAATGATGATAACCATCGTGGGGGAAATTATCATGCCATGAATGGTAACCACTTCGGTGGTAATCATGGTCAAAATAATAGAAGTGGAAATTTCAAGAAAAGAAGGTTCAATAATGATGAAAAGGCGGCGACATCGACACCGTTTCAAAGGAAGAAGAACGACCACCGGTCGTATGTTTCAAATCTTGAGACGGGAGGACACATCCGTCAAAGCATGCATGCTTGACAATCAAAGCGTGTTTTAATTGCGGAAGAAAGGTCACCTAGCTCGATTTTGTCGTATGGTGAAGTCGAGTCCATTTGGGATAGTGATGCGAAAGGATGTCCCGGACAAGCCAAAGCCGATAGTTTAAGAGAGCATTTTTTTTTTGACGAGGAACACTGAATAAAATTATCACGGGTATGTTAATCATAAACTCTTGCGAAATCTATCTGAGTGTTGAATCTGGGTTCTCTTTCACTCTTTTATTTCACCTAGTTGTGTTCGATGTTTGAAGTTAACTCAGGAGAAGTTAGACTTTGATATATCTGTTTAAACTTCGGTTGGGAGAAACCTTCGTTACCTCCCTTTATTTATAAATCTTGTTCAAATCAACACTTTCACGTTACTGTCGATCTTATCTCTTTGAAAATACTTGCCTTTGATGTGATTTTTGGAATCGATTGGTTAACTACTCATCATGCTTTTAGTAAGGTTGTTAGCTTTCATATTTCTAACCAACTTTGTTATGCGAATTCAAAGTAACCAAACCACTAAAAATCGATCATTGTCATATCGAGCCATAAGTAAAGAGCCCAGATCCTTTCGTTGTTGACTTCCTTGTGTGGAATGCTGCAAAAGCCGGACTTTACGTAGGCGACATCGTGAATGAAGATGGCAAGTTGATAGGTATCAATGTGACGTACTATCCATGTCTTGGATAAGGATCACAGTTTTGAATGATATTTCTATTGTTAATAAATTTCTGACGTATTCTTGAAGACTTCATAGCCTATCCTAGGCGTGAAATCAAATTTTGTCTTGACCCGATCTGAAAACCCTATTTCTAAAACCCTTAAATATTTCTTCAACTAAAACTAACGTAACATGCGCGAAAGACGTTGACTCGAAATTTGTTGAAGATTATGATCGTACCATTCAATACCATCATGGAAAAAGCGAGCGTGGTAGTGACGCGTTGAGTAGAAGATCGTATCGTTTTACGTGTGCGAATATCTGAACCCACGTGAAGATAACGAATATCTGATTAGAATCGACTTTAATCGATAAAGTTAAAGCCGCTTAAAATACATACTGGAGTGATGAATGTGAAGAAGAAGGTTCGAAAGGCGTTATCTTAACCCTCGATTTAATTGGCCCATTTGAAATCCTCGATCAGTAGGAAGCTGTGGCTTATAGACTCGTTTCTGCCAAGTATGTCACGTGTTCATAACGTTTTTTCATGTATCGATGTTACGTAAATATGTGGACGACCCGAACCACATTATTGATTTAGAACCAGGACGAGATAGCGGATAATTTAGCGTATGAAGATGTACTGTTAAAATCTGAAATTTATTCAACACTCAAAGGTTATACCTCGAGAGTTAGAATCGGACGAAGTGTCCTCATCAATTACGGCGTACCGAATGCGTCGTAAAAATTTCGAGGGCGAAATTTCATAAGGAGGGGAGATTGTAAAATCCCAAATTTTACGAATAAAGATTTAAATTTCTCGAATTTTTTTTGAATATTATAGTGTGGATTTAATATAATGTTATAGTTGTGGGTAATATTTATAAATTTTACAAAGTATGCAAGTTGTTATATTATTCGATTGGTCGGGGAATATTCTTTGTGTCGGGGAATATTCGTACGATGGTACAATCATTGGTGGACCCCACAATAGAATTATTGTCGGATTGAGAAAGCGATAAAAATAATTTTATGAAAATAACGGCGGAAGTTTTCACAGATTATCTTTGTTGAACTACTCGGTAGTAAAAATACGATGTCTGGCGTGGTTACGTAGTAGCACTGCGGTATTGATTATTGATCTTTACGTGAGAAAACACTCGGTTTTGTTCAATTATTGCTACGATAGTTCTTTGCGTAGTATCTCACGTTATTTGATTCAATTATTGTTGATGTTATATTATATATATATATATTTGTTTTATTAGTATTATTAGTGTAATAAAATAAAAAAAACTTTTATATAAAAGCAGAATACTTTTATAAAGTTATTCATTTTATTAGGCTAATAGTAAAATCTTTTATATAAAAAGCAGAATACTTTTATAAAGTTATTTATTTTATTAGAATGATAATTAAATTATATTATATCTTATTATGCGTAGTGTTTGCATAGTGCTGCGTAGTGTTTGCGTAGTAAAATCTTTTTAAAAGTTATTAGTTTTATTAGATTATAAATAGAATATATTATATTTTATTGTAAACCAATCTGGATCGTCCGTTTAAAAAGTAAATCGATCTGGATAGTTCATGGATTAGTTCTTATTCGATCCATTCTTACATAAATAGAAGCTCGTTCCTTCATTATTTCTTACGAATTCAACTGAAACTCTAGAGAAAAGCGTAGAGAGAATTATTCTTCTATCTTGGCGTATTTCTTTAGCGTTTAACTAGAAAGCTTTGAGCGTGGTGCTGAAGTTTCTTCAAGTATATCCCAGCCTACTGGTGAAGTACTCTTCTTTATATAAGGTAAGGGTATTTTTTTCATATTCATGAAGAGAACTTACATTATTCCATTCTTTATTATTACATTGGAATAACTTTTGTATCTGTGATCTACCTATACTTGGTGAAATTCTTACATTATTCCATTATTTATTATTACTGTTGGAATAACATATACATCTGCAATCTGCGTATCGTTGGTGAAATTACATTTGTTGTTATTCCATTCTTTATTATTTTGTTGGAATATCACATGCATGCGTTTTCTGTGGGACTTGGTTAAAATCTTTATTATTACATTGAAATATCACATTTGTGCGTTTTTACGGGACGATTAATTCGTCTTTTTATTATTACATTTGGAATATCACATGCATGCATGCGTTTCTGGGACTGATTAGATTATTTATTATTACATTAGAATAACTTTGTCGATGTGAAATCTGCATGCGTGGTGATTTACATTTATTATTCCATTCTTTATTATTACATTGAAATATCACATCGGTGCGTATTACGCGTGACTGTTTTTCGATTATTTATTATTACATTGGAATAACTTTTATACATCGCAAAGTCTGCATGCGTGCATGGTGATTTCTTTTGTTATTTCATTCTTTATTATACTTAGTTGGTTAAAGTTTTGAATTACATACTCCATGAAATTAGTAGAATATCCTTGATATTTGCGCTTCATCGATATCTTCTCATGAAAAATATTCTTACGAGCATTCTTGAATTTTACTCTACAAATAAGTATCGTGTTGACAATTTGGGCGTTATTAGTTCTAGATAAATTAATTCTTGAACTTGTTTTATTGAATTTTTATATCATTGTCATCATCATCATGTTTATATTATGTTGAAAGTCATTTGTGGCACTTTTGTGGTGCGTAGATGGACTTGGTATGATTATGACCGAGGGATTATTCGGTATAATCATGGCCGTAATATTACAAATGATGTGGAAAAAGTCCTCGTTGGCGTAGTAGTGCATTAATGGGCCAGTTTTTGGTATGATTATGGCTATGGATTCTCTTGACGAGGAAGCAAAGATGAATTATTTTATGGCATGATCGGAATGGTTGATGAATACTACGAATATCTTTGGCGCGTAGTGCATGGATAATTTGTGGTCGTGATCTTAATGAATAATATCCTTGGTAGTAGTGCGAGGATGATGTGGATTATTTATTAAGTTGAGTCTCAACGATAAAAGTGATGAAAAACCTTTTAAAATCATAAAAGATAGTAGATTTTATTCTCTACTTGACTCTTTTAATGGATTGCTTGTTCATTGCAGATTAAACTTGATGTACATTGTATTTTATCGGTTTAACATTGTTGAAGACTAATGATAATTTATTACGCATTATCTTAGTCGTAATATTTCTTCTTGGGCTAGTTGAGCTCACCCTTTCCTTCACTCTTGAGAAAATAAGAGCGTGGCGGGGACTAGTCGAGGAGCGGAGTGATGGTCCAGGATGATAGTATTAGTAGTCCTCACTATTACATTTAATAGTGTGACAATAAATGTGAGGACTTATTACGAGTGGATATTATCTAGAACATAATATTTTATTAAAAACTCACAGACTTCTTGTTGTATATTAAAGATTGTATTTGTATTACATCTTATGTATTTGGTAACTCAAAATAGGTGATGTATACTGTTTTGGGGCGTCCAAGATAACAAACTTTCATACCAAGGTAACAAATTGTCATATCAAAATAACTAATCAACCTCCACACTTTTAATTTTTTCTTAGTGCGATTGGTAAGTAAACCTTAATATCAAGTAACAAAACCTTACATACCAAAGTAACAATTCACATCCACACTGCGATTTTTTATAAATGCAATTCGATGGCCAGAACCTTGAACCAAGGTAACAAATTCGATTTTATTAAATTCTAAATTTAGTTTGAATGTGATGCGATTAATATGCGAACCAATTCATCTGAAAATGTAACCATTTTATTATTTATGAGTAACAAAATAGTTATAAAAAAATCGAGCGATAAAAAGTTTCATCTATTTATTTTAAAACTTTTTGTAAAGCGAATCTTCTTCTTATTCTCATTGGCGTTTTTGGACAACGGAGATTCATTGGCGGTTAATAGCGGAGAGATTAAAATCTCTGGAAAGGTGTTGCGATTATTTAGCTAACAATTTTTTTAGATATCCGATACATATATTTTATTTATTTATTTGTTAACTATTATTTCAAAGTGTATGTGAGGAGATGAAAATTTGAATTTGAATATTTAAATTTGAATTATTATTTTGAATTTGAATTTGTTTTTGTTGTTAGATCCCAAATATTTGAATTTGAATTATTAATTATGGCGATTATTTGTCCTTGATTTTAAGTTTCTTTATTAATGTGAATTGTATTATTTTTGTAATATGAATTTTAATTATACTTTTTGTAAATATTTGATTGATCTTATTATTAACATAATTCTTTTCTTTATTTGTTATATCTTTATGTAAAGAAATTTTCTTTTAATGTATTATGGGCTACCATGCACGTTATTACATCATAAATATTGAGGAAAGAGTATTTTTCTGAATGTCCTAATTTGTTAGAATAATAATTTATAGAGGTTTAGGTGGGGAAGGAGATATCTACTCTTAATAAAAATTGAACTTTCTATCATTATATTATTAATAAAAATGAGCTATATAAGTGGACCAAATGATATATATATTATGAATATTTATGTGAATTTTTATTGTCATTTACTGTGAATAAATAAATATTAATGATAACTATTTTAGAGATATGTAATAAATAAAACCCTATTATAATTCTTACCAATTTTACGTATTAACAAATTGCGTAATTATAATTAACGTAAATTAATTACAAACTCAAATAATTTAACAAAAATTCGAGCATATGGCACTTACTAATATTAAAAGTAAATTTAAAATTCCTTTAGCTCAACTACTTGTGAACATTTTAGTATCTTGACTAAAATTAGACCTGATAAATGGGACGGATAGACCCAAACGGGCCGGGCCATTAACAGACACGGCCAAGAAACCCATGTTTTGGTGGACTGAAACTAAGCGGCCCGTGGCCCGGATTGGGCCAGGCCGGGCAGCAGGCTTTTTCATTTATTTATTTTTAAAAAAATCTGTAAATCACAAAAAAATCAAACAAAAAAATACAGTCCAAGTTGCTGTAACAGTAACATATTACAATTTACATACAATAATACAAATCACAGAATTACAGAAATAAGCTCCAAAATCCAAATACAGAATTACAAATTCAAACAAAAACTATTCATTTCATTTGACTGTTGACATGTCACCATCCAAATGCATACTTACAAATTGCAATCCCATATGCAGCAACAGAATTACCATCTGCACTGCAGCAACAGATTCTCACTAGCCAGTAGCCCAGTATCAAACAAACAAACTGTTTTCTGCTAGTAGCATCGAGCTTCTAGATTCTCACTAGCCAGTAGCCCAGTATCATGCCAAAGGTGAAAGGTGCAATCAAAGCAAGTTAACTCCAATTCAAATGTAAATCACAATTCAAATATAAACTTTTCATGTTCGATGCTAAGACTGAATATTGACCTGGATAACAAAGGTGCTTAACAAGCAGATCATGCTCTTGAATATACTCCAAAAATAAAGGGAAAATAAAAGGAGGGAACACAAGAGCTTAATCATTTGGAGAATGCAACTATAGTCCAGAATCCCTCCGTAAGCCCAACAGCATGCATTAGCCTTTATGTGACACAATATGTATTCAATCACAATAGAAAATTCCAATTATTTATAAGGATGAAATATAGTGATGATATGAAGGAGTAAGTATTAGTTTAATTCATCAAATTGTTATAGAAATAGATAATAAGGTCTTCAAATTACCAGAGACACATATATAAATACAAGGGGAAAGATATGTATATATATATATATATATATATATATATTTGTGTGTTTGTGTGTAAATACATATGAAAATTTTCTACTAAAAGCAGCTTGGTGCTACCTCTTTTTGATATATTTGTGATCTTAAAGAATAGCAATTTGATCTTTAAATTCATAAATGTATGGTTGTTGCTGGTTGTGTGTTTGTTGCACAAATGTTTGTCTCTGCCTTTTAACTAGTGGTGTTCGCATCAGCACAATCTATTTCCATTATATTTATCCAAAACAGACACTCACAGATTACAAAACAACAAGAAGGCAAATAATCCTTGGTGTGTACTTACAGTTTTTGAGCATGTACAATGATGCTTCCACCAGATCCCCCTCCCCCTTCTGCTCCTCCATCACCTCCTTCAGCCAGCACAGATCCATTTAAATATAAAATATAAATAATTAAATCGGTAAATTGTAGATCTAGTCTAATCCGGTTCATAAACCCTTAAAATTTCACACCCAATTACCAATTAAAATCCACAAAAATCGTTCATACTCATACCAAATTACCAATTAAAACCCTTAAAATCCACAAAGACATACAGTGATACAGACTATTAGACTAAAGTCATAGACTCATACTCATAAAAAATAAATTACCAATTCAAACAAAAATCACCCAATTTATACGTCGATTACAGAAAAATACCTGAGACGAGGCTACTAGGAAGTAGGAACTGCCGAACTGTGAAGGCAAGCAGCAAGCTTATGCGTCGTCGCGTCGAGCCGTCGAGGTGGGGCTGTGTCGCTGTGAACTGTGAAGCCTTCACAAGCTTCACAGTGAAGGACAAGGACTGAAGGCAAGCAAGACGAGGGTCGAGGAGAATGGATCGAAGAGTCTAGACTCTAGAGGACCAGAGGTGTGAAGCGGCTTAAGGAGAATAGTCTGAATAGAGATCAGATGACTTACAGACTTAGGTGGTGTTTGTTTAGTTTTTAATGTCTCTGAATGGACCGCCTCTGATTCGGTCAGAGGCGGTGTGTTGTTTTTTTTTTTTTTATCTCTTAACGCCTTTGGATGGTTAAAACAAAATCAAGTCAGTAGGATTAAGAGCGTATATGTCTGAATGAGAGTTGCTATTTTTGGACAAAAATACCTCATTAATATTATCATTTTCCTTTCCTATCCACCACCACCACTACTGGATCTTACCACCACCACCACCACCCACCATGGCATGCCATGGCATGCATGGCATGTCAGCCATCGCCATTGTCGCCACCACCACCACCACCACCACCACGATCTACCACCAGAGGCAAGGGAGGGAGGGAGGGAGGGAGGTGGGGGCCGAGTAGTGGTGGGGGGAGGAGGCCGTGAGGGGAAGGGCGGCGGGGGATGGGGGTAGATGAAGAGAGAGGGGAGGGAGGGGGCGGGGCGGGAGTAGTGGAGGGAGGAGGGCGGCGGGGGATGGGGTAGATGAAGAAGAAAATGTTTTGTTTTGTTTTTTATTTTATTTTATAGTTTTGTTTAGAAGGTTAAAATGGTAAAATCTTTTTATTGAGACATTTTGAAAAAGTAATCATCAAACAATATTTTTTCATTCGAGATCTGATTCTATTCGAGATACTCTATATTATTCAGACGTCTAAACTATTCATGTCTTAACACTAAATTTTATCAAACACCACCTTAGTTAGGGTATTAGGGTTTTTTAAAAATCAAAGTAATTTGGGCGCCCAGGTTAGAGTCATCATTGGTCCGGTCAAAAGCGGTCCATTTTGATGAATGAAAAAATGAAGTCCATGATTCGGTTTTTTGTGAATGAAATTTGATTTATTCATGGGCGCGGTAGATTTTGCTGGATCTAACTAAAATTGAAACAAGATTTACCATATTAGTGTCAACAGACATGATCAAGAGTAGATCTCTTAAGTAGTAGAATTCTCTTAAATAATAGAACTTTATCAAGCGCGTAGTTTTGATAAGGCAGTGATGGCATTTTGTAAATACCATGCCATCGTCGCCTTATCAAAACTACGTCGTTCAATAAAATTCTATTATTTAAAATATTCTATTTTTAAAAATTCTACTCTTGATCGCTTTCTGTTAGTGTCAATATTCAAAGCAAAGCAACTAATTAATTTGATGCTTGATTATTGGACATGGTATATAGCTGGATGCAACCAGCATACGGGGCCCAATAGGTCATTAGTGGGCCATACGGATGGCTTACTTAATGAACATTCTGAAATATGATGCCCAAAAACTTCTAAGTTATGTTTGTTTTTAATAATTATATTTAAGATAAAATTAATAATCTCAAAAATTATAATATTATGAATTATAATTTTAAAATTATTAATTTTAAATTATGTTTATTTGTAAAGATTATAATCTCGGAATTATAATTCATGAGATTATAATCTTGGAATTATAATATATAAGATTATAATCCCAAGATTATTAAGCCATTTTATATCTCTAGACTAATCCCAAGACACTTGGATTAATAGTCTTATCTCAAATATAATACTTGCAAACAAACATAACCTTAAGATTATAATCTCAGGACTATTAAGTCATTTTATAATCTCAATTCTAAATTTGAAAATAAACAAGAGAAAACACTTATTAATCTTAAATGTCTTGTTTGTTTTCAAATTTAAACTTAAAGACTATTAGTTTAAGGATTATAAAATGACTTAATATCCTTGAGATTATAATTATAATCCCGAATTATATCCACGCCTAACCTAGCTCCTCCATCAATATAAAGTCATCAACTGATTATGTGCACCCTACTGTACAATTAATTAATAGTCAAAATAAAATAAATCAAAAATAAATTTTTGTTGAAGAATGAAATCTTATTAGAACTATCAGTTATCACGAGACAAAAATCTTCTTTTAAATAGATTCAAATCAATGAGTTCTTGAGAAAGCATCCTAGAGTAACTTGTGCGAAGTATTAAAAAGACTCATAAGCGAAAAATTTCAAATATCCTTGATCATATTGATCATGAGATATATATGAATGTACTGTTGTGTTTGAAACGATGTTAATAAAGTATCAACAGGTTGTTTGATTACAAATTACAACGTTGAAATGGGAATATAAATAAAATAAATATTTTATTCATATGTTCGATCAGAACAAAAAACTATACCATTTTAATTGATCAAGGTTTTTTTTTTTTAATTTGTCGATTGAAAAACAAATGATCAATCTTTATCAATTATTGACCGGTCAATATTCCCTTCATGAAAAATAATGCAATTAAAATTGTAGTGGTACATTTTTATTTTAATGATGGAGGGAGGGTCTATTACTTATGAATCCAAAATTTTGACATTGTCTAAATTTGAGGAATTAAGTTTTAAATTAATTTATGATTTGTTTGTTTTCAAGAATTTCACTTTATGTAGTTGGGTATTATTTGTAGTAGCAAGCTAACAATGTTTGAGATTTATTTAGAATTTGGAAATATAATATATTTATTATTATTTTTTTGATTGGTTTTCGATCCAAAACTGTACCATTTAAAACCACACCAATCCAATCCAAGCAGTTTCATGTTGCGGTTTATGATTTAAGCAAGCGCATCAAAGCGATTACATATCGATTTTATTTGAAATCGCACTAAATCGCATCATGTTTATCCCTAATAAATATTAAGGAGGAACGAAATAAATTAGGATGGACGATTTTATTTTATATTATTTTAGAAAAATCCTAATACCCAATCCAAATAAACAAAAATTAGTTTGGTAACAAAGACAAAGTATAAAAAAAATATGATTCTTTTAATTTTATGATTTTTTTTAGTTTTACGAACATATTTATTGTGTCTATCAAAAAATATAATAATAGTCGATCTACATATGTAATATTACAAGTGATGATATATTAGAAATTTTACATGATTTTATAATTAAAAATAAATTGACAGAAAAGAGAATGAATCACTTATTTTTGAAACAACGGAATCTATTGTATTTCTTTATTCTCTTTATTTATATATTTATTTTTATGTGGGGTGAATTTGTTGCATATATTTATATTCATATGTAGTATTTTCTTTTAATTATTATTTATTTATTATTATTTTGTGCGGGATTTTGCTAAAATGCTCCGGCGCCCAACAACTCAAAGTTGGTGTTGAAGGTGGGGCAAGTGATGTGAGAAACACGGAGGAGCTATAATGATGTAGCAATGGGCTTCATCGAGCGCACTAAAAGAGGAGCAATGAGAATTAGAGAACAAAGCTAACGATCTCAACAAACTCCAAAAAGGTCATATTCTCTCTCCTCCTATTTCCGCCCTTTTCACCTCTTCCTCCAATTAGCCCCAACCCTAATACAATCCCAACTTTGTTGTTCATTTGATTTAAGCATCTTTATATATAGTTAATTGTAACTGCATGCCCTATTATACTATGAACTTCCTCAGACATTGCAAAGAACCACCAAGTCAGAAAAAAGTATACCATCCAGCTCGGTGAAAACGAGCTTGTCCTCAAGGTCTCTCTTATTTATTTTTTGTTAATATATATATATATATATATATATATTATTTATTTAAATTAAAAAAATTGGCGTGTTAATATGTTTGAAGGAGTTGGATCTGTTGAAGGAGGATGCAAATGTGTACAAATTGATAGGTAGGTTCTTGTGAAGCGAAGTTTGGCGAGGCAAATGCTAATGTTATGGCGTATTGATTACATTCTGCTTGAATTGTATGTTGATGTATATGTTCTTGTTAACGTCGAGATCTTACGCCACGTCCCCAATCACGTAAAGGCATACGATCTGCGCACGATAAACACGATAAACACCACAAGCTTGACGGCTCTTCCGTCGGGGGATAGCTCAGGCGTGAGAGTCAGTAAACGTGTTCACAAGGTTAACCAAAATGGAGGATGTAATGCCTAGTGTATTGAGAGATATGATCATAAATCTTGAATGTGTATATATGATTATGAATGATCAAATGTGTGTACATACCTCTTTGTGAAGACTTCCTTGCTAAGCTATACTCTTCTTGCCTGGATTACCTTGCCACCCATTAATACCTGACACATCCCCTTGATCTGATGGGTTCTACCGACTGCATGTAGTTTATTCAACGCTTTTTGGTCCTTTGTTTTACTCTGGCCGTGGTTATAATCCCATCCACATTAATGCATGACGGGTTCTCTGAGTCGGCCGTCATGCTTTTCATCATTACAAATCAAAATAATAGATATTAAAATGTCGAAGGATCGATCCACCGAAGGCAGGCTTGGTCTTATAAGTCGAAATGGAAATAATAGGATAAGCGGGCTCAATGACTTTCATGGTTCGATAATAAAGGCCCGATAGATTAATTAAATGAGTAAGCCCAATCTACGGCCCGATGAGAGAAAATATATCACCCAACATTGCCTCTCTAGTTTTTGTTGAGCAGAATGTTTAATAAAACTATAAATAGTCCGTGATATTTTCTTGAAGATCCATAATAAAGTAATTGAAATGTACGGTTATTGTTCACGAAAGCGAAATGAAAGGAGATCAAAGGCCCAAATCGGAAAGGCTACGTCATTAACTATCTGGACCCGAGGCCAGGACGCTTCCCATTCAAATTCCAAATTATTACTAACATTTAATGCACCAATCTTGAACAATCGTGTATGGCAAATCGATTATAAAGGATAACTTTATCAAATTTGTGAGGTTTTACATTCATTTGAAATTAGGCGCGCCTTCTAAACTTTACGATCTTTCTCTGGCAAACCGTCACAAATGACTTCCCAAAACTTCTGAACAAAGTTCCCCAATCTGGTAACACCGATCACGGTGGTTCCACCAACTCCACCCCAAGTGAAGGAACCACAAATGTAAACCCCAAACCAAAAACTCCAAAAAACTCCCTCACGAATACTACGAGAAGCACGGATCACTTCTGCGTGCTAACACTCCTTCTATCGTGGTAATTTGAACTAAAAGGGTTCGATCTCGGTACCATATTAGGATACCCACCTTGATCGGGTACCCGGATCTGGTGAAAAAGATGTACCACAATGGTAGGAAGGTTGGACTAGTAGTCCACCTGACCTTCTTGGAGAAGGGGTTCGTTTTTTCCCTGCACATTTTATAGTGACCATCTTTGGGGTTCTTGGGTGTGGGGTTCTCCAGATTAATACCAAACTCCTACATTCACATTCGGCCTTTGTGGCTTTACGCCATGATGTAAGACCCCAACTTATTATTAATGAAATTTAATTTTCTCTATTTATTATTTTGAAATAGTAAGGGTTGATGTGATTAATGTGGATAGTTAGGGGTAAAATACATGAAATATTTCAAAATAAGCAAGTGGTTATAAAATATTCATTGTTGTCGGGGAATATTCGTTTGGTGCGTGGAATATTAAATCTTTGTCGGGAATATTAAATGCGACGCCAAGCAGCGACCCGTGTATGGGCCCATGTGAAAGATTGGATGAAGAAAAGCGACAAATATAAGTGGTTTAAAAATAACTTGGCGTAGTTGTTACCATTATCTTTGTTAAAATACCGTTGGTTAAAACACGATGGCATACCGGTATTGCACCAATTGTTGATTCTTACGTGAAAGGCCTTTACTCGATAATGGTATCATTTCCTCCTGTATTTTGAACACGAGTCTCCGCATGCGATTTTTTGCATGAGCTGCAAAAAACTTCTAAACATCCCTCGTTCATCATCTCGCTTTCGGTGGTGTTGTTGTTCGGGGAGGAACATTGCCCGACTGTTGCACGTTACTCCTCGTTGGTGAGTCTGAGCGTCTCCACGGTCTCATTTCCATTGTTAATATTCTCGATCGACATTCTCAAATCTTCGTAAAACAAGGGTTAATTAAGGAAATCAATATATCACATAATATCCTTATATCTTGACCAACTAAAAAAATAAGCTTAGGTATGACACACTAGCGAAGGATTTACTCGTCTCTCCCTCCTGGTTCTATTCCCCGATCTCATGCCAGAGATCGTATCCCTAACTCGATACCAAGCTGTGGCGCCCCAAAATAGGTATACATCACCTATTACGAGTTGTCGTCGTGATGCGAAGCAACTACTGACTTTATTATTACAACGATAAAGCGTGAATTTGAATACAAATATTATCTTACTGACAATATCTATACTCAAATAAATCCTCATCACATTTATTGATACATTATTTTATAAAAATGGTGAGGACTACTAAACAATCATTTCCAAAACCTTCATTCCATACCCAGGCTACGTCTTCGCTATATTCTACCTCTGAGAAGAAAAATGGAACAAAAAGGAAAAGGGTGAGCTCAACTAGCCCGATAAAGAATATTATGACTAAGATAATATGTAACAAATTACCGTTAGTCTTCAACGGGAAAAATCTAATAGAATACAATAGACAACAAATTTTAAATCAATATTCGCATGAAATAATAATTCATTAGAAGAGTTAAGTAGAGAATGCAAACTACTATCTTCATGTATGAATTTAAAAGTTCATCGTCTATCTTTTATCCCTGTAACATCAATCAATATACATCTGGAATCAAATATTCATCTTTGTACTACTACGGGCCAAAGATATTCATCGATTAATCATGTTCATCTAAACACTGTTCATCTTTTTACTACTACGAAAGATATTCTTCGAAATCATTCATCTTTGCACTACTGGCCAAAGATATTCAATAATATCATCATTTAAGGCGAGGATGATGAAAATATTTTTAAAGAAACGAATCCATTGAAACAAAATGACAAGGATTAAGGATTAAGGATTAACACTTTGTTTTATCCATGTCCAAAAAATACCTCAAAAATAATCATAGTGGTGTAAAATTCAAGAATGATCAAAACATGGATACAATCAAAGCTAGTATCCGAATAGATATTTTGGACAAAGAGAAGAAATTTTATTTTTAAATTGAATAGTCAGATATCGTGAATAGTCTTGGTATCGTGAATAGTGCCAAATCGTGAATAAGTAACCCGACACTAAAAGTTTCAAATTTGATTAAAAGTTCAGATCAATACTTGGCATAATGATATTAGAATAAATAATATCATTAAAAAAATAATATCCCTTACCTCGAAAGATAGAAATTCCACAAAAAAACATCTTCACGCTTAATGAATAATACTACGTGAATAGTAACTCGTGAATAATAACTCATGAATAGTAACTCGTGAATAGTAACTCATGAATAAGTAACCCATACATGAAAAAATTCCAAATTTGATAAAAAGTTCCAACCAATATTTCGACATAATGATATTGAAGAAATAATATCATTTGAGAAGAAAATAACATCCACTTACCTCGAAAGATTAGTACTTACAAATTTGGAATCTAGGGTATAGTCTTTGAAGGAACTTGCTTGGTTTAACAATACTCAAAGTATACTCAAAATACTCACAAGAATAAACTCGATAATATAGAGAGAAAACTTGAGTTTACGGTGTGATTTTCAATTCTAACCTAAAGCACCCTATTTATAGGAAAATCTTTAGAACACCAAAAGCGAAAATTTAATATAATATTAATATATATATTAAGATTTCTACGCCCACCTTCCTAGATCTGATCTCAGCTCATTATGCACATGTTGTAGCCCACAAAACAAACAAAAAACGTTTTATTATTTAAAATATTTTAAACTTCCAAAAATCAATTATTTCGGAGCTTCGGAACTTCAATAATTCATAATAAATAGCCCTTCTATCAGAAAATTCAAATCTCGCGAGTTTTTATAGGAAATTCAATTCTCTACAACTTTGCAGAAGAAAGTTTTTCCAAATTCCAAACAGAAATTGACCGAAATCCACAAACGGAGGATTTTACATTTATAATCAAATTTCGATCGATAAATGGGGTCCAATGACATGTTTAACATGTTTTAAACATTTATTGCAACAAAAATACTCTTCCTCCTTGTATACTCATATATATCCACATTCGTTGTAAAAATATCACCATTATTATATTATTAAAATATAATAATATATTTAAATGAATTATTTTATCAGAAAAAGATAAAATTTCAATTTTCAACAATTGTCACATTAAAATTTTTCTCCATCTATATCCACATAAAATCAATATTTTCCTCATCATATGAATCAATAATTAATTATTCACAAATAATATTACGAGAATCACAATATTGTGACGAGACGGTTCAGGGAAGGGGGCTTTCAATAAGAATTTCTTCTTACTTGGCCCAAGCATGATTAGGTGACCAAACCTCTCCTTAGATGAACTTTCTAGACATTGCCAATAATGTTATCTAATAATATTATTCATATAATATGAATTATTGCTTCGATAATAAAAAATCTTGTGTAATGTGATTATTGAAACAACAACAATATAAAATATCAACGCGACAATTATTAACTCGATAAAATCTTGAGCGATGAATT
The DNA here is from genome assembly GCA_020205615.1 of Panax quinquefolius. NCBI lineage: Eukaryota > Viridiplantae > Streptophyta > Magnoliopsida > Apiales > Araliaceae > Panax > Panax quinquefolius. The sequence continues at coordinate 20,060,452 of CM035163.1, forward strand.
ACTTTGTAACCATTATTGAGTAGTGCCTTCTTACGTAAGAATCAATAATTGGTGCAATACTGGTAATCTTCTTGTGTTTTAACCACCGGGTATTTTAACGATATTAATTGATAATAACCACTGCAGATTATTTTTAAACCACTTATATTTGTCGTTTTCTTCATCCAATCGCTTTCCGTTATGGGGCCCATACATACATTTACTTGGTCGTACGAATATTCCCGATAGTACGAATATTCCACGACCAAACGAATATTCCCAAACAATGATGAATATTTTATAACCACTGCTTATTTTGAAGTATTTGCGTATTTTACCCCTAACTATCCACATTAATCAAATCAACCCTTACTATTTCAAAATAATCAATAGAAAATTAAATTTCATTAATAATAAGTTGAGGTCTTACAAGTCTTAGGGTCCAACCGAGCAAAGTAGATAGCTTATCTTTCCTCGCCTCGTGAATCTTGTACCCCTCCGAATATACCTTGAGGATTTGGCATTAAGTTCGTCCAATTCACGTAGTCGACTGAATACTGCTTGGGATCTCTTCATCGGGAGAGGGCCGATCCTTGAAGATCCTTTATTTTGTGGCGAAGTTTGTGACGTTTGGCCTTATGCCTTAGTTCTTCGTCCGGGCCTTCATCTCAAATTTCACCAAGTTGTATCACCTGACTTGGTTGGTGAAGAAAACTCCTCATATTTTGCCTTTAGGAGTAGGTTTTCTTCGACCAAACCGGCATTCATATCAGTCAAAGCTTGTTGGGTAAGGGACTTGACGACCCGTCCCATCCTCGTGGCCTTAACTCGTCGTCGGATGTCTTGAAATCCATCCTAGCCCGATCTAATTACATTTGAAGGCAGATTTGATGGTATGGAAAGCATCTTCACGACCGGCTCTCTCTCGATCCAAGGTTGATTTCAGCATGTTTATCTCCTGCCTCATGAAATCCTCCTCGGCTTCCCCATTTATGTGTCTCGGACGCAATCGTCCGAAGACAGCATTAGCCTGCATATTTTCAAAATATTCAAGTCAACGTCCAAATATCCAAAGGAGAACAAAGACATAGAAGAAAAAGAAATTCTTATTTACCTTAGCCAAATAGCTCATCCCTCATCGAGCGATTTAAAATCGTGTGATCAACGAGCCGGTTGGTCGTCAATGTGTGTTTTTGAACAAAGCTCAGAGAGATCGAAGGGAAATTGGCATTGAACCTAGACCCGCAAGGTCGGAGATCCCATGACTTTATTTTATAACCACTTACTTACGCAAAGTTGTAGAAATTGAATTTCTATAAAAACTTCGCGAGATTCAATTTTTACGATAGAAGGGCTATTTATTATGAATTATTGAAGTTAGAAGCTCAAAATAATTGATTTTTGGGAGTTTTAGTTAATTATTTTGAGAAAAACATTTTTTGCAACTAAGTTGGCCTCACATGTGATTCAAATGGGCTGAGATCGGTTGTCTACAGGTGGGCTAAAGAAAATGTGAAAAATATATTAATATTATATTCAATTTTACATTTTGGTGTTACAAGCATTTTCTATAAATAGGGTGCTTGGGTTAGAATTGAAAAACACAAAGCGAAGTTTCTCTCTATTTCTCTCGATATATTGAGCGTATTCTTGTGAGTATACTTTGAGTATTGTTAGGCGGTCTGAAGTTCCCTTGAAAGACTACCCCTATTCCATTTAAAGTACTAATCTTTGAGGTAAGGGATATTTTTTTTTTTAATGATATTATTCATTCTAATATCATTATCTTGAAGTATTGATCTGAACTTTTAATCAAATTTGAAACTTTTAATGTCGGGGTTCTTATTATTCACGTATCTGACTATTCACGTATCGACCTTTATTCACGTGTATCAAGACTTTATTCATAGAAAATAAAATTTCTTCTTTTTGTCCAAAATATCTATTACGGATACTAGCTTTGATTGTATCCATGTTTTGATCATTCTTGAATTTTACACCACTATGATTATTTTGAGGTATTTTTGAACATGGATAAAACAAAGTCTGAATCCTTAATCCTTAATCCTTGTCATTTTGTTTCCTTTGGATTCGTTTCTTTAAAATATTTTTCATCATCCTCGGTCTTAAATGATGATATTATTGAATATCTTTGGCTGTGTAGTGCAAAGATGAATGATTTCTGAAGAATATCTTTAGGCAGTTGTAGTGCAAAGATGAGCGGATGTTTAGATGAACATGACCAAATGATGAATATCTTTGGCACATAGTGCAAAGATGAATATTTGATTCGGATGTATATTGATTGATGTTACGGGGATAAAAGATGACGATGAACTTTTAAATTCATACATAGAAGATAGTAGTTTGCATTCTCTACTTAATTCTTCTAATGAATTATTATTTCATTGCGAATATTGATTTAAAATTTGTTGTCTATTGTATCCTATTAGATTTTTCCTGTTGAAGACTAATGGTAATTTGTTGTATATTATCTTAGTCATAATATTCTTTCTTTGGGCTAGTTGAGCTCACCCTTTTCCTTTTTGTTCCATTTTTTCTCTCGGGGCGAGAATATAATATAGCAGACGAGTCGGGGTATGGAATGAAGGTTTTAGAAAGGATTGTTTAGTAGTCCTCACCATTTTTGTAAAATAATGTATCGATAAATGTGATGAGGATTTATTTGAGTATAGATATTATGCAGAAGATAATATTTGTATTCAAACTCACGATTTCTTGTTGTAATAATAAAGTTGTAGTTGTTTACATACCATGTATTGACAACTTTCGGAATGGGTGATGTATACTTATTTTGGGCGTCACGGTTGGTATCGAGCCATAAGTAAAAAGCCCCGAGCCTCTCGGTGGTGACTTCACTGTTTATGGGGGATGCTTGCAGGCTAGCTAGACTCTCAGTAGGGGGCCTTGGTTTTCTTGATGTAAACCGATAGGTACCATTGTGAGGTCTTTGTGGTTGAAGCACCATGAGGGTCACAATTGGTATCAAAGCTTAAGGATATGATCTCTGGCGGAGATCGGGAATAGAACTAGGAGGGAGGACGAGTAAATCCTTCATTAGTGTGTCCTACTGAGACTTATTTTTTTTAGTTGGTCGATTATATAAGGATATTATGTGATATATTGATTTTCTTAATTAACCCTTATTTTATGAGCGGTATTTGAGAATGTCGATTGAGAATATTAACAATGGAAATGAGGCCGTGGAGACGTCTGTCTCACCAACGAGGAGAACGCATACAACAGTGGCAATGTTCCTCCCGTGAACAACACCAACGAAAGAGATGATGAAATCGAGGGGATGTTTAGAAGCTTTTTGCGATTCGAAGAGTTGGGACCACGAATTTAAGGAAAGCGGATCCGATCATGGCGGAAACATGGGTCAAGCAAATTACCAAGATATTCGATGTCTTGGGATGCGCGGAGAATGAGAGAGGTTCCATTCGCCACCTTTATGTTCCGTGGCGAAGGCGACTACTTGGTGGAGTCGTGAAGCGTACCCATCCACCCGCACTTTCGGCATGTCTTGGGAAGCGTTTGAAACTATTTAATGACAAATACTTTCACGAAAGTGTTCGCGTCGTATGAAGGAAGTGGAGTTCATCGAGTTAGAGCAAAACAATATGGCGGTGTCTCGATGCGAGGCAAAGTTTGCGAGTTATCGAGTTTGCACCTCATTTGGTGGAGAATGAGGAACGATGACGCGGATGTTTCTTAGAGGTTTGAAACCGGCGTACGTCGATATCTCATTTCTCATAAACTTTCTCTCTATTCGGATGTTGTAAACATGGCTCAATTATTAGAAGCGAGATAACGAGTACGGTCAACTGAGGACCATAACCGAGGATCGTACCCGGAGATAGCGATCAATGAATAATGATAACCAATGGAGAAAAGCAGACGGACAAAAATGGTAACCACTCTCGGTGGTAATCATAGCCATGAAAATAAAAAGAAGCGAGTCGGGAGGAGATTTTAAAAAGAGGAGATTTAACAACGACCGTATGAAAGGCAGCGGTCTTGGCGACAAGCTGAATCGGTTCTAAGGGAGGAAACGACCACCGGGTCATATCTTATAAATCTGGGAAAGAGGGACATATCAATCAAACCGTCCACAACGATTCAAGGTATCTATATAATTGTGGAAAGGAAGGACATATCGCTTTCGAGATTATGCGGTGGCGAAACCTAGTTCAATGAGGGGACGGTGACTCAAAAGATCGTCCCGAAAAAGTCAAAGTCAACGATTAAGGAAGGCGTTTGTTGTGATAGGTCATAATCGAGAACCCAAACGAGGTGATCACGGGTAAGCTATTTATAAATTCTTGCAAAGTTTATACCTTAATTGATCTGGGGTCTTTACCCATTCATTTATCTCTCCTGCATGTGCTCAACGTTTAAACTTGACTCGGGAGAAATTAGACTTTGACCTATCTGTGGAAACTCAGTTAGGAGAAACTTTCATCACATCCAACTGTTTATAAATCTTGTTTGATTCAAGTTGGCACCATTACCTTACACATTGACCATATCTCTTTAAAGATACTTGTTTTGATGTGATTTTAGGGATTGATTGGTTAACAACTCATCATACCAAAATTGATTGTTTTCGTAAGGTTGTTAGTTTTCATATTCCTAACCAACTGTTGTATGCAATTCAAGCAATTAAACCATTAAAATCAATCAACATCATATCTAATCATAAAGCTATTCGTTTATTGAAAAAACGGATGTCAAGCTTTCTTAGCCCATGTTATGGATTTGAATAAAGACACGTCAAATTTGAATAATATTCCTGTTGTTATTGACTTTCTGACGTATTTCCAGAAGAACTTCCGATCTACCCCCGAGCGTGAAGTTGAATTCTTTATTGATCTTGAACACAGTACAAAGCCCATTTCTAAAACCCATATCGAATGGCTCTATTGAACTTCGGGAGTTAAAGGTCCAACTACGAGAATTTGTTGGACATCGGTTTCATTAAATCTAGTACATCTCCTTGGGGTGCTCTGTTTTATTTGTAAAGAAGAAAGGCGGGGAGTATGCGACTTTGTATTGACTATCGGGAATTGAACAATGTCACCATCGAGAATAGGTATCCTCTACCTCGTATTGATGACTTGTTTGACCCGATTGTAGAGGCACAATTCTTTTCAAAAATTGATCTTCGATTACGGATATCATCATTGAAGATTAGAATCGAGGATATTCAAAGACCGCCTTTAGAACTTCGATGCGGGCATTATGAATTCTTAGTCATGTCTTTCGGATGACTAATGCTCTATGACTTTCATGGATATGATGAACCGAGTATTCAAGGAATATTTGGATCGGTTCGTTGTTGTTTTATTGATGACATCCTCATATATTCCAAAAGTCGTGAAGATCATGAGCACCATTTAGTCGGTACTCGAAAGGCTTCCCGTGAAAACAAACTATATGCCAAATTGAAGAAATCGAGTTACGGCAAGGAAGTAGCATTCCTTGGGCATGTGGTGTCGAAACATGGAGTATCTGTTGATCCGTGAAGATTGAAGCAATCTGAAGTTAGGAACAATAGAAGTCGGTGGTGAAGTCGTAGCTTTTGGGCTTAAGTTGGTTATTATCGGAGATTCTTGGAAGGGTTTTCTCGAATCGCTACTCCATTAACTTCAATTAACTTCGGAAGGATACAAAATTCGTTTGGAGCGAAAGAATGCGAGAAGAGTTTTCTAGAGCTTAGAGGAGACTTATTTGACTTTGTTCTAACAATACCATCTGGTTGGGATGGATTTGTTATCTCAAATGATACTTGAGGCAAAGGGTTAGGATGTGTTCTCATGCAGCGTGGGAAAGTCATAGCCTTTATGCCTCGCGACAACTTAAAAAAGAGTATGAGAGGAATTATCCTACTCATGATCTAGAGTTAGCGGCCCGATCGTTTTATTATTAAAGATATGGAGGCTATATCTATTTGGGGAGAAAGTGGAGATATATTCGGACCATAAAAGCCTTAAATATTTCTTCACTCAAAAAACTCAACATCTTGCGGCGACGTTGGCTTGAGCTATTGAAAGACTACGACCACACTATTCATACCATCTGGAAAAGCGAGCGTGGTAGGCGGCGTTGAGTAGAAGATCATATCACGAGGAGCGAGTGCGATGATGTCAAGTATCTGCGTAGAGCCAACTTTAATAGAAAAAGTTAAGGTTGCTCGAGCCAGGCCGGGTGATGCGTGTATGAAGAAGAAAGTCTGAAGGAGCTATTAGGGCGAGAATTGATGAAGAAGGAATACTTGAGTCCACTCTGAGACTTTGTGTTCTAACGACTACGATTTGAAGTCTGAAGATTATGATGGAGGCACACAATACACCATTTGAAATCCATCCTGGAAGTACTAAAATGTATCGTGATCTTGACATACATTTTGGTGGAACAATATGAAGAGAGAGATTGCAAAGTTTAACTTTCGATGTGTTTAACTTGTCAACGTGTAAAGGCGAGCATCTGGTACCTAAGGGTCCGTTGCAACCACTTGAGATTCCGAAATGGAAGTGGGAACACATTATCATGGATTTAGTTCACGGGTCTTCCTACGGTTTCTCGGGGCATCAATGCTATTTGGGTTATTGTTGATAGATTAACCAAGTCTGCTCATTTCTTGCCGATATCGGAGACTTATTCACTTGAGCGTCTTCTTAGTATATGCGTGAATGAGATTGTGAGGTTGCATGGGATGCTGTATCCATAGTTTGGATCGTGACCCAAGATTCACTTCAAGATTTTGGGTTAGCTAGCAAAAAAAGCTATAGAGCGCAGTTCTGATTGATTGACATACCATCCTCAAAGCGGACGGACAATCGAAGGACTATTCAAACTCTTGAAGATTTATTAAGACTACGTGTCCTAAACTTCAAGGCGGTTAGGATAAGTATTTACCATTGGTGGAATTCTCCTACAACAACAGATTATCGAGCAAGTATAGGTGTGGCTCCATTTGAAGCATTATATGGGCGAAAGTGTCGCTCTCCGGTATGTTGGGACGAGGTGGGTGAAAGCAACCTTTGTTGGGACTAGAGTTGAATGCGTATGACTACGGAAAATATCCAAATGATTCGACAACGTATACAAACGGCACAAGATCGACAAAAGAGTTATGCGGATCTTCATCGAAAGGATGTGGAATTTAGTGTAGGGGATCATGTATTATTGCGAATTGCTTTCTATGGAAGGGAGTTCTGAAAGATTTGGGAAGAGAAAAGCTCGATCCACGATTTATTGGTCCATTTCAAATTCTTGGCCGAGTAGGAAATGTAGCTATAGACTCGCGTTACCTCGAGTATGTCTCGTGTTCATAATGTGTTTCACATATCATGTACTTCATAAATATGTGAAAGACCGAACCACGTTATAGAGTTAGAACCCAGAACAAGATAGCCAAGACTTAACGTATGAGGAGGTACTGTCAAGATTTTGGATAGGAAGGAGCATGTCCCCTACGCTGCAAGTGAAAGGTCATACCACAAGTTAAAGTTTTGTGGAGGAATCATGCTATAGAGAAATGACACAGGAATTGGAAACGAAAATAAAAGCGGGGTATCCTCACCTTTTCAAACACCAGTGCGTCGTCGATTTCGAGGATGAAATTTCATAAGGAGGGAGGTTGTAAGACCCCAACTTATTATTAATGAAATTTAATTTTCTCTATTGATTATTTTGAAATAGTAAGGGTTGATTTGATTAATGTGGATAGTTAGGGGTAAAATCATGAAATACTTGAAAATAAGCAGTGGTTATAAAATATTCATTGTTGTCGGGGAATATTCGTTTGGTCGTGGAATATTAAATCTTTGTCGGGAATATTAAATGCGACGGTAGCTAGCGACCGTGTGTGGCCCCATAACCTTGAGCGATTGGATGAAGAAAGCAACAAATATAAGTGGTTTAAAAATAACAGGCGTGGTTATTCTGAGATTATCTTTGTTAAAATACCCGTGGTTAAAACACGATAGCACACGGTATTGCACTAATTATTGATTCTTACGTGAAGGCACTTTCAATAATGGTTACAGATAATTCTTGTTCGATATTTTATTGAGTTAATAATTCTTTGCGTTGATATTTTATATTTGTTGTTGTTTGATAATTGTCATTACACAAGATTTTTCATTATCGAAGCAATAATTCATATTATATGAATAATATTATTAGATAACATTATTGGCAATGTCTAGAAAGTTACATCTAAGGAGAGGTTTGGTCACCTAATTGCGCTGCGCCAGGTAGAAGAAGAAATTCTTATTGGAAAGCCCCTCTTTCTGGGAACTACACGGTTGTCGATATTGTGATTACATAATATTATTTGTGAATAATTAATTATTGATTCATATGATGAGAAAATATTGATTTTATGTGGATATAGATGGAGAAAAATTTTAATGTGACAATTGTTGAAAATTGAAATTTTATCTTTTTACGATAAAATAATTCATTTAAATATATTATTATATTTTAATAATATAATAATGGTGATATTTTTACAACGAATATGGGATATATGAGTATCGAGGAGGAAGAGTATTTTGTTGCAATAAATGTTTAAAACATGTTAAACATGATGGTGGACCCCATTTATTGGTCGAAATTTGATTATAAATTAAAATCGCCTGGTTTGTGGATTTCGGTCAATTTCTATTTGGAATTTGGAAAAACTTTCTTCTGCAAAGTTGTAGAGAATTGAATTTTCTATAAAAACTCGCGAGATTTGAATTTTCTGATGAAAGGGCTATTTATTATGAATTATTGAAGTTCAAGTTAAAATAATTAATTTTTGGGAGTTTTAGTTAATTATTTTGAGAAAAACGTTTTTTGCAACTAAGTTGGCTTCACATGTGATTCAAATGGGCTGAGATCAGTTGTCTAAGGTGGGCTAAAGAAAATGTGAAAAATATATTAATATTATATTCAATTTTACTTTTGGTGTTACAAGCATTTTCCTATAAATAGGGTCTTTAGGTTAGAATTGAAAAACACACGAAACCTGAAGTTTCTCTCTATTTCTCTCGATATATTGAGCGTATTCTTGTGAGTATACTTTGAGTATTGTTAGACGGTGCAAGTTCCCTTCAGCACTATACCCGGTATTCCAACTAGAAGTATTAATCTTTCGAGGTAAGGGATATTATTTTTTTTAATGATATTATTTATTCTAATATCATTATCTTCAAATATTGATCTGAACTTTTAATCAAATTTGAAACTTTTAGTGTCGGGGTTACTATTCACGTGTACGGCACTATTCACGATATCTGACCTTTATTCAATAGAAAAATAAAATTTCTTCTTTTTGTCCAAAATATCTATTCTCGATACTAGCTTTGATTGTATCCATGTTTTGATCATTCTTGAATTTTACACCACTATGATTATTTTTGAGGTATTTTTGAACATGGATAAAACAAAATACTGAATCCTTAATCCTTAATCCTTGTCATTTTGTTTTCCTTTGGATTCGTTTTTTTAAAAATATTTTCATCATCCTCGATCTTAAATGATGATATTATTGAATATCTTTGGCTGTAATGCAAAGATGAATGATTTCTGAAGAATATCTTTGGGCGTAGTGCAAAGATGAGCAGATGTTTAGATAAACATGACCAATGATGAATATCTTTGGCTGTAGTGCAAAGATGAATATTTGATTCAGGATGTATATTGATTGATGTTACGGGGATAAAAGATAGAGCGATGAACTTTTAAATTCATACATAGAAGATAGTAGTTTGCATTCTCTACTTAATTCTTCTAATGAATTATTATTTCATTCTACGAATATTGATTTAAAATTTGTTTGTCTATTGTATTACTATTAGATTTTTCCTGTTGAAGACTAACGATAATTTGTTGTATATTATCTTAGTCATAATATTCTTTCTTTGGCTAGTTGAGCTCACCCTTTTCCTTTTTGTTCCATTTTTCTTCTCGGGGAGGCGAGAATATAAGCGAGTACAGTCGGGGTATGGAATGAAGGTTTTAGAAAGGATTGTTTAGTAGTCCTCACCATTTTGTAAAATAATGTATCAATAAATGTGATGAGGATTTATTTGAGTATAGATATTGTCTAGAAGATAATATTTGTATTCAAACTCATAGTTTCTTGTTGTAATAATAAAGTTATAGTTGTTTACATACCATGTATTGACAACTCGTAATGTGTGATGTATACCTATTTTGGGGCGTCAAAACCTTTGCTCAACTCCGATGATGAAGGTGGGGCCTGAATGTTCATCCTGTTTTTATTTTATGTAAAAAAAATTTAACTACTTTAAAGTTTCTATAATTATGGGACTGGTTTATTATAAACTTGAATGAATGAATGTTTTATTTTATTGATGAATCTTATTTATCTTGATCATGACTTACATTTGATTAATTTTTGTCAATAATTCAGTATCAATAAACTAACCCCGACTAGTGAATCAAATATGGCATATAACAGTTAATTTATGAAATGAAGTAAATTGAATTTTTCGGACAGGATTCAAATCAACTGAATTAAATGAACTGAACTTAACATTTAAACAAAATAAAGTAATATATGCTCATCGATACCAAAGTGTGAGATCGGTCATGTGTGAGGTGAACTTAGCCGATCCTCCTTGCACCATCGAAATCTTGCTTACCTCTCGGGGTAGAACAAATATATAAGGACCAAGATATAAGGATCAACAATGACCATTGATTTACCACCCTAGTAAAATCAATATAGGATCATAAGAACCTTTATGGGCTGCCATCGAATGGCCAGCGAGTCCTACCATACCTCCTTACACCATTGTGATCTTAGGACAAATAGGACCAGGATCAATAGTGACCATTGATTTACCACCCTAGTAAAATCAATATAGGATCATAAGGACCTTTATGAAATTTGCCATCGAATGGCCAATGAGTCTACCATACCTCCTTACACCATTGTGACCTTAGGACAAAATAGGACCGGGATCAATAGTGACCATTGATTTACCACCTAGTAAAATCAATATAGGATCATAAGGACCTTTATGGGTCGCCATCGAATGGCAATGAGTCCTACCATACCTCCTTACACCATTGTGACCTTAGAACAAATAGGACCGGGATCGATAGTGAAAAAGTGACTTTTTATTGATAATGAACAATCGTGTATAGACTTTCGATGGCCCGACTTAATCTTTATTGAAAATATTTAGAAGCACCAAAGATGCCAAGTATTCTTGATCTCGGAACCATCTAGTGCCTTTAACCGATAAGTACACGGCTTTGGTACTTGATCACTTCATCTGACCCTTCCAGGTTCGGCATTAAGCTTTCCACATGTTTTGAGGCGTAGAGGCTTGGCTTCTCTGAGGATGAAGTCTCTACTTGAATCTACGAAGTTTGACCCCTTTGTTGTAATGTTTGGCCACCCTTGACGATAAGCGACCAATTTGAGCAAAGCTTCCTCTCGACCTCTTTTAGCGAGTCGGGTTAGCTTTCAGATCCTTCGTCGTTGTAGATTTCTTTGAACCGACCGACCAAGACTTGGAGATCCGATTTATTTGGGACTAAGGCATCGATTACCATAGGCCAATCGAAAGGGTGAATCCTGTGTGGTCCCTCGGTGTAGTTCGATGTAAGCCCACAACCGCTTTCAAGAATTCTTCCGCCCATCTCCTTTTAGCTTCATCCGATCTGCGCTTGATTCCATTCGGCGACGTCTGTTGGTCACCTCGACTTGTCCATTCGATTGTGGATGAGCCACGAAGTCTTCTTGTGTTGAATCCCGGATCCTTTAAAATCCTTCAAATTTTGATCCCACTGAATGGCGTCCGTTTGTCGATATCAACACCACAGGGATCCCGAAGAAAACACTACTGACTCTTTTATGAACTTCAGGCACTCTTGTTCCGTTATTGACCGAAGCGGTTTCGCCTCTACCCACTTAGTCATGTAATCGATAGCAACTATGACGAAGCTGACTTGACCTTTAGCTTTAGGCAACGGTCCCAATATATCCACCCCCTAGACAGTGAAGGGTATAGGAGATAAAATCGAATATAGCTCTTCCGGTGGTTGATGTGGGATCGGACTATTGAGCTGGAACTTTTCACATTTCTTGACGTATTCTGTAGCTTCTTTGAAAATTGTAGGCCAATAGTATCCTTGTCGAAGTACTTTATGAGCCAAAGACTTGGCAGCCATATGATCACCACAAATACCTTCGTGAACTTCCCGAAGAGCATACTCGGCCTCGGACGGAACCAAACATTTCAACAATGGTGAGGAAAAAGCCAATCGATAGAGATCCCCATCAATAAGAATAAAATTGGCACTCTTGTACTTAATCTTCTTTGCCAGCATCTGATCCGAAGGAAGGACGCCATCTGCCAAATACTAGATGTAGGGGTCATCCAAAACTAGATCGCTTCGATACACATCAACGCTTCGTCTTTGAACACTTTCGTGGTTACAAAACTTCCAAATAAATCGATCCGTTGAAAACATCGGCATCTGCGGTGGCCGACCAAAATGCATCGGCAATAGAATTGTCGTTCGCTCTATCTCTCAAAACTCATACTGAAGCAAAATATTGAAGTCGGTCTCTTAATTCCGCGGATATCTTGATCATCAAGGGTCCCACGAGCTTCATAATCTCCGACAATTTGTTTAACGACCAATTGAGAATCACTATAGATGATCGACTTCGGACTTCTAGACTCCTTGCCAATCGGATACCTGCTAACAACCGCTTACTCGACCGTTGTTTGTTGCTTTAAACCCAAACACGATGGCTTCTTTGAACCTTGAATCCCTCCGGACTCGTCAAAATAATTCACCTTGCTAATAGTCATCGTAGAGATCCATCGCATCTGATGTCCAAACGTTACGACCTGTTTGAAGAAGCTGCAGAATGCCCGTCGAGACGATTGACCTCTGGCGATTCTGCATCTGCTTTGAATGAACATTCCACCATAAAATCGGCGAGCTTGACCTTTGATGGCGATTCGGGGTGGTACTCGATAAAAAATTGGGACAACTCCATAGTCCATCTTTGCTTTAGTCTACACGAGACCTGCGGCTTGCCCATAACCTTCTTGAATGGTTGATCCGTATAGGCGACCGAGTCGACCTTGAAAATATTGCAAAAGCTTTCTCTGCTAGCAATTATTAAAGCAAAGGCAAATTTCTCAATATTCGGATACTGGTTTGACATCTCGTGGGGCGTGGGCGACATAATAGGCCGGGATCTTTGTTTCCCGATCTCCCGAACCAATCTTGCTCCAACGCCATGAACTTGCTGCGAGGTATAAATATAAGGTCTCTGTGGGCGAGCTTTACTAATAAAAAGGAGCGAAGATAGATATGTCTTTATGCCTTGGAAGGCGTCTTCACACTCCGAAGTCCACTGGAGCGTCTTCGCATTCTTGACCCCTTGATTTGTCGAAAGAAAGGAAGGCATCTCTCCGCAGATTTGGCGGCGAACCTCCTCAAAGCCGCAATCCTACCGATTCGGGGCGTTGAGCGTCTTTGAATGGCCGAGAGTCTTCATATTAAGAATGGCTGGATCTTCTCCGGATTGGCCTCGATGCCCTCGTGACGGATAACCCGAAACTTTCCCGCACCAAGTAGAAAGTACATTTGGCGGATTGAGTCTCAATTAGCGATAGCAGACGATCTGAAAGCATTCCTCCAGGTCGTCCAAATGCTTCTGAATCTGCATACTCTTCACAATCATGTCATCTACATAAACCTCCATGTTCCTCCCTAGTTGCTTGTCGAAAATGAAGTTCATCATTCTTTGGTAGGTAGCTCCAGCATTTATAAGGCCAAAAGTCATCTTTTTATAGGCGTACACCGAACGGTGTGTAATGAACGCTGTCTTTGGAATGTCCTCTTTGCACATGGATATTTGATGATAACTTTGAAAAAGCATCCATAAAGCTTAGTAATGCGTACCGAAGTGGCATCGATGAAATTTGATCGATATGGGGCGGAGGATAAAAGTCCTCCGGACAAGCTTTATTGAGATCGGTGTAGTCGATGCAAACCCGCCATTTTCCATTCTCGTACGCACTTGACACCACATTTGCTATCCATTACGGGTAATCAATTTACGTAGATGAAGTCGATTAGCGACTTATGACCTCCTCTCATCGATGATCTTCTGCGCTCTGGAACAAATATCCGCCTCTTCTGACGAACTGGCTTTTTCGAAGGATCTATCTCCAATTTATGCTCAGCAACCTTTCGGCTAACTCCCGGCATGTCTTGTGGCTCCCATGCAAAAATATCCACATAGCGGTAAAGAGTTCCATAAGGTTCGTTCGAAGAGGTTCTGGTAGACCAGAACCAATCCTCACTGTCTTGTCCGGCTTTCCTATGACCAATTCAATCTCCTCCGTCCCCCCTGCAGGGATCACCAACGGTTCTGAGCTGCTCTCAGTGAAGGGTTCGATCTCAATTGCCATTGTCTTTTTTGTTTCTTGACCCCATTCCGGATGAAATAACGACATTCGATAACATCGTCGGGCAGTCTAAGTCTCCCACCACCTCTCTACTCCATGCGGTGTAGAATTTGATTTTGAAATGTGGGATGGAGGTCACGACTTGGAGAAAGCTGTCAGCGTAAACCTTCCCGGTATGGTGTTGTAAAGCCGAATCCACATGCACACATAGAATTTGCACGTTATCTCTACTGCTTTGAAATTTGTCTGCGAAGATAGCAGGGAGTTCAATAGTGCTGCAACTCTAACTGGGTCGTTGCCGAAACCATATAGAGGAGCCTCCTGTCCGACCTCCATTTTGTGCTCGTCAAGATGCATCCTCGATAAGCATGGGCGTCTGAGAATGTCCACCAAAGATCCATTGTCTATCATCATGCGCTTCCACATCCACCGAGAGCCACTTGTCTTTGTGATCACCAAGGCCCCTTCATGCGGCTCGATGGGCTCCGAAGGATAATCTGCATCCGTAAATGATATGACGGTTCCTGGGAATGGTCTGTCAATCTTCAGGGTAGCATCTGTCATAGACATGACCGAATCAAGATAAGCCCTTCTCTTCTTCCCTTCCAGCTTCTCTACCGACCCACCGGTTATTACATCAACGACTTGCCTTGGCGGTAGGACTGGAGCATTTTGGATGGGTGGTGCTTGAACCGTCTGAACGGTACGGCTGATAGTCTGCTGATCCTGGCGGTCCTTCTCAGCCACATACTGAATCAGCAAGCCGCCTCTAATCTTCTTCTCTCACGAAATCCTTTAAATTACAACACTTCATTAGTGTAATATCCGGCTGACTTGATGATAACCACAATATTCTGAGGGATGCCATGTCCCGTCTATAATTATCACGAGGTGGCTCAAAGAAAGGTTTGGTTTACGATCGATCCAAAATTACAAACCTCTCTCGTGTTCGATTGGGTGTAGACCTTATTAACCTTGAGGCGAAAGCGGTGCCGCATCTTTGCCTTGCGCCGCCATGAGTTATTATACTTCTTCGAACTACCTTCTGACCCTTGATTGTATCCCCCCATTCTTCTCTGATCAACTTCAGTCTTGGGAACCTCTATCTCCTTTAATTGGCTCAAAGAAGGATTTTTCAGACTATTCATAGCCTCTTCTACGACAATATAGCCTACGCTTTGTCGAAAACTTACGCGAGACTTTTCGGATGGTGAAACATCAACTTCTTCACCAACTTCTCCGACTTAACCAGATCTAGCCCATTCTGGAACAAACCCACAGCTTGGAGATCATTAAGGTCGGACACCTGACCAACCGCTTCCCTAAACCTCTTTACATATTGGCCTAAAGATTCACTGGTGAACTGTCGAATCTGTGCTAAAGAACCATAGGCTTTCCTCTTCTTAGGTTGCTTCCAAAGCGTCGTGAAACTTATCACAAAGCTTCGGTCGAGAGAAATCGAATCGGATGGTAAAGTCCCCATCCAGCATCTTGCATCTTTTCTCGGCGTCGTGACAAAAGTGTGACACTTGGCGACATCGGTGAAGTCGTAATAGTCCATCGATTCGATTGAGCGCTTGACTATGGTCATAAGGATCTCCGGACCCATCATAGCTCTCCATACGAGGTAACTTTTTGGTGATATCTGCCTTCTCCTTGAGAATATCGGAGGAAAAAGGGGACGCCTTCTTTCCAGGAGTGTCTTTCACTTGTTGGACCTCAGCCAACTGCTTTCGGAGCTCCTTGACTCCTTTACGAGAAAATCAACACCTTGGGGTTGCGATGAGATCTCCTTCTCTGGCGGCGTTAGACCTTTGAGTGGATCGACCTCTTCCTGCCGATCCCACTGCCCTTGTGGGACTTCTTGATCTACTCTGACGTATAATTTCATCCTCATGATAAGAATGGTTGTGCCGGTACTCTCTTCTTCTGGTTTCTGGCACGATCTCTCTCGACCTACTTCTTCGTCTATCATCGCCGCGATGAGGTGAACCAACGACCATCAGTGCCTTCTTCGAGGCCAAGGGTGTTACTGCTCTTGATCTCCTCCTATCTGCGAGAGCGATCTCTGACACACGTCGTAGAATGCTCCGGTTCCTTACCCTCCGTAGGGTATATCTCCTTATGCTTACTCCGTCTCTCGGATTGAACATGGCTAGATGCTTGCGTCCCTTAACTTCAACCACCAAGCATTCGTTGGCTATATCTTCCTTTATTTTAACAGAACCTCAAAGCCTTATCTCTTGCTGCGTGCGCCGTCCTCGCCATTTAGCGCGACTCATCCTCTTGACCACTTGACGATGAGTCTGGTCGGTGAGCCTTCCTTCACTACTGATCGGATCACGCTCTTTATCGGCATTGAAAACCAACTTCCGTGCTGGCTCCACCATGGATCTTGGACGAAGTTCTCTGAGAGTTGTGTTTAGAGGCCGTGCTTTCGTGAGCACTTTTAGAAGGACACAGACGATCCTTCTTTTTGAAATCTGAGGCGGTGATGAGCCCGCGACCATCGCTTTTATACGGTGTACCATCTACTCTCCTCGTCATCTTAGAAGTAGGTTAAACAATTGTGATTGAAAATTTAAATGACACTTTAGAAACAAAGCCCTCCTTCTAGCGCCAATGTTAACGCCAAGATCTTACGCCATGTCCCAATCACGTAAGGCGCATACGATCCTGCGCACGATAAACACGATAAACACCACAAGCTTGGCGGCTCTTCCGGTTTGGGGGATAGCTTAGGCGTGAAAGTCGATGGCGTGTTCACAAGGTTAACGAAAATGGAGGATGTAATGCCTAGTGTATTGAGAGATATGATCATAAATCTTGAATGTGTATATGATTATGAATGATCAAATGTGTGTACATACCTCTTTGTGAAGACTTCCTTGCTAAGCTATACTCTCTCTTTGCACGGATTCTTAGTACCCACCTACTAATACGACACATCCCCTTGATCGATGGGTTCTACCGATCGCATATAGTTTATCCACTTGCTTTTGGTCATTTATTCTCTACTGGCCGTGTAGGTTATAATCTCATCCACATTAATGCGTGGCGGGTTCTACAGTCAACCGTCATACTTTTTTTCATCATTACAAATCAAAATAATAGATATTAAAATGTCCAAAGGATCGATCCAATCAACCAAATTCTATTATAAGTCAAAATGGAAATAATAGGATAAGCTGATCAACGATGACTTTCATGGTTCGATAATAAAGGCCCGATAGATTAATTAAATGAGTAAAATTCGTCTACCCTACGATGAGAAAAAAATATATCGCCCCCGCAGATTCTCATTTTATTTTATTTTTCTTAGCTCTGGCAATTTGTATAATCACTAGGTGGTTGATTCTTGGTTACGTTGCCTTTTTGCAACTTATTTGGAGAGGAAATATTTTTGGTACTATGTACAATCATGTATCGTCTAATTGTTGAACCTTTGCTAGTTTGCTTTAGTTTTAGTATGATATTCTAAGTTTTCACTGCTTTAAGAATACAGTCTTGGCATTATAAACTTTGATTGTTTACTTTATTTTACCAAGCAATCAACAAGTCATAGCATTACATGCTAAATTGTGTTTGTTTCACTTTAAGTGGGGTTGCAATGGTTCAAAATGAAAAGGTGTAATTGTTACTTTATTGACTTTTGTTCACTTTGTTGAAATTAACTCAAATTGATATTTGGGAATGGGTGCAATTTTTACTTTATTGACTTTTGTTCACTTTGTTGAAATTGACTCTAATTAATATTTGGGAATGCACTTATTATGGTATAATACTTTGTAATGGGCGTGCCAAATGAAAAAAAAGAGATCACTTTTACGTAATGACCTATTGGAAAAGCTATTAGATTGAGGCGACATTTGGTTTGGGTCTTCTCATGGTAGTAGCTCCATAACACCAGGCCGAGAAACCCGGGCAATCACTCCCCTATGTGCGTCAATGGCTCATTGCGTGAAAGCAACATTTTTTTTGTTTGGTTCTTGCATTATACAACAAGGGTTGTTTAATTTGTGTTTGCTACCGTGATTTTGTGTTTGTAATTTGGATTGTGTGCATAGTTGTCATGACGTCGCCTAGGCAATGCTTAGACTTCCTGGCACTAGTGCATGGCAAGGCGACGACTTGGACATCGTGCGCCTTGGCAGTGGGCCTAAAGTTAAGTTATTTAACCCATGACCAATTAACTTTTCTATTGTTCCAACCCATGACCTATCATTTAAAAGAGGGAATAATTACTACTAAATTTGTAATCCATTCAAAAATAAAAACAAAAATAGGTAATACATTGAGAGTTCGATACTATTATTTGATGAACAACGATTTTATATGGTGTTTGTTGACTTGTTTTACTAGTTTTTAATGTCAAGTGTTTCTTGTTTGATTGTTAAGTGTTGATATAATTATGTTTTTAATTATATTTTATAATATTAATTATTTTGTTTTGGGTTTTAGTATATATAAAATTTCATCGTTCAATGTACTTTTGAAGTAAAATAAATAAGATTTAAATTACATTTCGTGAAACTACTTGTTATTATCTGAGCCAGCCAATGGCGTCAGCACGCACTTATTACCTAGGCGTTCTGACGATTAGTTACCGAACTGTGATTGTGTAGCTTGTTTGATTTGCCTTGTATACTTATTATCGTTGTTTTGTTTTATTTTGATTATGTAATATACCTTTTGCGTAATAGGAAGCGTTTGGATGCAACACTTCAAGATTTGGGGGAAAAACAAAATAGCAAGAAAGAATCGGTATGTACATTTTTTTTCTTCATATCTTTTCATAATTACCCTTCCATCTCTCATGATGCATTTCCTTATTTATTTTCCTGTCTAAACGAGAGTTGTGGTGTCATTCATTCCGAGATACATAAATCTGCTGGGAATTTAATATTTCATAGAATAAGGACTTTTGTTATTTCTGTGTTCTTTTCCCTGCGAAAGGGGTGGTGCTTTGATCTAAAGCTTTAAAAGTACACCTAGACAATAATAAACAAATGGTATCTTCAGGAAATTCAGTTTATTACATTTTCTTTCCTTGGTGCCCACCTTTTTAAGTGGTAGCAGATCGTTCAAGCTAAAAGCTGGTGATTTGTTAATGTTTATGGTCTTGGCAGTTTGCTGAGTGTTATATTGTCATTTTTTTGAGAAGGAATAAGGAAAAGGTAAAAAATTTCTGAAACAAAAATAGGTGTACAAGATTTAGAGGTTTGGTGGAAGCCTTCTCCTTCTTCATGACAGAGAAGATCAGAAACATTCCACCAACTCCCTTTAAGCTACATGTTGACAGAACATTTTTCCCTTGGTAATTTATTTTTATTTTTTATTTTTTATTTTGGGTGGGGTGGGGTGGGGTGGGGTGGGGAGCTGGCAACATTGTTTTTTGAGATCTTATTGTCGTAAAAAAAACCCCTCCTACCCTTGGTTTGTTGAGAACTTTTGACAAAAAAGTTTAAACTAATGCATAATTATTTATTGCTGGTATGGGACTATTTTCTTGGTGCTTGGATGCATAAATCATCTTCTCCTGTTCGGCATATAAATTTAAGTTCATCTATAATTCAGAATTCATGCTAGGTATCTACTTATTTAATCTTTACAAAATTTAAAGATGATGTGTGTATGCCACCCAGTTTTTTTCTTAAATACAGTTTGGGGGAAAGGAAAATGGCCTCCATGCAGAATGATATATCTTTTGAACATAGGATCAAATGACATGAAAAGGTTCAATGAAAGCCACAAAAAGATCACATATCTTTGTTACAATCATTATTTTCTTTCTTTAGTCCCCAATTGTCGTTCTCTATAAAATTTGACATACGCATAAATTTGTAATACGAAATTTTCTACTCCAACATATGAAAGTTCCAGAAAAAGATGTAAGATAATTATTGCAAGATACATTTGGTTATTATTTTTTCACCTGGGCACATTTTGTAGTTTTCACTAGATAATTGTACCTTCTTATTATGGAATTGGATCAACTATTCCTTCAAAAGATCAAGATAAATTGATGTCTTAAGGTTTATGCACATTCCTTTCTTATTAGAAAAAAATATTTATAGATATTCTTTGGTGATAGTGTTTTTTTCATTGCCGAGGAATTTTGTGTTTCTGGTTATGGGAGTTTTTTTTTATATTTATTTATTTACATTTTTCACCTTGGCCTTTTATCTAGTTTTCTGCCTTCTACCCACTCCAGCAGGTTTTGGGGGAAGAAAGGGAGACAAACATGTGGCAAAAGGGGGTCTTATGTTAAGCTTAGCATAATATGGATTCCCCCTCCCCTCCCCCCCAAAGGACCCTTTTACAGTTATTTCTATGGAAAGAAACTTTACTAAGACGCATATATTATGATATATAAATACATGCTTACATACATAAAGACATACATGGTTTAAGTAAAGAAGAGTTCATTGTTTATAACTGCCAAAAAAGAAAGAAAAGAATTGGCCACGGTTGTATTACTTTGGCTTATGCAATTGGGATATCATTATGCTCCTCCATCTTTATCATGCTAATTTTATTGCTCAAGTTGAGTCATCTTGCAGATTTACAAGTTGCAGCAAAGAATCCAATCTGGAAAAGCCAAGGCTTAATGTGTTAGTCGGTTGGTTCAGCAGTAATGATCTTGAACTCAGTTAAAGCTTTCCTCGGCCAACTCGTGTTGTATGAATGAGTATTTTAACAAGAGTAACTACTCTAATAGGAAAAAGGAAATTGAGATTTGAATCCTATTTTTATTTGTTTAAATGCCAATGTCCATAAAAATGTTATTATAAATTAATGACATATGTCCTTGAAACTCGATGTATTGTCAGTTGAGTTCTGCTGGAGAATAAGTGAATTTAGAATCTCAAAGTAAAGCTGTTTATACCTAATAAGTATTAAGTAATCCAATAGCTCATTTTTAATATCACTAAGTTGTTGTATTCATATGTTAGTTGGAAATGGAATGGTTGTTTTTCTTCGTATTCTACCTTAACAGTAGACATGCGATACCAGTTCCTCGTCACATCCTTCATTGTCTCTCCTTCTCTTCGATTTGCCGTGTGTGCACTGCACTATAAAGGCCGGTACATGTCTATTTTCTATTGGTTTCTTATTTTTGCCAAATTTTGGTATACTTGAACATTTAACTCTTTTATTGTCTCACAAGTGACAAGTGTATGAAAGAAACTTGATGAGTTTTGAGAGTGCAGATCTTCTGTCCTCATTTTTTCTGTTCCCTTGTCATTCCACTTAAATCTCGAGTTTTGGAGGATATAGATATTTACCAATTCTAATTTCAGCCACCTAATAAACCCGCTTGATGAGAAAAAGAGCTCAGAAAACCTCATATTTTCTTCTTATTTATATCTCATCAAGTTGACCCATAAACCCGCTTGATGATAATTGATGGGAATGGATAATTTTTGAACCGAGAATCAATAGGAAAAGAGTAGTTTTGTATTTTCGGATAAATTAAAATTACTTATATTGTGTTATATAAAGAGGGAATTTTGTAATGTATTATGCACGAAATTTGTAAGAGATAATGAAACTGTGAGCTGCCGTTTCTCCTATAAATGACTAGAGTGGGTTTGCCCAAATAATATCATAATAAATATTTATTATGAATCACTCGCAAGACACACACTTAAATTAATACTCCTTTGCTCCCGAGTGAGTTAATCTTCTTATATACTTTTACATTATTTAATTCGAATTAAGATTGGAACTATATATGACAAAACGGATCGAAGTAATGCTTATGAAAATCTTAAACCCTTTTTATTTATTTTTGGGACTGAGGTAGTGTGAACTCTTCAGTTTTTTATCATTTACTAATTTTTTATTTTCTTTTTACCAATAAGATTACATTTCACATGGAGGGGGACTGGGTTTGGAGCCTAGGACCAGAGGGGGGTGGTGTTACCATCCAACGGAAGGCTTGATGGTTGATAATATGAACTCTTTACATGAACAACATTACTCGAAGCTACAACTTCTAAAAATCATTTGTTAGTAACAAACTTACAATTATAATGCAAATCCCTCTCATGAGAGAGACTATATTTAATTTTTTTGAAGAACCTAGCTTTTGTTTTCTCCGTTTTATATTATTCGATCATTGTTGACTTTTTAAAATAAATTTAAGAGATTCTTAAATTCAAAATTGATATAAATTCTTTTTACTTTTAATATTATATATTATCTAAAAATTATTACTATTATATGTTTATTGTTTTATAATTTTTATTGAGTCATATCAATTTTAAATTTAAAAATATCTCAAATTAATTTTAAAAGTCAATAATCAAATAATTTAGAACGGAATATATGAGTAGTAAAATTGAAATTGTCCTCAAGTAGAGTTTCAATTGTTTTATAAAAAGAGTCGATTAAAGTTATGTAAAGTATGTGGGTAAAAGGAACCAACTATTAAATAAATAAAAAAAAAAAAAAACTTTCCCTTTTAAGTTTGAAAAATTAGATAAATTAGTCCATTAAATTTGAAGCGAGGCAATTTAGTCCACTAAATTTTCTCTAAAACAATATATACGGAAGATAAGTTTATTTAATTAGAACTGATCAGTTGGAACAAAGTGCCGCATATATAATTCAAGAAGGCGTACCTTTGGGTGGGTCATCACATATATATATATATATATATATATATATATATATATATATATATATATATTCCCTTCCTCCATAAAATCATAGTTATAAGTTGATTTTTATTTTGAGATATCCCAAATATATAGAGTTCTTACTATTTATAAAATTTAGTTAGTTCGTTTTTTTATTTTTATCTTATAATAATAAATATTCAACTATTACTCTTTTTTTTGAAGAAACAACCTTCATTTGGACAAACAATCAATAAAGTTAAAATTTCAATGTGATAAGTAAGAAGTAATTAATTTATTCATTAATTCTATATTAAAGGGTATATGTGAAAAATTTGTGTTAAAAATTAACTTAAACTGATTTTCTTAAACTATGTAATTAAAAAAATTAGCCTATAAACTATGGGACGGAGGGAGTATATATATATATATATATATATATATATATATATATATATATATATATATATATATATATATATATATATATCGTTCTTTAATGTAATACCCACATTTCTGTTAGATTTGGATTGAGGGAAGGATTGAGGAATAAAATAAAAGAATAAATGAAATAAAAATAGTATATTTGATAGATCATTTTAGAAGATAAATCATTCTAATGGAATGAAAATTTATTGCATCCCTTTACTTTTTTATTCCATGTGGAGAAGGTGAATAAAATTCATTCCAATAGAATGAATATATGTGATAATTTTGCTATTATATGATTATACCCGCCACTACCAAGAACCAAATATATATTTAAAATACTTTAAAATTATTTCATTCCGTCTTTTATTCTATTCTTTCGATTCAAACGCAATTAATATATCTTATATATCGCGAGAACTTTGAAAAGATATGAATTTGATTTGGAAGAGATAAATGTCCTTAATTCTCCATAACCCTACCCCTAGCTAGTTCAAAAATTGATTAGGATCGATATTGTGTTGTTTCTTCCATTAATTTCAAGTCCTTCAAATAAGCCGAGTGTCAGCCTTTAATTCTGATACAACCACTTGTTTGTGGTTCAGCACGGTAGCAATTTGCATGCGCATAAAAATTATCTACAATAATTGATCACATTTTCTCAAGTTGGTCAAGATAAGAAAATTATGATAACTTTTATAGATTAGAAAAGAAATCAGTAAAATGACTTTCGTAAGTATAATTATATATTTACTCATTTTTCAAGAGGTATCTGCTTGATTTTTACAAATTTTTTTTAGAAAATTATATTAAATTTTAATGTGGCTAATTAAGACGCATATTCATAAATGAAGTTGTTAGCTAGTATATTATGAGAATATATATATATATATATATATATATATATATATATATATATATATACCAACATAATCCTTATCATCAAATTTAACATCCACTACAAAGAATACCAATTTCAACTCGATCTCCACAAATTTCACATGGTTCCATCAGTATTAATGCTACAAACAATTACCACATATATATATATATATATATATATATATATTCTCAGTGTCATAATTTTCTGTTTGAAAATATATTTTATTTATATTAATCTATAAACGAAATAAGTACAATTAATATTATCTTTGCCAACAATATTTTGATTCTTTGTGGGTGTCAGAAAACATATATTGGAATACGTACGATTCCACAATCGATGATCCCTAGCTTAGGTTAGCTACTGCATGGTTCACAAGATGATGCATGGGCATGGCCTCAACCTTGCCCTCTTCATAATTTGTTGCACTACTAACCATTAATATTATGTTTTGTTCTTGATTCCTTCTCATTAACATTTCTTGAATATAGATTTGTATAAAAATTTGTTTGTCAAATAATTTGGCAGATTTACTGATAGATAATTAATTAAAAAAATTCAAAGTATTCATCTGAGTAATTAAGTGTAATTTAGCTGATCGAATCATGACTCATTATATATACTGAGTTTGAGGTGAGTTAGTAACTAGCTGCGGAGCGGAGGTTTGTTTTGTAGAATCAAGCTAAGCCAACCAGTGCCTGACACACATATCAAACTTCTTGTTGGTTAATATATTTTCCACTAGACTTTATTTTTGGGTGTTTGCATATGATTGATTATTAATCAAATTTATTCACACAAACGTACTACTCCAGTACGATAATCACATGGTTGTAATCACATGCTATGGAACTTTAGTAAGTCCTATCATATCATGCATCATTTATAGTTTTTTATTAAACATTCTGTTTAATAAAAAATTAGGGAACAATGTTGGATCGTAATATCTCATATATTGGGTTGGACGGATTGAGCCTACTTATCCAGTTAGTCCATTGAGTCTCTACTATTGGGTCCTAAAGTTATTGGGCCTAGTCACCATCTTATTTTTGTTAAGTCTTTACAAGATCGGGTCGGACCAGTGGGTTGACCCATTAAATATTAAATATCTTCATCTTTCTTTGACCGGTAATGATGAAAAGTATTGGTATTGGCTTGATTATTAGAATCGCCATGCATTAATGTGGATGAGATCCTTAGCCGTGGCGATAGAACGATGTGACGAAGGTAGTGGGTGAGCGTGAATGCGATCAATTTAGGATGTTCGAGGTCGATGAATGAGACATTAGATATCGAGGATGATGCACGGTTAACAAAGCGAGATAATATAACATATGAGGAAGTCTTGAAGCAAAAGATGCGTCACACACTAACAATGATAATTCTCTCTCTCTTATCTGGCTAGAGATTTTATCCTCCATTTATTAACCTTGTGATCGCAGATGTCTTGGCTACCGTCTGGGAATTTCCACGACGATTCGAAGCCGTCAAGCTTTTTAGTGTTGTCGTATTCTTTATGCGGGATATATAGACGCGTGTTACGTGATTGAGGCGCGTGAAAAGATCTTGGCGTTAACAACTATTATTTGGTGTTTTTAAGTCAAATGCATAATAATCAATCAAGAGTTTTATTCTTTTTCCTTATTTTTCTTCCATGTTTAAATTTAATTATCACTCCATTTTTCTCTCTCACCAATTTCCTCTCTTTTCCTATTTTATACTCTAAACAGGTAATTTACGGTTTCTTTTTCTCCGCTTATTGTAACGTCGTCTCTGTAATTTTTTTTCTCAATTTCTTTTTCTTTTACAATTTTTTTCTCACTACATCATGTAAAAGCCCGATGAAGGAAAAGCCAAACTCATTACAGATGAAACTGGGTAGGTCCACCACTAGTTCTTCACATCACACCTTTAAATTGAAAGTCCAACACCCTTGGCTGTGTTGTGTTCTACACCAATACCCTCTTGACACTTGATCATACTTGTCTTTTATTTATTTTGGGAAATCTATTTATCCCACAACATTTATTTTGGTAGGGCATATGCATTTTGTTTATGGATTGTAATGTTTGTTTGTTAGGTGTATTAGAGCATTTACAACATTTTTTTTATTTTTAATTTTAAAGAATACATCAACAATATAATTATTTTTATTTAATTCTCTATTTTAATCTATATATATGATTTTACTCTTCAATAATAGAGAGTCAAAAGACCATTTTCTATGTATACATAATGATATTTCACACCCTTATTTAGGTGGACAACTTATCAATCATATCGAGCTTGACATTATTGTCTTTTCGCTTTTACAAGGACCATCTTATCGATCAGAATTATGGATCCGGATCCTCTAAGAGAATTTTTCTGTAAAAATCTTGTGAGGGTTTTGTTATGGGATTGGGATCCGGATCCGGATCCGGATCCTCTATTAGAATTTCTCTATGAGGATCTTGTGAGGGTTTTGCTGTATTGACAACACATTAAAAAGGAGATCCAATGACTCAGAACTTTTTTTTTTGTCTTTGTATTAAAACGACGTCGTTTTGATAGGAATTTTTTTTTACAAGTTGATAGAAAATTAGAAGCCACCAAATGCAGTTTACTTTTACCAAACAAACGAAGTAAATAATAATAATATTTTCAATGGTGAGAGTAAACTCTTTTTATGGAACAAATAAATATAAATAATAATAATAATAAATAATATAAATAAACAAACAAAAACAATAATAAACGAAAAACAACTAAAGCCACATTGAAAACATTAACGATAATTATAACCGATATATTTATTCATTTTTTTTTAACCAAGTTTGTAGTTATCCTAATATTAATAACAAGCTAAGTTATTAAATATAAAAAAAATTATATACAGAATAATCAAGAAATTTAAAATAATTATATGTAAAAATAAACAACTTTTTTGTTAACTTGTAAAAAAAATTCCTATCAAAACGACGTGATTTTGGTATACAAACAAAAAAAGAGAATTGTGAACCATTAAATCTCCTTTTTGATGTATTGTCAACTCATCAAATAGGGTGTGAAATGTTGTTCCTAATTACGTATATATACGGGCCATGTTTGGAATTTTCCAACGAGATAGTAATAGACGAGACGACTCAACTTTCTTCCATAATTAGCTCAAGACTTGGATTCCCACTATGCCATGAATTCGTTAAACTCCCTCAACTATACAAGTTAGAAAAGGAGGAGAGGGCCATGCAAAATCTATATATGTTTAATTTTCTAAAATAATTTATTTTAAAATTACTTACTTACACATGCAAAATCTATCTATCTATATTATAAAACCGGAGAAAGATACAACAATTTTTTTAATGTAAACCCAAAAAAAAAAATGATTCCTATTTTACCTTTTAAACTTTCTTTATTCACTTTTTTCCTTTTCTCTCTCCACTTGATCAATGTTTTATCTAGGCAATTTAATTTGTCTATTACTCAACACTATTCTTGCACATTTCTCTCCTCCCATAATGCACGTGTTTGTATGCATGATTTGTAAAGTATTGCGATCACTTGATAATTTCCACAATACGTCTCCAAAAAAAAGAATTTCTCTTTCAAAATAGAAAGGGAAGAGAGAATCGTATGAAATGGAAAGCTCTAATTAGTGGCTTGACAAATATTTATTTAGTTTTTTTTCTAAATTACAATAGAACATATTCATCTCACCATCAAAAATATGCTTAGGTTGAACATGCCAAATACAAATCTTGAGTTACCACCAAATCCTTTTTGATAAGAATTGGTATAGCTATAAGAGAAGAAGTCATGCATGTTGATCTCTTGGAGAAAGGATAAGTGGCTTTGCCTTGTACCACTAAAAAGCTGTGTGGACCATGGACAATGCCTCATCAGATGGCAATATGAACCTAGCTAGCTATATGCATGCAAAACTGGCCATGGTCATGAAAATTTGAAGCATAATAGTATTACATATATATATATGGATCATCATCATCAACCTCGGACAAAGGACATTTTTTGATTGATTTAAAGTCGGCCCATCTTGTTCGTTAGTTTCCGTGTTAATTTATAATACAGCTTGGCTGGCCACTTAATCAATTAGGAACATGAAAATGTTTTGAGCCTAGACTAGAACATGCTAGCTATTTCAATAAATCTATGGCCTCGGGCGTGCCTTGAAGATAGATCTAGGGAATTAAAGAGAGATTTTATGTGGGACATTGTAATATTCTTTAGGATATACTATGGCTAACTAATGGTGCCTCATCTCATTTCATATTCCCTTCATCTTCTTCTTCATCTTCAGGTCTTTGGTATCCTAATCATTAGGACCTAAGAAACTACTAGATATATGATTGTATTGGGTAGAGAGAGAGAGAGGACATGGAAGGGGAGTGGAGTGATATGTGAATGAATGTTACCCACTTTAAAAGCCGAAAGGCATGTGCTCTCTCTGTGTACCCTGGAGAAAATTGGCCACATTTTAAGTATGAAAGGCCTCTTCTACCGAGCAAGCTTATCATTAGTTCATTACCATGTGCGTTGATTTTGTGTTCTTTTTTTAAAAAATAAAATAAAAATTAGAACTTAAATCTATATATGTTTAATTATTAGTTAGGAAGTTTGTAGGAACATTAATGTAGCAGAAGCTCATGATAGAGCTAGGCTAGGCTTCCCTAACAATCCAAATTAATAAAAAGGTTAGTTTTTAAGTTAATGCATACGAGTGCGATTTTTGCGTCTGTCATTCCTGTCTTCTAAATCTAGACAAGTGCTATACAGGAAGCCTGAACTATGCAGCAGCAGCAGCAGCAGCAGCAGCAGCAGCAGCAGCAGCACCACCACCACCACCTAACATATTTTTTTTTCATTAATGCAATAATAATACAGGCCAATAACTGATCCAGCAGATTCATTTCCAAAGTCACTATCAATCCATTCTACTACTACTACTGCTTCATTCATTGTGACAGAAAACCAACTCAAATTGAAGATTACTAGCTAGCTAGCTAGCTGCAACTGCACTCGTAACCACCTAAAATTGCATAAATATTATTCTTTCATTTGCTATATATATACTCACCGAGTCTCTTAATATAATATAAGACTTTTTAGAGTTATGCACAAGTATTTAGGAAATAATTATATAACATTAAATATAATATCAAATGTCTATATTGCCCTTGTATTAGAAAAAGAGAATGTTATTTATTGAGCAAAAAATAGCGAGAGAACCAAAGTTATATTTAATAATTAGGGTATAATTGAAAACTAAGCAATTAATGGTTATTTGGAATTCTAAAACGTCTTATATTAAGGGACAAAAAAGCTTTTTTAAAACGTCTTATATTAAGGGACGGAGGGAGTAGCCTCAAGTTGGACAGACAGACGGACGGACAGAAGGTTTACATATTTAGGGAGGACCACAGCATCCCCACCCCTGGCCATCCGCCCTAGCTCGATCACAAGATTACAAATATTCTTCTTCTATGTTTTCCTGTTGTCTATTTTTAAATTTTTTTTTATTGTAGTGTCAGACGTGAAACATTTAAGATTGCTAATCTTTACTAATCCATAGTACAACTCTTTTTCTAAGAGATGAGATCCCTTCTTCCGGGAGGGAATAAAACAAGTAATAGCCAATTAATGATTTTCAGATGATTAGAGAAGTAGAACCAATTTGTTATTCTTCAATCCTATTATTCGATCTTCATTCTAGATATATAAGAATTTAATGAAAGTTCATCATTTTGGAGGGGATGATAACTATATGTATAATATTAGAGAAATATATTTAAGATTTTTATTTTTCTTTAGAAGTTGGTGTGCAATTATTCTAAATGAGAGAAACGCGTATTGACTTTCTTGATTATTCTTAAATAGTCACAGAAGAACAATGAAGATAGATATGAGCTTTTTAATCACCACTTTTCCTGTGTGGTTGCTATAGGAGCTGATGATGCATTTTGGGAGTCTACCAATTTGTAGTATATAAAATTCCATTCAACTTCTCTCCCAAAGTGTAGGATTATTCAGGGAGATTGTGAGCGGGACCAACCTAATTCAACTCAAAAAACTTTCCCGTGTGTGAGAGACTAGTGGGAGAGGGTTTCACCCATGTTTTCACATCCCCACCCATAGTCGAAGTGAATCGGTGACGTCATAAAAATATATATTATTAATAATTAATAAAATTTGACTAAAATCTCATTTTTTTATGAACTAAAAATATAATAAATTTAAATTACAATATTATTAAAAGTGATTAATTTTAATATTAAAAAAATTTTGACACAAAAATTTAAAACTTGGTCATTTAACATGTTTTACCGGTTTAACCACCTGTTGGTAGCCAAATGGATTGAACCCAGACCGGATATAGAACCGTTTTGGTTGAACGGCTCGGTCTGGTTCGGGTTTCTAAATAGTGGGTTTTAGCCCGACATTTTTTCACATGCAAATATGCAATGCTCGTGCCAAATATTATTTTATCTTCCTGATAATGTATTTTAATAATAATATATAACATTTTATAGGAACTCAATAATGCATGATATATAAATGTCATTTAGTATGTTACCAACCAGACATAATATGATGAATACATGGCTGGTTCATATGATATCATGAGGTCTACCTTACCACGTCCGTGAGTGACATCATGGACGATTCAACGACTTTGATGCAGCAAACTCAGTCAATTGATGTCAAAAAAATTGCATACGCGCGCACACACATGTATGTTAGTATGTATGTATGTATGTATGCACATAGCATAGTCATATGTGTATCAATATGACAAAATAGTCTGTAAATGAGCAAAAATATGTGGCCCATATCATGAATTTAAGACTCCTATGGATAAACTCTTCAAAGATGCGCATGGAGTCGGGCATCATCAACTGGTCGGTGAACATCAACAAGAATATCTGCCTATAAAAAATAAGACAATGCATACCCTAGAGAGAGGGAGTGAGGGCAAGGATGGGAGGGACCGTTGGATATATGGCGGGAATCCATTTCACACACATGGTTCTGATTGCTTAGCATAAACAACCTCCTTTGTAAGAGAGGTAGTTGAAATTGAGTTGTTAAGAGAAGCCTCTGCAGTACGCCAAGCATTCCAAAAACAGGCTCCAATTGGTCCACGTGGCATCCACTAAACAAACCCCCTCCCTGATCCGACTATGTTTCCCTGGTCCATTTCAAGATTTTTGAAATGAAAACACCAATATATTTTCATTCAAATCTATCCTAAAGCCCTTCCCTGTCTGTACATCATTTACATCTCCACATTTATTGATGATGGAGCTTCCACCATTACCACCACCACCCACACAAGGACCGTCTTCCATTCTCTCTCTCTCTCTCTCTCTCTCTCACATCTCTGCAACAGCATTACCAAGAGCTCAATGCCCACCACTTCCAACTATTTTGTGTTACTTTGTCACTCCAATATATTTTTCTGTCTATTTCTACCTTTGTTCAAAAAATTCCCTTCTCTCCTTCTCTCTCTTTTCTAACCTTAATGACGTAATAGTTGCATAATCTTTCCAAATATGTTAAAGCATACTAAAAGAAGCATACCAAAGGAAAATTATGCCAAAGAGTCTTTACCCGTGCCACCAGCCTCTAGCTTAGCTATATATAAACTCTTCTAAGAGACTTACCACCCATCAAAGATTAACAGACTCTACTGTAACCTTTAGAAAATCAAACCCCACAAAATGTCATTTTCCAGCACCAAAAACTTCTTACAACAGTTCTGTATTGACGACTTCCAAATGAGTACAGGTGCCCAGAGTGGCTTCTTCTCTAGTGATCTACTCCCATCTCTCGGAGCCAATATAAACAAAGCAACAATACCTCGAAAATATATAATTTCCCCATTCAATCCCAGTTATAGGTGAAAACTAAATCCCTGCTGCTTGCTAAGGTAATTTTAGGCATAACTCCAATGTTACTGATTCTATCTTCTTCATTTCAGGGCATGGGAGATGTTTCTAATTATCCTAGTCATTTACTCAGCTTGGATCTGCCCATTTGAATTTGCATTTCTGACTTACAAGCAGGACGCTCTTTTCATCTTTGACCACATTGTCAATGGCTTCTTCGCTATCGATATAATCCTCACCTTCTTTGTGGCATATGTTGATAGCCAATCTTACTTTCTTGTTGATGATCCCAAGAAGATATCACTAAGGTCAATATGTAGCATTTGATCACATTTTCCACTTACACTGAGATATTTCACTTTCAGAGTCATCACTTAACTCTATCTATAACGCTAACCCGTCAACAGGTACATATCAACCTGGTTTATTTTTGATGTCTGCTCAACCGTACCATTACAAACTCTCAGTCTCCTGCTCACAGGTCATAGCAGCGGACTCGGTTTTAAAGTCCTGAACATGCTCAGACTCTGGCGTCTCAGACGAGTCAGTTCCCTGTTTGCAAGGTCAATCACCAAATTCAAACTTTTCTTTCTGCAAATTGTTAATTATTATCCTGGTAAATCCAAAAAATTTCACTAAGCAGGTTTGCTTTCCTTCAGACTTGAGAAGGACATCCGGTTCAACTATTTCTGGACTCGATGTACAAAGCTCATCTCTGTAAGCACTAGTATATTCACTAATTCCTTTTAACGAGTACACCTCGGTTACTTGACAATATGCATTATTTTTCTTTCTGTTTGAATGCAGGTGACTCTGTTTGCAGTACACTGTGCCGGATGCTTTAACTATATAATTGCAGATAGATACCCTAATCCAGAAAGTACCTGGATTGGTTCAGTCTACAAAAATTTCAAGGAAGAAAGTCTATGGGATAGATACATAACTTCAATGTATTGGTCTATCGTAACACTAACTACAACTGGTTATGGTGACTTACATGCTGCGAACACAAGAGAGATGCTGTTTGATATCTTCTACATGCTATTCAATTTGGGATTGACATCGTACCTGATAGGGAACATGACGAATCTTGTTGTTCATTGGACCAGTCGCACCAAAGATTTTGTATGTCCTCCTTGCACATTTATCTTCTATTTCCAACAGTTCTTAACCTGTTCACAAAATAAATAAAAATAATATAATATAAATGAGATGCTTCACTCATTAAGTAGATTTAAGATGGAGCAGAAATGAACTCCAAGTGCAAGACAAGAATCATGTGAAGTCCGTAGTTAAAATAGAGAACTTCTTTAGTAAGGAATGCAATATCAATACAGTTCAGCACATTTCGTAAAGGGGGGAAGTTCAAATATTTTGAGCCAACCAACTCCTATACGTTAGCAGGATATAACTATAGACATACCAGTCCCTTTTTTTCCGTTAAAAATCATTTTTTTAATAAAAATAAATTCAAGAGAACCAGTACCTAATTTGAGCATGATCCATCGTTTTAACCATTATAAGAAGCATTGTTTAAAGAAACTATTTCAAGCATCAAAATCTTCCTGTTAAATATTGGAAAAAATAACGTCGCAATTTTCCCATCAGTAACTTAAATATTTTCATTTTGTTCTCGATGTCCTCGTTCACTGTCTATATAATATGTAAAAAGGATGTTTACTCGAGCTTATGAGTGCTAATTTTGAGCAACACTTATGTTTGGTGCTGCAGAGGGATACTGTCAGGGCTGCTTCAGAATTTGCAAAACGGAATCAGTTGCCCTCTTGTATTCAGAATCAACTTTTGTCGCACATCTGTCTCAAGTTCAGAACAGAAGGGTTAAAACAGCAAGAGACCTTGAATAGTCTGCCAAAAGCCATACGATCAAGCATTTCACATTATCTCTTCTTTCCAATTGTTCAAAATGCCCGACTTTTCCAAGGGGTTTCTCTTGACTACCTATTCCAATTGGTATTCCCTTTTTCTCTCTCATTTGTCTTTATTCTCACACATCTGTTCGCAATATAAGAACTCACAGATTCACTAATAGAAAGATTAGAGCAAATCCATGAGGTTCTATCACAAACACAACAAAAAGTAAACAAACAAAAATAAAGGTGAAAAACAACATAAGAGAGTCGATAAGTAGATTCTAGTATGTCACTATAATAAATACATTCTTTCCGGCAGCAGGATTTACTCTCTGATAGTAACATGGTGTACTCTTTGGCTAAAGGTTACTGAAATGGAAGCCGAGTATTTCCCAGCAGAGCAAGACGTGATTTTACAAAATGAGGCTCCAACAGATCTGTACATACTGGTCTCAGGAGCAGTGGTGAGTAAGCTTATTACTCAGTTCACTTGATATCTATGTATCCTCAAAAAATATTTACTCCTAACATCTCATGATTGTGGTGACAGGATTTGATTGCAAATATTGATGGTCATGATCAAGTACGTTGCTTTTCAATAAGTACATTTATTATTGACTACACATAAAAACATTGATTTAATGTTTCTTATACCGACATACTTCCAGGTCCTTCGCAAGGCAATTTCAGGGGATATTTTTGGAGAAATAGGGGTTTTGTGCCACAGGCCACAGTCATTCACTGCCCGAACAACTGAGATTTCTCAAATGTTACGGCTAAACAGAAATGCGCTGATGAACATTATTCAAGCAAATGCTGAAGATGGGCGCATTATTATAAACAATTTTTACCAGGTATTAATTAAATTTTATCATCTCTAGATTAAAAGTCCTTCATTCTGCACAAAGTTTGATTTATGTTTTTTTAATTTACAGGAATTAGAAAGACTTGAAAGCTATGGTTTTAAATATCACAAAAGTCCAAGATCGATCTTCAGTGAGTGGCTTGAAGGAGGGACAGAAGGAGAAAACTATTCTCATGCCATATATCAGGATGATCCAAATGGAGACCCATTGATTCAAGAATTGAGGGAATCAGAAGTTAAAGAGAAGGAAGGAACACAACACACTAGAATAATTAATAGTTATGGAGTGGATGCAAATTCAACTGCTGAGGATGACCAAACAGCTCTTCATTTTGCTGTTCGCAAGGGGCATCTTGAAACTGTAAGGATGTTGCTGGAAAGAGGAGCAAATATGAACAAACCAGATGCGAAAGGGTGGACACCAAAAGCTCTAGCAGAACAGCTAGGAAGCAAATCCATTTATAACCTTCTATTAAGTTATGAAAAGAGAGGCTCACCAAATGACCACAAAATAGAGTTTCTTGCAGAAACATCTGACAACACAAGGAATGATCAATTTAAACCAACACAAAGCGGGGCCCTCAATTGTTCCAATTCCTGTGTTAGAAAATCTATATTCCTTGGCTCAAGTAGTTCGAGCTACCCCGCTGACACAGAAATTGTAAAATTGAATAAAAGGAGAGTCACCATTCACATGAAGTTTTTAAAGAACAATGCATCACAAAAGCAGATTGGGAAGCTAATAATCCTACCTGATTCAATTGAAGAGCTATTCAGGATTGCAGGTAAGCTTTCTTTGTCCATCAAAAAAATACACCTGGAGATTCAGATACAATATTATTAGTTAAATTAACATTACAATAAATTCAAATATAAATCAAGACGAAATGAAATTCAAAATAAAGCTCAGACCTTGAAAGTCAATGGATTTGCTATTTAAATGAACTATTTTTGTTGGTCAATGCTTAATCTATTTGTCATCCTGCACCTTTTCGATCTGCAGGCCAAATATTTGGAGGCTACAATCTTACAAAAGTTGTAAATTCAGAGAATGCAGAGATAGACGACTTAAATGTCATCAGGGATGGAGACCATTTGCTTTTCATTCCTGAGAAGTATGAAAGTAAAGACTGTAATATGACCCAATGAAAATTTGAAGGCTGCATTTTAAAAATGCAGAGAGCTTTTTGCTAGCTATAAGTAATTGTATACTGAAATATTGTACAAAAAATAGGCTACCACAATCAATCTAATTGGGATTGAAGGGATCGATTATACTGGAAAACTGAATCAAGTCAATTACAAGATTGCCTTCAAAGCATTACAACGGAAGATATTTATCCCAATTGCTAGGGTCAATAGCTAAGTAGAGACACAAACCATGCAAATTGCAGTTATGTGGTGGGTCATACATATTAAGACGCTTAAAACCTTTACCCTTGACTGGGATATTTAGTATGCAAAAAGTATGCAGGCCAAACAACTCATGCAATGCAGCAGAGATAAACCAAGTTGAGCCCACTGATATTGGTCAACATAATGACCAGATTTCCTTTTGATTTAACATAAAACAATTGAACCATGTCAACAACATGATTCGATTCAACTAGCTGTAAGTTGCATAGATGTTTCTGCTGCAGTGAACAAATCATTCCCTCTTAGTAGTGCTTTTAATGGGAAAAGGATGAGCTTCTGTGTTAAAAACAAACTCATCCAATGGAATAACTTTGCTGTCTCCAAACAGCAAGTTTAAATACTTGAGTGTTTCACCCAAGAAAAAGGTCTCCATCTTGTCTCTTCTTTGTGGAGGAAGCACAGTGACATCAACTAAAGAAGTGTAACCTCCAGAATTAACTTTTGTAGACTTCTCAAATGCCTCAAATATTTCTCATCCCCATTCTCGATATCTGCAAGAGTAAATATTAGATAAACAGTGAAACCACATTACTAACTCTTAGAAAGATGAATACCATAAATGAAATATGCAGAAAACTGATATAATCCTTTAAAGCTTTTGGGCCGTACTTTGGATCTTCAGTGATACGATACAAGATGAACAATGATTCAACAGTTTCAGGACGCAAAAGATTGTGACGATCAGCAGGTTTGATAATTATGTCATGTAAATATTTTGAATTCTTGTTTCCACCATCAGGACCTCCAGAATTTCCCTGATTGAAATGGAAATAGAAATATTTTTAGTGAATATGTAAATTTTGTAGACAAGATATAGATAATATATATTCAACTAACCTCCGCATTGAAGTGGGCAATTTCTGGAGCAAGATCAGTGGAAGTTACAGAATACGTCTCAAAGCATGTTTTAGCCAGATCTTCTGCAAGCTTAAGATTTTCTGTGTTCAAAAGTGAGCAAATTTTCTTTCATGGCCTTTTCCTTCGTAATGCCTTTGGTGGCACCAAGTGCAAGAGTGCCAGGAAGGAAACACACCTGACCATGGAAAGAAAGTACTTCTATATTAAGAAATCACAGGCACTACTATTGATACCTTGTGCAAAAACTCTGTAAGTAGAGTATATCAACTACTTGAACGAAAAAGAAAGTAATTGAGGGAAAAAAGGGAAGAAAAAACAACCACTACAAATAACAAAATTCAAACTCCAAAACAACTGGGCTCAACAATTATAATCTGTATAGATGTAAAAGAACATGACTAGATTATGGTATACAAAGACAAGATTTATAGGATCGTGAGGTTTGCTTGACAATCACTACCCAATGCAAGCAGAAGGTGCAAAGAGAAGCAACTATTTTTTTTCAAGTCAACTTAAATGTTATTAATTTAGTTATAAATGAAATAACCCGGGTCAATCTCGAGTCCGGAACAAATCTCAGGTCAAATCCCAAGTCCGAATCGAATCAAATCCATCCAAATAAAGGCTTAAACTACTGGCCCAATAGTATTTTCTTGAGTCATCTTAGCTTACCACAAGCTCACCTAAAAAGTCATGACTGAAGATACTATTGATAGTAACTTAATTCCTTAAGTACAAACAAATTTTTTCAATATATTAAGCTGTGGGACTGGGGTGTTACAAACTCCCCCACTTAAATTTTTGACGACCCTGTCAGAACCGATCACACATGGTTCACAGATCTTTACCTCTCTAGCCATTGTGGTATAATATTGGTTGGCTTCGTGTCCCCACCTTTGGACCTCCATCTCTCCATTCTGGGATAATACCACGGTCCACAGATCTTTGCCTCTTTAGCCATTGTGGTATAATATTGGTTGGCTTTGTGTCCCCACCTTTGGACCTCCATCTCTCCATTGTGGGATAATACCACCAGCCTTCGTGTCCCCACATTCGACAACCTGATCGGATGACCCAACCCGAACTTTTGAGAGTCAGCTCTGATACCATATGAAACAACCCGGGTCAAATCTTGAATCCGGAACAAATCTTGAGTCAAATCCCAAGTTCGAATCGAATCAAATCCATCCAAATAAGGGTTTAAACCACTGACCCAATAGTATCTTCTTGGATCATCTTAGCCCACCATAGGCTCACCCAAAAGGTCATGACTGAAGGTAATATTGGTAGTAACTTAATTCCTTTAAGTACAGACAAATTTTTCCTATATCTTTTGATGTGGGACTGAAGTGTTACAATAAAAATTCAGCAAATAGATGCCAAACCATAGTGCACAAAGTTCAGATAATAATACAGAAGTCCGAAACAATTCCTGTAGCAGCTTTAGAATGACGTAGAAATTTGTAAGTTTAGAACAATTTACATAGTGAAAATATATAATTTACAGAGGAAAGAAAAGTTTTTTAAATCACCAATCTGTTTTTTATATTCTGATATAATACATCCTTTGTTCCAAAATATTAATATTGAATTTCTAACCTTACAAATATCTACGTTCCAAAATGTCAATTTGAGACATTTTCATATTTTAAATTGATATAATTCATTTAAGTTTTGAAAACAACAAATCTCATATTTAGTAGTACTTTTTTGATAATTTATAATATTTTCATAATTCTATTCAAAAAAGATAAATGGATTCATATCAATTATTAATTTAAAAATGTTTTAAATTGACTTTTAAAAAGTCAAATTGATCTTATACTTTGTAATGGATGGAATATATCAACGAAATGATAAGTTCTCCTAAATTGTGCATCTGCTGATGTGTCAATGGTATTGTTAAAAAAATTAGACTAAAAGACAATTTGCACCCCAAACTGAAAAAGGTGTCTAAGTACACCCCAAACTTCAATTAAACGTAACAAGAAACACACTTTCGTCAGTTAACCGGTCAAAAGTGACTGTCTAAGGCACACGTGTGGATCTAGAGGGGCGTTTAAGTCTTTTCCTTCTTATCTTCTCTAACATTGAGCTGGAACAAGCTACTAAAGCTCAAAGTAATTTAGTAGCAAACGTGCAGCTCGATTAAATTGTAAATCCAAGAAATTCGATCAAGAAAATTAAGAAAAATTAGGGCTAATGGATCGAAATTGCTGGTGCATGAAGAAGACGGCTTGGAGAAGCTCAAACAATGCCGGTAGAAGATTCCTTGGTTGTCCAGATTGGTGTGAAGATGGGCACGGTGGTTGTAATTTCTTTGCTTGGGTTGATCCTCCAATGTGTGAGCATTCAAGGGAAGTAATACCTGGATTAATTAGAAGATTAGAGAATTTGGATGCTGAAATCAAAGCTCTAAAAGATGAACTGAAAGAGTGCAAAATTAGGGAAAGGTTTGCAAAGGGTACTGCAACTTGGGTTGTGATTTTCTATTTCATGTTCATATCAACAAAGGATGAAACACCCCTCCAAACTTGAAAACAAGCAACTTGGATTGTAAACAAACAACTTGGCTATGTATGTATTGGTAGTAGTCTGACTAAATATGGCAGCTTTTGTGGGAAATTACTGGGAATGGAATTTATGGGATTGTAATTTATAGCAATATAGTGGTAGAAATTAAGAGCAATATGGAATGTAATTGTTGGGTAGGAAGTTTATTGGTTGTAATTTATGGGCACTTTCTTTGAATGAAGATGTTGTAAACCTGTTAACTTTTTATTATTGTGCATGTGTGAATTGGTGCAAGTTTACAGTAAAATGGTTGGTGTGCAAGTTATAATATCTGTTGCACATCACTTGCACACCAACCATACTGCTATAATAGCAAGCCCTGCATTAATGCACAAAACAGAGGCATTCAATTACAAGAGGCAATTCAATTAAGCCCTGCATTAATGCTGTAAGCTTCTATTGCCATTCAATTAACAAAAAGCAGAGGCAATTCAAAACTGCTATTGATATTCAATTAAGTATTTAATTCCCAGTACATGTCACAAAGCAGAGGCAATTCAAAACAATTGACTTAACATGCCTATTAACAAAAAACATCAAATTTACAATCCCAACCACACCTTCTTAGCCCTAGGCAACATACATACATCAAATGCATTCATAACACTGCAATTTTATGTACCCAAAAAAGAACAAAAAGATTCCAAAAATCCCATCCAAACACTATTTATTTGCAGTAGGCCCTCCACTGTTTGGTTTCCTAAACTGGATTTTCTCTATTTTGGATCTTGCTGCAGCTTCTAGGTCTCTTAGTGTTGTACATTGTTTTCCCTTCCGTGTGTATTCTTTGGGTTGTAATATATCATCTGAGTCATTTCTTTGGCTACCCTCATAATGGATTCTACCTTGCCACTTTGTAGAACCTCCTGCTTGCTCTTGCTCAACATTCATTCCACCTGCCTGCATTGTAGACTCGTGTTGTTGTCATTGGTGGAGGTTGAGAAGCTTAAGTATGAGCCTGAGAAGTCTTTTGAACCTTTTTAGCCCTCTTAGCCTTTGGAGGAGGTTGAGATAATCGACTTTGTGGAGCCTGTGAAGATTGTGAAATCACATCTGGCTGGTTATTCAGTTTCTAAAAACAGATAAACAAAAAGGTATTAAACCCAATATAGGATCTTGAAAAAGCACATAAATAAAAACACACACTTAACTTACTTGAGGACGCCTTCTTAAATTGTGACCCCCTGCCTAACCTTTCCATTTTTCTACTTTTTTAGCTAGGGCACACTACACCATTATGTTTCAACATCATTTCTCTTCTTTTAACAATCCTATTCATGCAATATAATCTAAGTCCTTCTAGACACCCCTATTACTGGTTTCACTCTAGCCTTAAGAATTTTGCTATTAAATACCTCATAATGGTTATTGACATACATGTAGGTCTGAAAATGAGACCTACTCCACTGAGTAGGTGGCTTATGAGCTAACCATTCATATGCACTCTTATCTTTCTTTTTTAACACCTCCATTGCCTTTTCAACGACATAAGGATTTGTAGCTTTGGCATCATTCCAAACCAATTTTCTTAATCCAGAGCCTTTATGTTTTTTGCCAAAAGTTCATATATAAATGCATAACACAATGTCTGTGTCCAGCACCTGGGACCACATCTTCTAAAGCATTAATCAAACCCTGGGGACAAAAAAAGTAATTTATCAGAAACATGCAATCAATGTAATAATTGATGGAATAAAATATATATAAATGGATAGATGTTTATACCTTTTGTTTATCTGAAATGAATGTCCAACCTCCATCATTTGCAATCCCAAGATCTTCCACCAGCAAGTTCATAAACCACACCCAAGACTGAGTGTTTTCAGATTCAACAATGGCCCAAGCAACTGGCCACATCCCATTGTTAGGGTTAACACCAACTGTTATCAATAACTGACCCCCATATGGTTCTTTGAGAAAACATCCATCAAGCCCCACCAGTGGTCTACACCCCAATTTAAATCCTTCTTTTAATGGCTACAGGCAGACATAAAATCTCAAAAATCTGCCTAAGTCTTGTCCCTGCTCTGGCTCTGCTCTCTTTAGGACACAAGTACTCCCAGGCATGACTCTTTCTAAGCTCTGCAGCATAGTCCAAAACCAATCCATACTCCTCTTCAGCACTCCCTTCAATGTTTTTCATTGCTCTTTTCTTAGCTCTGTATGTTAGGCTCCTTGATACCCCAATATCCAAATCTTTAACTACTTTAGTATGAAATTGATCTAATCCTCATGTTGGATTCATCCGAAGATCATCTTCATATTTTTTGGCAACTCATTCTGCATTTATACAATAATTATCCCACTCTCTGCAACAAGTATGCACTTTTTGTAACCCAGTGATTTTAAATGCGAGATCTATTGCACCTTTGCAGTATAGAAGTACCATG
Source organism: Panax quinquefolius (assembly GCA_020205615.1). Classification (NCBI taxonomy): domain Eukaryota; kingdom Viridiplantae; phylum Streptophyta; class Magnoliopsida; order Apiales; family Araliaceae; genus Panax; species Panax quinquefolius. The sequence continues at coordinate 20,102,722 of CM035163.1, forward strand.
TACACGGCTCCACAAACCTTGCTTGGATCTTATTTGACAGGTTCTTCTTGAAATATGCATTCCTTCCTTGTTTGATGCCATGATTTCTGATTGCTGCCCTCACATCAGTGACATTGGTAAATGTCATTCCCAACTCAAACTCAGGATCCTCTATTATACCTTCCCTAAATTCTGGATACCCTTTATGTTCTTGTTCAAGTGGTTCAGGGTCAAACTCATCAACCTAGGCATCCTTTCCACATCAAAGTCATCATAGTCGGAGGATGAAAATCCTGGTACATGTGGTTCTTCTTGTGAAGTTTGGGTTTCTGCAGTTTGTTTTCCCTTCCCTTTGTTAGTGGCAAATCTTGTTCCTTTTCCTTTGTCTTTCTGTGTTACAGTTGCACCCTTCCCTTCCCTTTGTTAGTTGCCCCATCCTCAGTCCCCCTAGTCTGATTACCCTCTGCCCCATCTTTAGTCCCCCAGTCTGATCACCCTCTACCCCCCTCCCCAAATTCATCACTCTTAGTCCCCCCAGTCTGATCACCCTCATCCCCCTCCCCAATTTCATCATCCTCTTCATCCTCAGTTGATTCTCCCACAGAACTATTCACATAACTTTCATCAGTTGACTCTATTTTATCATCCTCAATTGATATCAAATCTCTGCATTCATTATTATTATCACCTTCAACTTCAAAGTCAACTTCTACTCCCACAGGTCTAATTTCCTCCAAATATATTTCAATTAGTCTACTAGAAGGGATAAGCATACACATTGTTAAAACATCATCATCATTTTCTAACCTCCATAATCCCCTCTCCATATCAGTTGCAGGTGACTTATAATGGAACTTTAGGTGTCCAACTTGATATCCCAACTCCTTCCCCATGTTACATATGTCAAGTAAAGAGATGTAATCAGGATGACAGAAATCAAAAAAATTAAAAGTACCTCCCACATATACTGTTTATGTGGGCTCTCTTCAAAGTGTCCACCATGAAAAATTTGACTGTAAAATACTCCTTATTGCCTGCATAGCCACAAACACAAAGTAAACACTGTCGGTTAAATTTGTGGGCCACGTCATATTTAATGGGCAAAGGTGCAAAAATACCCCTGATGTTTACACGGATGTCCCACTTCCACCTTAAACTATTTTTTTTTTCCAAAAGTACCCTTAACGTTACAAAAATCAGCCCAATTATGCCCCTCCCGTTAACGAATCTGCCACATTGACAAACTGAGGTGACACCTCATCTAATTTTGCTGACTGGACTGAGAAGAGGGTCAGTGTTGACTAGGCCATGGATTTTCCCTCCAAGCCATGGATTCGGCGACATCCGCGCTTCTTGCCTTCGTCTTCCCCAAACGATGGATACTCCTCTTTTCAGATCCTTCGTACTCTTCTTCCACTGCCGCTGGTGCCTATTCTCCACCACCTGCGGTGCCTCTGTGGCAGCGAATATGAAATAAGAGATGGAAACACTAGTTGAAGATGAGAATGGACTGGGTTTTACCACGTTACTTGAAGCTCTGGCAGATGAAGAGAGTGAAAAAGATGATGAAAGTGACCCAATAGAAGACAAGAACGAAGACGAAAGCAGAGTAAGTTACAGTAACGCCTCTTTCTCGCTACAGTCGGATCAGGAGATTAGTGAACCAGAGGAAGAAGAAGAATAAGAATTAGCTGAAGAAGTTGCATTGGAATTATTAGAATATTCAATGGAGTCAACTGTAGAGAAAGAGTCACAAGACAAAACTTTGGAAGTCAAATTTGAGAATTTATTATTCAATTTCTTTCAAGATTAGTCTTGACACATCAGCTGTTCACTCACTGGTAATATATATATATATATATATATATATATATATATATATATATATATATATTTGTACGACATGTTCATGTATAAAAACAGGAAGACCAAAAAAAGCCACATGTTCAAGATTTTGAGCTACCATAAATATGTATGACAGTAATATCCGTCCAAATGTAGTTTAAAAGATTATATATTTTTTGATTGACCACTGTCAATGTAAAATTAAAAAATCAATTGTAACATTCATTTTGCAAGTATATATATACAAACTCTTTTATATGCCTATTTGAAATTGACTAAAGAGAGTTTGAGACCTAATTCCATATTATTTGAACTGTCCATTTTTTGACAGAAATTTTGACAAAAAAATGATTAATTTTTTCATTTATATTCTATCTTTTCTGCAAGTTAATTCCTCATCACCCTACAAGTACTGAACAGTTGATAATTAACTTTGACAGAAAACAACTAACCTCCCATGTTAGATATGATGAACCTCCAAGTGAAAAACCAGAAAACTGGTCGCCACCACCTCCCTCCTCACGACCTCTCTTCACACCAAGAGGTACGAGAGAAACAGAGAGAATTGCAGTAGTAGAGAGTGAGAGTGAGGCGGAGTTGAAGAAGAAAGAAGAGAGAGAGCTCAGCAAGGCTGCCGGATTTCTTGCTGTTGATGATGTGCAAGCCCAAATTGTCAATGGAGGTCTCCAAGGAGATGTGGGTTAGCAGCACGGACTTCATCAGATGGAAGCCACCGGTCCAAGTCAAACAAACCGACGGTGGAGATGATCATGTTGATGATGATGAACCCACCAAGAAGAGGGTCAGTGTTGACTAACTTTGTTAAGTCTTACCATCAGCCTCTGCTCCAGCCTCCAAGGTCGTCGTGTTGTTTGCCGCCAAAGGCCGCAGCCGTGTCCATGGGGACGACGATAGAGCAGAAGCTAGTGAGTGCGGTGGCGTACGAGCCGTTTGTCTTGACTCGGTGCAAGTCTGCGCCGATGAGGACAGCATCTAAGAAGGTGGTGCCGGATGTTTGTTTTTGGAAGAACAGAACGCTTGAGCCGCACTGTCGGGCTACTTTTGAAACTTCTTAGTCGAGCCACTTGGACCGGCGTGAATCTGAGTCGGATCGGCGAGTTTGGGGATGGAAGAAACTAGCTTAGAGAGGGTGGCGTGATCGGCTAGTGCGACGGCATAATGGACGGGACTGTGATGGAATTCTTCCGGCTTGATCATCTTCGTCGACGACTTGGACATTGTGATAATGTCTGGGTCTGTGAAATTAGGAGTAAGAAGGAATTTTATTAGAGTTTAATTATGAAATTAGGTTTTTTTTTTGCCCTTTTTGTTATCTCTTCATGCTTTGTCAGCAAAAATTATTCGCGTATTATGAGTTCTTTATGTGGCATCAGTATAATAACGGGAGAACAATTAAAACTTTTAAATTTGTAACGTTAAGGATACTTTTAAAAAAAAAATTAGTTTAGGGTGTAAGTGGGACATCCGTGTAAATATTGGGAGCATTTTTGCACCTTTGCCCCATATTTAATTGACTAAAAACCAAAAAGTGTAAGAAATGAGTAAAGAATCTTATATTTGATCATCAAAAGGGTCCACTACCTAGCTTTATACTATTCAATGATGGATAACATTCCAGTTTACAACAAAAAGAAATCAATAAACTACAAAAAAAAAAAAACACAATAAACTACAAAAAGAACACACTATACTACACCAGCCCATTATTCAATATATTCTTTGAAGCACTTACGGTATTCTGTGACACCCTTCACTCCATAAACGTCATTGTGTTCTGAATCCCTCAAGAATCGCGAATCACTCATTGTTCCACTTCTCCTTCAGATCGCGAACCCTAGCCCAACTGATTTGGGGATATTTGTCTGATAACCAACATGAGTAAATATCCGGTGTAAATGTAACTGCAATTTGTAATAAATGTAAACTACCAAGCTTATCCCTCTGTAATAAACATTACAGTCTTAGCCGGTCACTTTTAACCGGTTAACTGACGAAAGTGTGTTTTCTGTTATATTTAATTGAAGTTTGGGGTGCAAAAGTTAATATGGGTGTAAAATTTGGGGTGCAAATTGTCTTTTAGTCAAAAAATTAATAAGTCTAAGTGACAAGCCATTGTTTTGTCACTTGAAGAAGGATGCGATATGCCACATCAGAAAGAACTCAAATCACGTGCACGAATCAGGTATATGTAACATTGTCAATATATAACGCAAACAAGATATACAACATGAAATATCCATGTGGTAACTGGTATATTCTCAGTTAACTTGAAGAAAACGAATTACCAACGTATATACACTTTTACTATACTCCACCAATAGTGAAGAAACTCAAACTAAGAATTGCAATACCAAGTGATCCATTTTGGCACTAAAAGTCCCATCACGCCCGAAACGTAATTCCCCAACAAAAACCAATCCATTTGGAATAGATTTCTGAACAAGAAGGTGCTTGACACCTTTCATTGCTTCTTCATACATGTCATATAAATATGTCCAGTTACTATTTCTATGTTGAAGCCATACTTTGATAAGGTATTCATAGTAGCTATCCCCCCGAGATCCCAATCTGATATTCCTTCCACTAAATTCACCAGAGTCAGGGCTGCAAGTCATTAAAAGAAGAAAAAGTAAATGCCCCTGATAAATCATTACAGTAACTTTCATCAACCACCAAAAAGTTTGAAGTCCTCTCTACTGCCTCAGATAGAACAGCCATTAAATTTCTTCTCAGGTATATGGAAAGAAGTCAAGAAAAATGTTGAATGTTCAATAAAAATATAGAAACTAAGTTGGGCAACAATTAATGAGTTCAAAATAGCAGCATATCGCCCTGCATATCCAGAATGATAAACAGATAACTGAAGCCTGGGCTGAAGAGCATGAAAAATATTGGTATGCTTTCAACATGAATTTGAGTAATTAAGGGTGAAAATTATTTCTCAACCCCCCCTCCCCCAAAATAAAAGAACCAAAAAGAAAGAAAAAGTGAAGTATCTGTACAAGGTAGGTTACTTCTAACAAGAGAAATCCATATGTGACTTTTGTTTGATATGCTACCTAAAATAAATAATAAAAGAAAATTTTCTTACTTGAACATGCATAAAATGCATTATAAGAAGGATGGCATGCATCCATTCCATTAACACCTCATCCCAGGTCCAGTTTAAGCATTTATGCAGAGATCCAGCATGATGTGAATGCTCATGTTAAGTCAATGAAACACATTTTAGACATACACTTTATCTCTGCTTTTCAGATAAATTTACCAGAAGAAGGTTGAAGGTGCCTTTTGGTTCCACATAAGTTTTTTCTCTTATTATCAATAAAATATGGATAGAACAAAGAGCAATCTCCAAGACAACCGTCGCAAAGCAATCAGTGAAATATTAGATGTAGTGTCCATACCTTATGCAAATAGGAACCAGCCCCTCAACCTTTGGTAGAGTCTTCATATGTTCCAAAACCTTCATGGATTCCAAGCTGTAATTAGGATCACCGGTGAGAAAACTCAGATAATTAAACTCAAGTTGTAAAGTGGAAACTTCTGAACTGCAACTCAATCAATCAGGAGCAGGATGTGCTGAATGATCATTTAGAACAACGTCACTGAAGGGAATAGCAGTTGGACTTGCTGTAAATGCAGTTAGAAGACGATCAACCTAGTTCCTAGCATTTTCTAAATAGACAATTGGCTTAGGTCCCTTATGCATTGAATTTCCTTGTTCTCCCCCACTTAAATGGTAAGCACTCAGAAGACCGCCCACTACACGTATCATAGTTTCAAATAAATTAACTTGGCCTTTCTGATTAATTCTGTCTGGAAGATGTGTTTCAATCCATGAACCCGCTTCAAAAACAACTTCATCAAGTCCCATTATCATGGCTGTGTCTAAAGCATCCACAACAATAGAACCAAGACTCTCAATGGCATGAGTTCATCATAACCCATTGCATACTCTTTGTACCCAGACCATGCATGTATGAATGCATTTTTAACCTTTTGTTGCCTAACTACCCAGTTCGACCCTGTATTTAGCTTCTCAGGCTAAAGAATAGATATGTTGTTACTACCCATTTCATCAGGTGAAAACCGAGGACGAAGCCTTGGTTGTTTTCTCCAGAGCCTCCCAAATTGTTACTACTATCCACAAGTAAAGCATCTCTTCCGTGGTCACCAATACCTTTCTATAAACCATCAGAAACAGAGTGGATGGGACTGGTATGAGATAGCATAAGATATGCCAAACCACCAATCAATGATAGCATTAGGAACTTTCCCGTACTACATTTTATACAATCACGCTTCACATTATTGGTTATCAAATTCTGAGAAATTACCTGTATAAACAAGAATTAATAACTAAGAATTCATCATGTTACTTGAACGACAGAAGTGTAGCACACATGGGTTCTAAAAGCATCTCCCCAGCAGAGGAACAAAGATAAAATAACAGTAGCATGGGTTGTTTACTCTTTTTTTCTTCCTACAGAAATATCTCAAGCTATACATTGAGATGAAAAAAATGCCTACAGTATAGTATGTACCCCATGGAAACGTATTTGTTAAAGATCCACGCAACAAATGAAGCCAAAAGTACCTAAAAATGGAGATAATTAATAATTTCCTCTTCCTATTGCTGAGCTAAATTAGGTTCACAAGCTTGACGGCTGTCGTATAGAAAAATATCCTGGAACTACACCCTCACTTTGTTCATGTAGGTCATAGAAACGTTCATTGGAGACAGATAAAATAACATACATAAAAATTCAATATTTCCTTCTCCAGAACATGCAAATGAAACTATAATAATTCAATCCAAATAAATAAATTTTGAATAAACAACACAGACACATGCTTGCATTGATCTAAAGACCTAAAAGAAGGGAACTAAAGCTTTGAAAAAAGATGATCCAGGTTTCAAAACCAATATATAGTTACATACAATTACTCAATTACAAAGTAAGAAGCAAGGTTTCGAGGGTTTTTTTTCTTGGGAAAGAGGAGGGGTTTCAAGCCATTTGATTTAACAGATCTCATAAAATGGGGATTTGTGCCGGAATTAGGCACATATTTAAATTTTAAATAAATTCTTACTTGCTAGATTAGAAATGATGTTTGTATCAGAGCTCCACGACATCAACAGGAATGTTGCCTAATATTGATATTCGATAAAATATTGAACAGTGATATACAATACATACTGAACCAAAATAAGGACCTCCAATGGTGTTCATCGATCTGCATTTTGAACGGCAATATAAGAAAGATTCTCTGTCAATGGCAATTTACAGAGTACAGACACGCTTAAAGTAGCTTCCTTAATACTTCTCCAGCAAGGTACAAGCATAAACCCCGAGGGATAAACCCAGTTTTAATATTTGATCATTACTCTCTAGGTTCCTTCATACATAATACATTTATAGTGGTGATGAGTGCATATTATTCATTTATTTTGATTCCTTTATGTTTAGTTTTATTGTATGTTTCAGGTGTATATGAGCTTGTTAAGGTGTTTAATGATTTCAGGAAAAATTGAAGCTGAAATGAGGAAAAAGGGAAGATCGCGGGGTTTTGAATGCTAAGATGGATGCATGGTCTTGGCTTGGGACTTGGATTTTATTGTAGAGCTATTCCTTAGCTTTCCGGAATATCTTGAATTGTCCAAATCGGAGTTCATATGAAAAAGTTATGATCTTTTTACCAGACGAAAGTTGAACCTCAAAGTTTGGAAATTGCAATTTATATAGCAGTCACTTGGAGCCCAATTTCAACCTTGATGCAGCCAGAATCTGTCAATTCTCAAAGAATGAAAGTTGTAGATCTCGTCGAGAGCTTCGATTTGATAGGTAGCAGGCCCCGTAACTCCTCCTGGATCAAAAGTTATGGTTGTTTTACCAAAGGACGTCGCAGCAGGAAATAGGGGCGAATTTGTGCGGGAAATCTTAGATTTTTGGAAAGTTTCTAAATGTAGATTTTAGCAACTTTCTACATGGAATTGGATTGATATTTCTATTAGATTTAGGATATCTTTTAGATTGAGATTTGCTTACCAAATTGGTTTCTATTTCTTTATGGAAACTGCTATGATTTGTAATTCATTTTGGATTTGGATTTTTAGTTCCCATATGATTTAGGGATTGATCTAGCACTATAAATAGACGATGATAGTCAGGGTTTTAGACATTCAATCATATACTACATTCTCTCATCTACACCATTGGAGTGCAGACATGGAAGTATGTCAGGCTAATTTTCTTTATTCAGTTCTGAAGGGATGTTGAACATTATTTATAATTAACGGTTTGATTAAGTTTACTTTATTTATTCTTTCGTGCATGAGATTTATTCTGATTATCTACATAAACTTCTTGTATGCTATTCAATCTACTAATTTGGTTTCTGCAGGATTAAATTAATGAATTGATATCATCTGCTAGATTAAGATATATATTAAGCAAATGATGTATATCTGATCATAAGTAGCAATTAGTGATACTTGATTGTGGACAAGCTTTTGGATATTATTAAGGTTTTTAGACGACAAGTTAAATAATTCCTGATTGTGTAATTATTGCTTGGAATAACCTAATTCTCATTTTTCATGCTTCTATTGTATTAAATCTAGACTGATAGTTCTAGGTTGTATGATAGTTAGGGTTTATTGGGACGATCGTCGCATTAGATTTACACATAAAGAGAATTTCGGATATTTAGCGATTGCGATTATCTAGGGTTATTAATCTCATTAAAGGGTAAATACTGTGAAAACTTAATTACTCCATAATTTGTGAAAAGGCGATACTGAACTGAAGTTTTTTTTTTAATTATTGTTTATCATTGTTAATTTAGTTAATCAAATCCAAAAACCCCTTTCCATTAGAAATCATAGGATAAATATAAAACAATACACTCTCTGTGGGATCTTGTTACCATACTAATTCTTGAGTTAGTAGAATAGGAGTAAGGTTTAATTTTGGAGTGCTAAACAACAGCTCCCAAATTTTGGCGCCGCTACCGGGGAGTGTTATTTGTTTTTGTTTATTCTTTGTTTTCGTTTATTTTTATTATTTTCTTTTTATTTTTATTTTATGACTCAATCCTCTCACTCTATTGACTTAAATTTTGATTAAGAGATAAAGCAAACTGCAAATTCCAAAAAAGCTTTTGTTTCATCGCTTGAGGAGGAAATGATGGCGGTGCCAAACAACAACAGGACTTTGAAAAAATTGGCTACTTCTGATCAGACTCAACCATCATTGTGTATTGAATATCCTACTTTACATGTTGCTTTTGAACTTAACTCTAGACTAATTCATTTTTTGCCTACTTTTCGTGGTCTTACAAGTGAAAATTCATATAAGCATCTAAAGGAGTTCTACGTGGTGTGTTCCACGATGAAATCACAAGGAGTGACAGAGTAACAGATCAAGCTTAAACTTTTTCCATTCTCCTTAGCAGATTTGGCTAAAGACTGGTTATACTATCTGCCTTCCGGATCAATACGATCATGGACCGATATGCAAAGATTATTCTTAGAGAGGTATTTTCCTGCATCAAGAGTTGTCGATATAAGAAAGGAGATATGTGGAATTAGGCAGTTCAATAGAGAGAATCTCTATGAGTATTGGAAAAGTTCAAGAAGTTGTGTTCCAGGTGTCCACCTTACGGAATTGATGATCATCACTTGATCCAGTACTTTTATGAGGGGTTGCTACTAATGGATAGTAGCATGATTGATCAAAGAAGTGGAGGAGCACCCCAGAGACAAAACTCAGACATGACTGCAAAAGAACTTGATTACAACCACGGCGAAATGCAACTCACAAATATGGTACTAGGATGACTCATACATCTCAAAGGGTAAAGGAGGTGAGCACTTGTAATCTTGAGCAACAGGTTTCTGAATTAACTGCTATAGTTCGACAAATGGTTGCAAGGAATACGCAAGGTTTTCAGCAAGCTCAACCTCAGTACCACACAAAAAACCAAGAAGTACCTGTCAATTCTGGGACATCTATGGAGGATATGTTCAAGGCATTCATGAACCAAACACAACAGTTCATGAATCAGACACAACAGTTCCAGCAAGAGACAAGAACTTTTATTCAAGATCTGAGCGACCAAGTTGGTCAGTTTGCAACCACAGTAGGGAGGTTGGAATCTCAAGGCTCAAGGAGTTCACTTTCTCAAACTGTTGAGAATGTAAGTGCAATAACATTGAGATGTGGTGCAGAGGATTGACAGCAAGGAAAGTCAATACTTTCAGAACAAAACAAGTCAGACAATAATGAAACAAGCAGCAATGTTATACTCAAGCATAAATTTCCACCTCTTTCAGCTTATGGAACCGATACTACATTTTCCCCAAGTTCTAAGAAGGAATTGGAAAGTTGGAAAAAATTCAGAGTTGTATACAGTCGTATGAAAAACTTCTAGAAGAAATGGCGAATAGAGAACAAGAGCTTAAAGATGATGAGGAGTTTATTAGTGGAAACCAGTTGGAAGTGCTTGAGGCTACTTCTAAATTTGAAGGAGAAATCAAGTATTCAAAGTCCGAAAAGGATGAACAAGAGGAAGAGGAGAACAATTTGATAAGTTATGCAGATCTTTACAAAGAGAATATAGATGATACATCGGTGCAAACAACAAAAACACTACATGATACATACCATGGGACCTTAACTATGGAATTGGACGAGGCACATGTCCAGTTCAACATATATGAAGTTAAAAGGTATCTTGGTAATATTAATTCTGTTTTTTCTATTGATGTTGTTGACTCTATAGTGCAGGAATCTCTTGAGCAAATATACAAGAAGGATTTGAGGGCTGGAATGGAGCAAAATCATGATCTGAAGGATGCTCCTAATGAACTGAAACTGTTACCAATCCACTTGAAGTTCACAACTCCAATTACATAGAATGAGAATGATGATGTCAAGCCAATGATAATAAACAAGTGCAGCTGCTTAGAAGGCAACCTAAGAACTCAAATTTGATTTTTCTCTCCCTTTACTTGTTAGTATTTTTTTTTAGTTGCATGTAGTTCTTTCTTCTTTGCATAATTTTCTTACATTGGGGACAATGTAAGGTTTGAGTGTGGGGGGTAAGATTTAGGTTTTTATTTTATTTAGGGATATTGATCCGATTTTGATGGGGAATTTGAAAATTTGATGCTTTTGAATTTTTTTGAAAATTCTTGGGTTCCATAATTCTATTTGGCTGTGTTTAAAAAGTTAAAGTCAAAGAGTGAAAATCAATGCTAAAATTTAGATTCTGCTTGATGCTTAATTAGTTGATGATGATGAAAACTAAGCCATGATCCATAGTAATTGATTTGAATTGAATTTGTGATACATGAGTACTAGAATATGAGAGACATGCTTATTTGGCTAAGTTATTTGTGGAGTTGTCTATGTGCACTGATTTCATGACTTAGAACTGTTTTACTTGCTTATGTTGTTGCAGAACCATATGGAGAAAGTTGAAAAAATAATGAATGAAAAAAGGGAAAAGAAGAAACGAAAAAAAAATTGATGATTGAAAAATCTGCTTCAATGTCCATTATGCGAAATAACTAGGTATCCAAGCCTTAGGAAGCATCGGTATTCACGCTAAAAAGTGTGATGGATAAAAGCAGCTTGACTAGTCGACTTTTGTGGTCTTCGTTACTTGAATAAGTAAGCCCTAGGGATGTCTCTACACCCAACACCCTAAGACCATATAGTTTGGGAGTCGTTGGTGGAAAGTTCACTACATGGGTAACTCTGAAAAGCAAAGAAAAGGAGACATTGCACGTGTCAAGTAAAGAAAAAATACGTGAAAAGCATGAAAATACATTCATCTGTGCTAAAAAGAAGGTTCTATGAAAAATAGATTGAAAAGTAAGAAAAATTTGTTCTTGGTTGTGAGTCAGTGTGCACGGTTTTTGTTCCCTGGTAACTAAGTTGAGTAAGTGTGAAAATTGTAAGAAAGTTGCTTATGTGGATCCAGTTTGATTTAATGAAATTCATTGGTGAAATGGTAAGGTTGTTCATTGTGAGTTAACTGATGATACATTGATTAGATTTATGTGAGTTTAGTGTTGAAAGTCATGATTTGTATCTTGAAATCTTTTGACATAATGGTTAAATAAAATTTTTTTGGAAATCAAACTTTTGTTTTACATGAGGACGTGTAAAGGCTAAGTGTGGGGGGAATTTGATGAGTGCATATTATTCATTTATTTTGATTCCTTTATGTTTAGTTTTATTGTATGTTTCATGTGTATATGAGCTTATTAAGATGTTTAATAATTTCAGGAAGAATTAGAGCTAAAATGAGAAAAAAGGAAAGATCGCAGGGTTTTGAATGCTAAGATGGATGCATGGTCTTGGCTTGGGGTTTGGATTTTATTGTAGAGCTATTGCTTAGCTTTCCGGAACATCTTGAATCGTCCCAATTGGAGTTCATATGAAAAAGTTATGATCTTTTTACCAGACGGAAGATGAACCTCAAAGTTTGAAAGTTACAAAGCAGTCACTTGGAGCCCAATTTCGACCTAAATGCAGCCAAAATCTGTCAATTCTTAAAGAATGAAAGTTGTAGATCTCGTCGAGAGCTTCGATTTGATAGGTAGCAGGCCCCGTAACTCCTCCCAGATCAAAAGTTATGGTTATTTTACCAAAAGACGTCGCAGCAAGAAATAGGGGCGAATTTGTGCGAGAAATCCTGGAAATCTTAGATTTTTGGAAAGTTTCTAAATGCAGATTTTGACAGCTTTCTACATGGAATTGGATTGATATTTCTATTAGATTTAGGATATCTTTTAGATTGATATTTGCTTACTAAATTGGTTTCTATTTCTTTATGGAAATTAGTTATGATTTGTAATTCCTTTTAGGAATTTCTAGTTCCCATAGGATTTAGGGATTGATCTAGCACTATAAATAGAGGATGATAGTCAGGGTTTTAGACATTTAATCATATACTACATTCTCTCATCTACACCATTGGAGTGCAGATGTGAAAGCATGTCGGGCTAGTTTTCTTTATTCAGTTCTGAAGGGATGTTGAACCTTATTCATAATTAACGGTTTAATCAAGTTTACTTTATTTATTCCTTCGTGCATGAGATTTATTCTGATTATCTACATAAACTTCTTGTATGCTATTCAATTTACTAATTTGGTTTCTGCAGAATTAAATTAGTGAATTGATATTATCTGCTAGATTAAGATATATATTAAGTAAACGATGTATATCTGATCATAAATAGCAATTAGTGATACTTGATTGTGGACAAGCTTTTGGGTATTATTAAGGTTTTTAGAAGACAAGTTAAATAATTTCTGATTGTGTAATTATTGCTTGGAATAACCTAATTCTCATTCTTCATGCTTCTATTGTATGAAATCTAGACTGATAGTTCTCGGTTCTATGATAGTTAAGGTTTATTGGGACGATTGTCGCATTAGATTTACACATAAAGAGAATTTCGGATAATTAGCGATCGCGATTATCTAGGGTTATTAATCTCATTAAAGGGTAAATATTGTGAAAACTTGATTACTCCATAATTTGTGAAAAGGTGATACTGAACTGAAGTTATTTTTAATTATTGTTTATCATTGTTAATTTAGTTAATCAAATCCAAAACCCCCATTCCATTAGAAATCATAGGATAAATATAAAACAATACACTCTCTGTGGATCCTTAATTGTTACTATACTAATTCTTGAGTTAGTAGAATAGGAGTAAGGTTTAATTTTGGAGTGATAAACGACAGTTCCCAAGTGGATTTTGCCTTCTTTTTTTCTCTTATTGGCACTAAGCTTCATATCACAAAAGAATAGCCAAGCTTTGCAGAAGAAGCATGCCATGACAGTTCCGCCCAAAATAGACTAGTGATTCCTAACCAACATATTTTGTCCTTGTGCAACACCAAATTATCAAACTATAAGAGCCTAACCTAATAAAAAGTTCGACTTTACTGATTTCCAAACAAAACAGCCACAATTAGATCACACATACAACAATGCAAAATCATGTGAAACTAAAAATCTAATCTAACGAAGGAAATCAATTCTAGAAAGTAGAATCCCAACAAGCAAGCCAGAATTTAATCATTAAAAAAGCGAGTCACAATTTCTAGACATTCATTTCAGTTTAAAACAACAGATAGCAAGCAAAAAGATGATCAAAACTGAACTCAGAAAATCTCCAATCATATACAAAGAGTAAGATCACAAACATTGAAAAATGGCCGTTGGCGAAACTTGGCGTTACCGTAGTGCACATCTTTCATTGAGTAGGGCAAAGATTTCGACATGCTCAATCTATATACCAGCTAGTGCTTTCAATTCTCTTCGATCTCAACTTATATGTACGAAGAAATGCGCATAGATCAGTGTATAAATTACATGTATATGTATATTGTATAGGGACAGAATTGAAGTGAGAGAAAAATTCGGAGCGGGATACGATTTGAGGGAATTCAGATTTATACGGTCGGAGTAGGAGGATTGAGGAGGCTTTGGTTTTGAAGACAACGCGCCGTTAGAAGAGAGTGGAGGCCTGGAGGGGATAGTTTGTTCCCATTAGGCAGCATGTAGTCTTGCTCTTGCAGGGTTAGGCCACCTAATGTCTACGCGAGTACATCAAACTTGGATCTTGACCTTTGGTTTGGTCAACTGACTGTAGTAGTTATTAGTAAGTAAAATAATACTACTATCATATAAAAAAAGGTCACATAATTTTTATATACATATTGCGGGCACATACGTCGGTGAATTCATAATATCATGATATATATAAAGTATTATATGGCCTTTTTTATGTGATAAGAAGATTGTTTCTTTATCACGTAACTTGATTCAAGTGAGTCAAAATTTGGGTTTCAAGTAGTATTTTAATTTATTTATTTTTTAACCTAGTAGAAATAAAAATTCAAAAGATAAAAGAAGGATTGGTTCTATTTCTTTGGAATTTTGAATCCTTGATTCTTTTTTTTTGAAACAGCAAGGACTAGATCAAGGCTCGGAGGCATCTAAAGCTTATTTGAAATTTCTTGCCTTTTTATCCAATAGAAATAATAAAGAATTTATGACCATTCTAAATAGAATATTTTTATATATTATGAAAGTTTTTTTAAAAAAAATTATGATTGCAAACTACATTAGTATATAAGATCAAATAGAATTATAAGAAGATTAACCATCATATTAGGAGCCTCTTCGGGAATGATTATAAGTTGGTTTTATAAGACATTTGTGAATGATTTATTTTTCTACTTATAAGTTGAGTTTTAAGTCAAAAAAATAAATAAGTATTTGTAACTTATTTTAAAATGGCTTATAAGTCCTTTTAAATTAAGTTAGCTTGACCAAATATAATGTCTTTTGTCCGTCTTCTATTTTGCCCCTCTTTTTATTAATGTCATTTTTAGTAATCTTAAATTTATTTTAACTTATAAGTCATTATGAGCTGAACACCTTCATAACTTGTTTTAATTTAATTTTTGACTTATAAGTTCATTTAATGCCAAACGTTTTTATTTATAAGTCACAACTTATAAATTAATTTTAATTATATTTTAATTTATAAGTCATTTAAAATAAGTCATTCCTGAACAAGCCATGACCCCATATATGAGAATTACAACTAATATTTATTTATATGTAATTGACAACAAAAAAAGTATATATACATAAAAAACAAAAATATTTTAGGGGTACTTTAATATATATATATATATATATATATCTTTTTTCAAGTGTTAGGATAAGAAAAAGAAGAAGTTTTACATTCCATTTATGAGTTTTGGATGAAAAACAATAGAAAACTTAAATTAGAATGAAAAATAAATAAATAGAAAAATATAAATCTTTTTTTGTGTTATGTGTGAGTAGAAAAATCATAAAAAAAAACTTTACTTTTAAATAAAGATTACCACTAATTTACCATTATATTAAATTTTCTTGTGTTTGTATATAAAGGATAGACTACAAAATATTTACTAAGTTTTTTTATTGTAGCTCAAATCTATTCATTTTAGACAAATTTTTTTGAAAAAAAGTGACCAAGTTTTTATTCATTTCTTTTTTTTTCTCTCTTAAAAACTAAAAACAAAAGAAATTTTCTAACCATTCAGCACATATCTCCACTCTTGGAAACGAATTATGGAATGGAAGGAGTGTATAGTATTTTAATTTTATTTACTTTGTTCAAATATTTATTTAATTAATATTTTTTATAAAAAATATTATAAAAATAATTTTACCTACACTGAGTTTGAATTCAGATGGATCCGCCACTGCTTAAGTATCACTTTTGATCTCATGATTTGAGGTTAATAACACAAAAGTTTCAAAAAAGTAAAAATTATAGAAATAAAAAATAATTAATACGAATTTATTTAATTTAGTTAGTTTACGTACATAGTTGTAATATTTCTTTACCTGCCAAATATAATTACAACTATTACAAACCAACAAAGAGTTACTACTAGTGACCGAATTTAATTTCAAAAACTTTAATAAATTTATATTAATTTTAAAAATTTAATAAATCAATTTCAAAAGGTCAAAATATATAGTATTTAATTTAAAAGGGAGGCAGCATGCATTATTTAATTAATTAATAGTAAGTACATTGGTTTGTGGATTAATTCTTACAAAACGGATCTAGTAGTGTGGATGTTCCACAGAATGTTGACATTACCACGAGGGTTAATTACAAACCTAAGCCTATATACTACTCCCTCCGTTCTTAAATAAGTGACGTTTTATAAAAAAAAATTTATTTTAATTTATCTGTCGTTTATAATTTTTTAAAATAATAAATTATTTACTTTTCTATATCACCCTTACCTTCTCTCATTGTCTTAAGAAATTCTCATCCTTAGTATTAATAGTTTTCAACTTCTCATAAAGGGATAGTGATAGAATTCACAGATTTTAATTATAAAATGATAGTATTAAATAATTTTTTTAATCCATTTATAAAAATCTTAAACGACACTTATTTACTTATTTAGGAATGGAGGGAGTATATAATTGACCAACCAAGAAGCTTCCGCATACATTAAATTCCCAAATTCCGGAAACTCCTCTCTCTCTCTCCTCTCTCCTCTCTCTCTCTCTCTCTCAATAAGAAGAAGAGTGATATTATTATATAGTGATATATATCTTAATCTAGGAGATGATATCTCATGATCATGGGTTTCTTCAAGTTCTTTAACATAAATCTCCTACTGCTGATGATAATAATGTCAATATTATTATCTGATCTCCAAGCTTCATCTTCATCATCTCATGAAGTAGCCGGCCAATCATCAAACTCCCCCACACAACAACAGTACCGAGTGTTAAACATCAAGAACACTCAGCCTTTCTTCTTGAAGAATCATGAACAAGAACAACGCCATAGTCATCGTCTCAGCAAGAACAAGAAGATGAAGAAATCACAAAAGAAGAAGAGATTGAATGACGCCGGTAGGATTTTCTCAACTATGCTTCCAAAGGGTTTTGTGCCGCCGTCGGGATCTTCACCGTGCCACAATGACGTCCCCAATTCCATCACCTTCTTCTGCCGCCGCCAATAAAACCTAGCTACTCCGCTCCCAAGAATATTATATCTTAATAAAATAGTCCTGTTGATACATATATCCTGTCTCGTGCAGGGTTTTATAAGTAATTGATAATGTTACTTATATATACGATAGAGAAATTTTGGAGGCCAGCAGGTGAGATTATATATATGGTTCCTAATTTTGTGTGCTGTTTTATTTGATACAAGAAATATATTATATATTAGTTCTTGAATCTTGAACTTTATTCTTCATTTGTCTGGGTTTTTTTTCTTTCTTTGTTTCTGAAGAAGCACTGAAAAAGGTACCTTTGAATTTTTGTACTCCATTTGTAGGAAGTAGAATAAAAAAAGATGCAGAAAATAAACTCCTTATTTTTTTGATCAATTATAGAAATGGCATGGATCTTTTTTATGTAATTGCCTCTATATATAAATCTGAATTAATGGAGCAATTATTTTTCTTCTTAATTTCTGGTTTCTGGCATAAAAAAAAGATTTGAACTTGGCAATTTTGATTAATTAATTTGAATTTTGAAGATCTGATGATTCAGAATTAGGATCAAGTAAAGATGATCACTTTTCTAAGTATTTCTTTCTTTCTTTCTTTTGCACCCAATTAATGTCCTGCTTGCGTTATGTAGTGTAAATTAATCAGAAATGTCTGCTGTTTTGACTTTGTAAGGATGCATGTTTCATTAAATAGCTTCTTGAACTGAGAGTTCAAATAGTACATGTCCAAAATTAAGCCGGAAAATAGGAGAATGAGCCTGTGGTTTTGCCCCCATTCAAGGGCCTTAATTAAAGTGTACTTATGGTACTTTCGTAACGTATACTCCATGCATGCAATTAGGCTGCCTTGGTTCTCTCTCCAAAAAAGTTTTTTTACCTCATAAACAATGAAACCTAAGGACACTTTGATGTTTGTTGACCTACGTGACAGTTTGAAAAGGTTGTTGGAGATGATTTTTATATGTGGCGCTACCTTTTATTTTTTAGTATGTTTGAAAGTAGTTGAAGAAAAGTTATTGGAGATCTTTCTTATAAAATCTCTTTTGCCTAGCAATAATTTGAGTGAAATACTCCTCTAAGATGATGTAGCTCCAAGGGGCCTTGAACTGAAAAAAGTCCTGTCAAATGGACCTAGCTCTGAAAAGGTCCTAGTCCAAAATACTACCAAATGCTAATCCCAATCAAGGCCCGAACATTATTTGTTCTATCATAAAGTTATGTACCCTTTGTCGATTATGAATTTACAGATTTAACATTTTTTTTTATAGTGATATAGAGTTATTTCAAACTCTCTTTCATTCTATCTAAATTTAGATTTAAAATATTTATAATCGTTACATATTTTATAGTTTTTTATACGATAAAATAATATTTATGCACTTGTTACGGTATATGGTAATACCAGTATTCGCTTACTTTTTTAGTATTTATCAGTTTAGTTTTTTTTTTGGCCTCCTAAAATAAAATGCTAAAGCTTTTATTAGTATTAAAATGTCCTAAAGACTTGCTAACATTTAAACAATCAAACTTGACCCCATGGAGGGAAAGAGTATACTCCTCTAGGGTCTAGCATAAACAGGCCCAGACTCGGGACATTCCAATATTATATGATTACACCCCTATAAAACGCTCCACATTTGAATTGACAATAACCAAGCTCAAACACCCAGAAAATATAAAAATGTCATTGAGAACAAATATCAAACACCTTGCACGCGTCTCTTCCATTCGCTATTTCTCCGCCCTACCCGCCCGCCACCACCGCCAGCAGCGGCAGCAAAAGCCATTACCACCCCGTCAAGACCCATATTCCCTCCTTAAAGAAGATCCAATCCAAATCCTATCGGACCTTTGGGCCCGATCCTTCTCGCATCACCACCAAACCCAAAATCCCCCAAAACCCTTCACAAATCTCACCGGCTTTCTATCCATGCTCGACCTTTGGGTCTTAGCCTACCAGCGCACGTGCGCCCACGTGACGGGTTCCTTCCCTCCCCGCAACGCCATTCACTTTCACGTCCTCACTGACCTTCTCTCTCTCCGAAACGCCGTTCTTCACAATCAGTTCCAATGGAACAAAAAGACCCAACAATATATTCACAGCCCAAACGAAAACCCATCACCAAAATCCTCTCAAAACGCAAACTTCAGGCGATTTTGAACTCCAGCACACCCCCATTTCAAGACCGTGTTGTTCAGGAAGTTATTTTAATGATTCTGGAACCCATTTTTGAGCCACGATTTTCTGCAAAATCTCATGCTTTTCACCCTGGAAGAAGTGCCCATTCTGTTATTCGGACCATTAGGAGCAATTTCTCTGGTTATCTTTGGTTCTTGAAAGGCGATATAACGCAGGTTTTTGATGATGTAGATGCAAATGTGTTAATGGGTTTTGTTGAAAATGTAGTTAAGGATAAGAAAGTATTGGGTTTGATAAAATCTGCATTAAGGGTGAGAAATAGATTGCAATGTGATGATGATGGCAATGGAGAATATGGAAGGCAGAAGAAGGAGAAGAATAAAAAGAAGGGTTCAACAAGGAAAAAGATTTTGAATGAGAATGAGCCGAAACCTGACCCTTACTGGCTGAGGACTTTCTTTGATTTTGCTCCAGAGGAAGCTGCAAAGGTACCTAATTATGGTTATTGTGGAATTCTTAGTCCTTTGCTTGCTAACATATGCCTTAATGAATTAGATCATATGATGGAAGATAGATTAGTTGAATTTTTTCGTCCATCTAGGCTTGATTCAATATGGAAAGATTCTATTAATGATGGGTGTCATAACCCCTTTTGGCCAGAGTTTGTTCCAGCTAGCGGGAAGGACAAAACTAGAAAAATGGATTACATTCGATATGGGGGTCATTTTTTGGTTGGAATTAGAGGACCAAGAGAAGAAGCGGTTGAAATTAGGAAGGAAATCATAGAATTTTGTGAGAGCAAATTTGGGTTAAGGTTGGATAATTCGAAGCTGGAGATTGAACACATAACTAGGGGGATTGAGTTCTTGGATCATATTATATGTCGACGGGTGATACACCCAACCCTTCGTTACACAGCCACTGGTGGTAAGATTGTGAACGAGAAAGGAGTAGGGACTTTGCTTTCTGTCACAGCTAGCTTACAACGATGCATTCGCCAATTTAGACGGCTTAAGTTTGTTAAGGGTGACAGGGATCCCGAACCACTGCCTTGCACTCCAATGCTCTATTCAGGCCAGGCTCACACCAATGCTCAGATGAATAAGCTTCTTGAGACCATGGCAGATTGGTATAGATATGCAGATAACCGAAAGAAAATTGTTGGGTTTTGTGCTTATGTGATACGTAGTTCCCTAGCTAAACTATATGCTGCGAGGTATAGGCTGAAATCTCGTGCCAAGGTCTACAAGATCGCGTCACGTGATCTTAGTCAGCCCTTGAGGGAGAGTACTAATAATTCTGCACCTGAATACTCGGATCTTTTGAGGATGGGACTTGTTGATGCCATTGAAGGAGTTCAGTTTTCTCACATGTCTTTGATTCCATCATGTGATTACACTCCATTCCCTAGGAACTGGATCCCGGATCATGAGCGGGTTTTGTGGGAGTATATCAACTTGCAAGACCCAAAATTCTTCAGCAAATTGCAAAGATCAATTAAAAGAAAAGGTTTGACGTTGCCTCAAGATGAGATATCTGAGACTGTGTGGGACTACAAAACTCTTGGAGTGCGAAGTTACCGGTCTTATGGTGAGATCTAAGGAAGTAATGCTATCATCATAAGTTCAGTGAAGAAATTATATTTAATTGTTGAAATGAAGCTTCATGGGTGAAGGACCGAGGACTAGTAGCAATTATCCTCGAAAGTACCATCAGCATTCTCCGTCTACTCGGCAATCTCCTTGGAACTCAAGGACACGGAGGTACATTTCTAAAGCATGCCCTACTCAATTAAGTTAATGCACATTGTATTATGTGATTGATCTCAGGGTAGAGTATATAGTTGACTGAACAGCCTACAGTGATTGTATTTTAGGACCAAATTCCATGAGATTTAGTGAAAAAATGTTATGAATTAGGATTAAAAAAATCATGAATTTGGAGCTTTAATCCATATTTTAGTAGTGAAATGCAATGCTAAAACTGTAGAAGAAAAAGACATGTCACAATAGAAAATTTAGAAAGGACTTTTATGTGATTGTGTGTCATTTATCTGCAACAGGATGTGGTTTTCAGAAACCAAGGAGAAAATAAAAGATGTCGTCTTGTTTCAGTATGGGAATCATTTGAAATCCTGGAATGAAGGTGAACTTTGCTCTAAATCAGCTGAAACTAATTTCTGTTATGAAAAGGACTGATTAAAGGTAACAACAGAGTGACATGTTTCTAAATTAAGTGGAGGATGGTCCGGAAGGAAGGAAGGAAAGAAAGTCTTGTGACAAGACTCTTGTCTGATAGAGTGGATGCAGTTGGGACTGCGGACTCCTGATCAAGAACAAGTCGTGGATGCACTGTTTTGTTTTTGTCAATCCAAATGTTCCCATCCAGAGTGTTTCTTTCTTTTTTTC
Organism: Panax quinquefolius; assembly: GCA_020205615.1. Taxonomy (NCBI): domain Eukaryota; kingdom Viridiplantae; phylum Streptophyta; class Magnoliopsida; order Apiales; family Araliaceae; genus Panax; species Panax quinquefolius. The sequence continues at coordinate 20,124,698 of CM035163.1, forward strand.
CCTCTTTTAAGGCACACATTTTTGCATAATCTTGCAACTCTATTCTCATCATATTGTAAAGTTGAATATATGTGACATATTTTCATGTAAACAATACGCCCTTTTGACTGGAAATATGAAGAATCTTCAAAATCACTAACACCATTTTGACTGCTAATGGGCAGAGTATATTTGTTCACAAAGAGAAAAGATTAGAAAATATTTTATTTGTATAAATTTCCCATTCAACTAATTAATAATCTTAAACGTGAATCATGAATTAACTGCTGTTTGATTATCTTGATAAAATAAAATAATATAAAATGAAAGAAGAAGAATCAGAAGCTCTCAGACTTTCAGTCAAGGAGGAGTCCTCCAAGTCTTAACATGACGGGCTGCATCACAGCTTTTTTGTATCCTACTAACCTGGGAATTGTTAGCAACTTAACATGAAGATTAAAGTTAACTTTGATTAATTGATCAATACATGTAGGTCGGGAGGTGATTTACTAATCACTGACAAGATTATAAGAATGATCGATTAACTTACTACTTAAAATTAATTTTCATAAGTAAAGTAAATATTAAAGAAGTGGAGCAATAAAAATAATTAACTTTTTGTTGAAATTATAATATTGAGTAGTAGAGTTGTTTTAAAAATAAACGTAATCCAACCTGTTTTTATTGTTTGATGAACATGTGGATATTTCATCAAAAATTCAACAGCTGAAAATTATTTTAAATTTTTAACAGTAAAATTTTTCTTAATAATTCTAGTTTTTTTATAAGAATGGTCATAATAACATTAATTATTTATTAATATGTTTTGATCAAATAATTAGTGTATTGAATAAAATTAAAGGGAATGTGTAATGAAGAGTATATAAAAAAAAAAATCCAAGTTCGACATTATGATCGTTTTTTATGCTTTTAATCTGAATTATCTGATTGGATGCAGCTTACATTCAAGCGATGTGGGCGCGGCCCGTCTACCAAGAAAGGTTAAACAATATACACGTGATTTCTCTTCCTTTCTTTTTTCCTAAATATTTTTGAAATAATCTTAACATACTAGCATGGAAACATTTAAAATAAAAGGCTTTGAGCAAAATGTTGCTCATTCGTCCAACGAAGTTGTTTCCATTTGACATTTATTTACATCATTTAGAAAAAGAGTTCTATCCACACTAATTGGTTACTGTAGAGTAATTTTTATTTGGTTCGATAAAATTTTGGCTGAAAAAAAAAAACAAATAAAAAAAAAGATTATTTCACAGTAATTAATTACTGTGGATGGAACCCTTTAGGAAGATAGTCAAATTAGTGTAGAAGTTATGGATAATTAAATTATCCAGTATTGAAACTTTTTTCTTTTTAGTCCATTATTATTCAATATTTTTTTCACAATAAAATGATAATTCCTTCGTTCTTCAAAAGTGTAATATTGAATATATTTTTATTTCATTTATACCTTTATAAAATTAGGTTTCTACTCTAATAGTAATGCTATAATAATAACATTTTGATATATATATATATATATATATATATATCATTCTATATTATTGTCAATTAAAAGGAAATTTTGTAGTATTCGATTTTTGGATGGGAGGAGTAATACTAAAATAATTATAATTTTTTCAAAACCTCTGTGGACATAAAATTACAAAATACAAATATATATATATATATATCTCGATTCAAATACACTTTCATTCAATTTTTCACGTACAGATAGAATAAAATATAAAAAATTTAATGTGTCAACAAACAATTTTAAATATTCCCTCCTTTTAAGTTAAAAAAAATAAATGATACCTAAAACAAGATTTATGTATATGAGCATATATTCACCTTGAAGGCTTGAAACAAAAAACCGGAAAAGAAAAAAAAAAAAAAGCTGTACCTCCCCTCGAGGGTTTTATCAGTAATTTCCCCAAAAAACAACCTGCCAAACAAACTATATATACCAAGCGTCATTTTTCTTAACTCATTTCAATATCAACCAATTAAACCACCTCAAAACCCCCACCACTCAATACCCAGCGGAAAATGTCTTCCCAACTAATCGCCAGCCACCGTGAAAACGCCGAGGTATTCACTGGCGACGCCCTCTGCAAACTAAAATTCAAGGAACTCCTCAAAAAATTTCGCTCCCCGGTGGACTCTTCCCTCTAGACGACATCGTAGAGTTGGGCCACAACCACTCGACCGGGTTCATGTGGATCATACTGAAGAAAAAGAAGGAGCTCACATTCCGTGCGATCAACCGCAAGACATTTTACGATACGGAGGTGACGGCGTTCGTTGAGGACCGTCGAATGAAAAAGCTGACAGGTGTCAAGACCAAGGAGTTTCTCATCTGGGTTACCCCGTCTGAGATTCGCATTGACGATCCGGCCTCCGGCAAGATTATTTTCAGGACTCCGGCCGGTCTTACTCGAACTTTTCCGGTCTCGGCTTTCGAGGAGGAAAAATAGAGAATTAAACAAATTAATTTATTTATTTCATTGTTTTGAAGCAATGCATTTGTTTTTCATGTTTTGGTTTGAAGATCAAGAAGTTTATGATCAATCTATCCCATCTTCCTTATATGTTTCGAAAATTCCATAAAATAATTCTGTTTATGTCCCAGAAGTTGGTGACTTTGATCATGGGAATAAGCACTTAATTTTTGAGATAAAATAATGTCTCTGGTAGATTAAAAGACTTTTCAATTTCCTTTCTTTTTTTTTGCTTAAACATATTCCTCTTTTAAGACATTTATTAATTAACTTTACAGATGACCTTGGTTATCATCAATTATAATAAAAAATAAATTTTAAGCTTAATAGGCGAGAACACAAGATTTACGAGAAAAGAAAATCTAATAATAAAGAGAAAAATACAAAATCACCCAAAGCGGATGAAAATTAGAATTGCATTCATTTTTAAATATAATTTTATTTATCTACCGTTTTCATACTTGGGCCCTAGGAAATTAAATTTATGCTTTATATGTTGGAATTAGTTCATTAGACAAATAGTATTATTCTAGTTGGGTAAACAATATTAGGCTTAATAATAAGTGTACTTAAAACTATATATATATATATATATATATATATATATATATATATATATATATGAAAATTGTTGTATTATATTCGATTGGTTAGAATATTAACACATATCAGGGAATATTAAATTTACTCAAGATAATCATTGGTGGATTCACATGGCGAAATTATTATCGATTGAAAACGACAAAAATATTTTATTGAAAATAACGGAAAGTTTCTACCGTTAATATTGTTGAACTACTTCCGGTAGTAAAAGAAATCTGATACGCGTTAGTTGCATAGTAGCACACGGTATTGATTATTAATGCTTTACGTGAGAAATCACTCGGTTTTGTTCCATTATTGCTATAGTAATTGTTGCATAGTATCTCACGTTATTTGATTCAATTATTGTCGATATTTTATATAATATTAAATCAATAATTGAAATGACAGAGTTATTAATATTATAAATTGCAATATTAACGATGTCTGTAAGTTACGCTTGATGAGAGGTTTGGTCACTTAATCATGCGCCAATATGGAGAAATCCTTATTGGAAAGCCCTCTTTCCTTTAGAACGACAGTGGTGATTAATATTGTGAATTATAATAAAGATGATAAATGTTGTTAAAATTATTAAGGTATTTTTTTTATGAAGTTCTGCTTATTTTATGGATTCCTATTTATCCATTTTCAAAATAACCGGTAGAAAATTATTTAAAGGTGGGGCCCACATTTGGGGGCCACATGTGGGGCACATATGTGTTGGGAAATGATTTTGGAAATGGAAGAGTATACGTATGGAAGTATGTAAGACCCCAACTTATTATTAATGAAATTAAATTTTTTCTATTTATTATTTTGAAATAGTAAGGGTTGATTTGATTAATGTGGATAGTTATGAGTAAAATACGCAAATATTTCAAATAAGCAAGTGGTTATTGTAAGACCCCGAAATTTTTAAATAAAAAGGAATTTCCTTTATTTATTATTTTGAAATAGTAAGGGTTGATTTGATTAATGTGGATAGTTAAGGGTTAAATACGCAAATATTTCAAAATAAGCAAGTGGTTATAAAATATTCATTATCGTCGGGGAATATTAGTTTGGTCGTGGAATATTAAATCGTTGTGGGAATATTAAGATGACGGCAGTATAGATCCATGTGTGAGCCCCATAACTTGAAAAGTGATTGGATGAAGAAAACGACAAATATGAGTTGTTTTTAAATAACTACAGTAGTTATTCTCAGATTATCATTGTTGGAATACCCAAATGGGTTAAAACACACTAATCGCCGTTGTTGAGCAATGAAGATACCAGGTATTGCACCAATTATTGATTCTTACGTAAGAAGGCACTACTCAATAATGGTTACGATGAATTCTTTGCTCAAGATTTTATTGAGTTAATAATTGCTGCGTTGATTTTCTTTGTTGTTTCATAATTGTCATTACGGTATTTTTCATTATCGAAGCAATAATTCATATTATCTGAATAATATTATTAGATAACATTATTGACAATGTCTAGAAAGTTACATCTCAGGAGAGGTTTGGTCACCTAATTGCGCCAAGAAGAAGAAATTCTTATTGGAAAGCCCCTCTTTCCGAGGCCTGCACGGTTGTCGATATTGTGATTCTGTAATATTATTTGTGAATAATTAATTATTGATTTATATGATGAGAAAAATATTGATTTTATGTGGATATAGATGGAGAAAATTTTAAAATGACAATTGTTGAAAATTAATATTTTATCTTTTTACGATAAAATAATTCATTTAAATATATTATTTTAATAATATATTAACGGTGATATTTTACAAACGAATGTGGGATATATGAGTATCTGAGGAGGAAGAGTATTTTGTTGCAATAAATGTTTAAAACATGTTAAACATGCCGATTGGACCCCATTTATTGATTTGAAATTTGATTATAGCCATGTAAAATCGCCCATTTGTGGATTTCGGTCAATTTCTATTTGGAATTTTGAAAAACTTTCTTCTGTAAAGTTGTAGAAATTGAAATTCCTATAAAAACTCATGAGATTCAATTTTCTGATGAAAGGGCTATTTATTATGAATTATTGAAGTTCAAGTCAAAAATAATTGATTTTGGGGAGTTTAAAATATTTTTTGTAAGAAAACGTTTTTGTTGTAATTGAGTGGCTCACATGTGTTATAAATGATCTGAAATCAGATTTCTAAGGTGGGCTTGAATATTTTAAGAAATATTATTATTTTATTAAATTTTACGCTTTGGTGTTACAAGCGTTTTCCTATAAATAGGGTGCTTAGGTTAGAATTGAAAATCACACCGTAAAGCTGAAGTTTTCTCTCTCTATATTATCGAGTATTCTTGTGAGTATTTTGAGTATACTTTGAGTATTGCTAGGCGGTCAGTTCCCTTCAAAGACTATACCCAGATTCTACTAAGTAAGACTGATCTTTCGAGGTAAGGGATATTATTTTTTTTAGTAATGATATTATTTCTTCAATATCATTATACTGAAATTTCTTATTTTCGTCCAAAACATCTATTCTGGATACTAACTCTGATTGTATCCATGTTTTGATCATTCTTAAATTTTACACCACTATGATTATTTTTGAGGTATTTTTGGACGTGGATAAAACCAAGTACGAATCCTTAATCCTTAATCCTTGTCATTTTGTTTCAATTTGGATTCATTTCTTTAAAAAAATATTTTTCATCATCCTCGGTCTTAAATGATGATATTATGGAATATCTTTGGCACAGTGGTGCAAAGATGAATGATTTCTTAAGAATATCTTTGGCACAGTAGTGCAAAGATGAATGATTTCTGAAGAATATCTTTGGCCGTAGTCAAAGATGAGCAGTGTTTAAATGAACATGACCAATGATGAATATCTTTGGCACAGTAGTGCAAAGATGAATATTTGATTCGAGATGTATATTGATTGATGTTACGGGGATAAAAGATGAGCGATGAACTTTTAAATTCAAACATAGAGATAGTAGTTTGCATTCTCTACTTAACTCTTCTAATGAATTATTATTTCATTGCGAATATTGATTTAAAATTTGTTGTCTATTGTATTCTATTATATTTTTCCTGTTGAAGACTAACGATAATTTGTTGTATATTATCTTAGTCATAATATTCTTCTTGAGCTAGTTGAGCTCACCCTTTTCCTTTTGTTCCATTTTTCTCGGGAGGCGAGAATATAAGCGATGCAGTCGGGGTATGGAATGAAGGTTTTAGAAAGGATTGTTTAGTAGTCCTCACCATTTTGTAAAATAATATATCAATAAATGTGATGAGGATTTATTTGAGTATAGATATTGTCTGAAGATAATATTTGTATTCAAACTCACGCTTTCTTGTTGTAATAATAAAGTTGTAGTTGTTTACGTACCATGTATTGACAACTCGAATAGGTGATGTATACCTATTTTGGGGCGCCACGGTTGGTATCGAGCTTAGGGATATGATCTCTGGCGGAGATCGGGAATAGAACTAGGAGGGAGAGACGAGTAAAAATCTTCGCTAGTGTGTCCTACCTAAGCTTATTTGTTAGTTGGTCAATATATAGGATATTATGTGATATATTGATTTCCTTAATTAACCCTTGTTTTATGGCGGATTTGAGAATGTCGTTGAGAATATTAACAATGGAAATGAGACCGTGGAGATGCTGTACTCACCAACGAGGAGAAACGTCAACAGTCGGCAATGTTCCTCCCGTGAACAACACCATTGAAAGCGATGATGAACGAGGGATGTTTAGAAGTTTTTGCGATTCATGCAAAATCGAGACGAGGAAACTTCGTGTTTCAAAATCTGAGAAAATGATAGCAATTCACGGGTTGTCACAACCAAGCGATTCAAAGAGTCAGACCACCGAATTTAAGGGAAAGCGAGATCCGATCATGCCGCGAAACATGGGTCAAACAAATTACCAAGATATTCGATGTCTTGGGATGCGGAGAACGAAGGTTCCATTCGCCACCTTTATGTTAGTGGCGAGGCGTATCACTGGTGGGAGTCTGTGAAGCGTACCCATCCAAACTTTTCTCAAAGATGTCTTGGGAGACGTTTGAAAGCTATTTAATGACAAATACTTTCCGAAAGTATTCGCGTCATATGAAGGAAGTGGAGTTCATCGATTGGAACAAAACAACATGACGGTGTCTCAAAGACGAGGCAAAGTTTGCGAGTTATCCGGTTTGCACCTCATTTGGTGGAGAATGAGGAACGTGTAACGGATGTTTCTTAGAGGTTTGAAACCCGGCGTCGTCGATATCTCATTTCTCATAAATTTTCTCTTTATTCGGATGTTGTAAATGTGGGCTCAATTATTAGAAAGCGAGATAACGAGTACGGTCAACTGAGGACCACAACCGAGGATCGTGCTCGAGATAGCGATCAATGTAATAATGATAACTCATGGAGAAAGAAAAAACAGAATGACGGACGAAATGGTAACCACTCTGTGGTAATCATGGCCATGAAAATAGAAGAAGCGAGTCGGAGGAGATTTTAAAAGAGGAGATTTAACAATGACCATATGAAGATGATGCAGTCTTGGGCGTGAATCGGTTCTAAGGGAGGAGAACGACCACCGGTATATATCTACAAATGCGGAAAAGAGGGACATATCGATCAAACCGCCTGACAACAGATTCAAGGTATGCTATAATTGTGGAAAGGAAGGACATATCGCTCGAGATTATACAATGAATGAAACCTAGTTCAATGGGGATTTGGTGACTCAAAAAATCGTCCCGAAAAAAGTCAAAGTCAACGATTATTCTGGAAGAGCGTTTGTTGTGATCGGTCATAATCGAGGAACCCAAACGAGGTGATCACGGGTAAGCTATTTATAAATTCTTGCGAAGTTTATACCTTACTTGATCTGGGGTCTACCCATTCATTTATCTCTCCTGCATGTGCTCAACGTTTAAACTTGACTCCGGAGAAATTAGACTTTGACCTATCTGTGAAAACTCCGTTAGGAGAAACTTTCATCACATCCACTGTTTATAAATCTTGTTTGATTCAAGTTGGCGTAGGAATATTAATTAATATATTATTAATTTATTAAATTTTTTGCTTTGGTGTTCTAAGCATTTTCCAATAAATAGGGTGCTTAGGTTAGAATTGAAAATTACACCAGAAACTGAAGTTTTCTCTCTCTTTCTCTCTCGATATATTGAGCGTATTCTTGTGAGTATTTTAATGCTTTGAGTGTTGCTATACGGTGCAAGTTCAAGTCATAGCTTATATCCGGTATTTCAACTAGAAGTACTATTTTTTTTCGAGGTAAGGGATATTATTTTTTTTTAAATAATATTATTTCTTCTAATATCATTATGCCGGAATATTTATAAGATTTTTCTTGTGAAATTCTTGTCTTTTAGTGTCGGGATTACTATTCACGTATACGGCACTATTCATGTATACGACACTATTCACGAATACGGCACTATTCACAGAAAAATTAAATTTTTGTTTTTCGTCCAAAATATCTATTATGGATACTAGCTTTGATTGTATCCATGTTTTGATCATTCTTAAATTTTACTCCACTATGATTATTTATGAGGTATTTTTGGACATGAATAAACCGAAATACGAATCCTTAAATGCTTATTCTTTTGTTTCACTGAATTCGTTTTCTTTAAAACATTTTTCATCATCCTCAGTCCTAAATGATGACATGTTGTTGAATATCTTTGGCCTGTAATGCAAAGATGGTTGATTTTATTATGAATATCTTTGGCCCGTAGTGCAAAGATGTACAGGTGTTGAGATGAACATGACTGACTGATGAATATCTTTGGCCCGTAGTGCAAAGATGAATAGGTGTTGAGATGAACATGACCAACTGATGAATATCTTTGGCCTGTAGTGTAAAGATGAATATTTGATTCAAGATGTGTATTGATTGATGTTACAGGGATAAAATATTGTTGATGGACTTTTAAATTCATAGATAATAGTAGATTTCATTCTCTACGTAACTCTTCTATGAATTATTATTTCCGCTGCGAATATTGATCTAAAACTTGTTGTTTATTATATTCTCTCAGATTTTTCCCTGTTGAAGACTAACGATAATTTGCTTTATATTATCTTAGTCATAATATTCTTTACTGAGCTAGTTGAGCTCACCCTTTTTCCTTTTTGTTCCATTTTTCTTCTCAGGAGGCGAGAATGTAGCGAGTACGAGTCGGGGTATGGAATGATGGTTCTAGAGAGTTGTTTAGTAGTCCTCACCATTTTTGTAAAATAATGTATCAATAATTGTGATGAGGATTTATTTGCGTGTGGATATTGTCTAGATGGCAATATCTGTATTTAAACTCATAGTTTATATGTTGTAATAATAAAGTTGTAGTTATTTCTGTACCATGTATTTGACAACTCAGAATGGGTGATGTATACCTATTTTGGGGGCGTCACAGTTGGTATCATAGTTTAGGGATATGATCTCTGGCGGAGATCGGGGAATAGAACTAAGAGGGGAGAGACGAGTAAATCCTTCGCTAGTGTGTCCTACCTAAGATTATTTATTAGTTGGTCAGTATATAGGGACATTATGTGATATGTTAATTTGTTTAATTAACCCCTGTTTTATGACAGTTTTTAAGAATGTCAACTGAGAACGTTAACAATGGAGTGAACGAGATCGTGGAGACACCTCTAATCACCAACCAGGATAACGTGATGTCAGGCGAAGAAGGAATTAGAGATATCCATGTGGTGAGTGAAGAATTGATAGTTGCACCCGAGATAGTCATAGAGGTAGCAGCTGAGAGTGGGGAAGAAGAGATACCTGAGGAGAATTTATTAGAAGAATTTTATGATCGAAATTTAGAATTGCAAAATCGTATTCATGAGTTAGAAGTGCGAAATTTGAAGAATGGCGGTGATGGCCGTGGAGCAAAAGGATGTAACAATTCAAGCTTGTGTTACCCGATATGTGATGCTTGAACAGAAGCACTCTTTAGTAGAGTATAAAATGATAAAGCTGGAATCTGAGCTAAAAGAAGAAAGAATTGAACGAGTGAGAATGAATGATGCATGAGAAAAAGCTGCACGACGTGTTGATATTGTGGAAAGAGATGTCCGATCTAAGAAGGCTAAAATAGATGATATGTATTTCTCTTTTTGACAATTGAATCGAGAGAACCCAACATCGAGTTTTGAGTTACCACATACATTCATGATCAATCCCAATTCGATATGGATCGAAGATTAATGATTCAAATCATGAAACAATGATGACGATGAAGCGGTTGAGGTGGAATATGCCTATAAAAAGTCAATTTCAACCAGTAGTGATGGCACCAAATGTAAGACCCCGGATTTTATGAAATAAAAGTTTTCAATTTTTCTTATAATTATTATTTAGTAAATGGTTAAATTGATAAAAGTTTAAAGTTATGGGTGAAATATGCAAATTTTACAAAATATCGCAAGTGGCTATAAACTATTCATTGTTGTTTGGAGAATATTAGTTTGGTGAAATGGAATATTCTTTTTGTCGAGAATATCGATCTGACGACGCGACCTTGTGTGGGCCCATGTGCGGAAAGCGATTGGATGAAGAAAACGATAAATATAAGTTGTTTATAAATGACGGGCGTAGTTATTCTGAATTAATCTTTGTTAAAATACTAGGTGGTTAAAACACAAGAAGCTTTCACGGTATTGCACCAATTATTGATTCTTACGTAGAAATGCACTACTCGATAATTGTTACGATAATTACTATTCAATATTTTATTTTATTGATTCAATAATTCTTTGCGTTGATATTTTATATTCTTGTTATTTCATAAATTGTCATTACACAATTTTTTCCATTATCTGAACAATAATTCATATTATCTGAATAATATTATTGGATAACATTATTGGCAATGTCTAGAAAGTTACATAAGAAGAGGTTTGGTCACCTAATTGCTGCGCGATTAAGGAGAGATCCTTATTGAAAAGCCCCTCTTTCTGGGGACTACACGGTTGCACGATCTCGTGATTCTGTAATATTATTTGTGAATAATTAATTATTAATTTATATGATGAGGTAAATATTGATTTTATGTGGATATAGATGGAGAAATTTTTTAAAGTGACAATTGTTGAAAATTAAAATTTTATCTTTTTCTGATAAAATAATTTATTTAAATATATTATTATATTTTAATAATATAATAATGGTGATATTTTTACAAAGGAATGTGGAATATATGATTATATGAGGAGGAAGAATATTTTTTTACAATAAATATTTAAAACATGTTAAACATGTCGGTGGACCCCATTTCTTGGTGAAATTTGATTATAGATTGTAAAATCGCTTGGTTTGTGATTTCGGTCAATTTCTGCTTTGAATTTGGAAAAAACTTTCTTCTGCAAAGTTGTAGAGAATTGAATTTCCTATAAAAACTCGCGAGATTCGAATTTTATGATAAAAGAGCTATTTATTATGAATTATTGAAGTTCCGAAACTCCGAAATAATTGATTTTTAGAAGTTTAAAATAATTTAAATAAGAAAAATGTTTTTTAAATGTTTGTGGGCATCTTTAACATGTGTAGATGGCTGAGATCAGATTGTCTAGATGGGCGTAGAGAATTTATTAAATATATATTAATATTATATTAAATTTTCTACTTTGGTGTTCTAAGCATTTTCCTATAAATAGGGTGCTTAGGTTATAATTGAAAATCACACCAGAAACTGAAGTTTTCTCTCTCTATATTATCGAGCGTATTTTTGTGAGTATTTAGATATCTTGAGTGTTGCTATACGGTGCAAGTTCATTCAGCGTTATATCCGACATTCCAGTACTGCTCTTTTGATATAAGGGATAGTAAGGGATTTTAAGGGTTATTATGTTTTTTAGTTTCAAAATTTTTTTGAACCTTCAAAAATTCTGGAAAAATTTGAAATGATATTTTGATGAGTTTTGTAGATTGTGTCCAAAAATGACGATTTTTGGATGTATAGATTAGGAGTTATTGATTTTATGAAAAAAGACTATTTTAAAAGTAACCGCTTATAACTCCTTGTGGTTAACTCCAAAATTGATGAAATTTGTATTGGGAGTAAATCTATATAATATCAGTATACCGTATTAATTTCAGAATTTTTGGACAAAAGTACAATTTATGATAAATGTTTAAATATTCAATTGTTTTGGCCATATGAAAATTAGTAAATGAATTTTAAAATTTTGAAAAATATATATTCAATATGGGACTATATTCTTCTAAATCCCGGAAAATAAATATTTTTGGAACTGATTTGTATTTTTCAGAAAATATTCTAGTTATGAGTAAATGAATTAAATATGTTATGTGAAGTAAGAAAATTGGAAAATATGATTTATTGGCTTGAGAATCATATATGAGATATATGCTGATTTTATGAGGGTTTTGGTTAATGATGATGAAATCTTATGAGTTTGGCATTTTAGATGATTAAATGCATTAATTATTAAAGTGTAAATAATTGGATTAAATTATTTATAAGTTTAAGAAATGATTAAAATATTCTTATAATATTAATAATATTAGATTATGAGATTTCTAAGTGATTTATAACATTTGGATTAAGGTGTTATAAATATGGATATGAATTTTATTATGAAACTTTATCTTTTAGTGTAGAGGTTCTTATGCGCACGATACGATCTATGTATGAATACTTAGAGTCTTATTCACGACAAATTGGTTTCTTCTCCGACCAAATTATCGTTGATTTATGAATCTTACTCTTGAAATTAAAACCATGTTTTGATTATATTATTTTATATAACATTCTTATAACCCTAATGATGATATTTCTCTTTGACTTGAGTGTAAAGATGAGTAGATTATTGGTATGATCGTGACTATAGGTTCTCTTTGGCGATGGTGCAAAAGTTGAATTGTTGGTGGTATGATTATGACCATTGAATTTACAATTGAATATTTTTAGCTTAAGTGCAAAGGTGAATTGATCAACATGGTTATAATTATTGTTATATAACTTCGAAATGATTATGTATTTCTTTGATATATGAATATCTTTGGCTCGTAGTGCAAAGATGACTTGTTGATGAATATCTTAGCTTTGTGGTGCAAAGATGAATTATTGATGAATATCTTTTGCTCAGTAAAGCAAAGATGACTTTGTTGTTGAATATCTTTGCTTTGTAGTGCAAAGATGAATTATTGATGAATATCTTTGGCTCGTAATGCAAAGATGACCATTGTTGAATATCTTTAACTTTGTAGTGTAAATATGAATCGTTGATGAATATCTTTGGCCCGTGGTGCAAAGATGAATTTATTAGTATGATTATGAGCAGGAACTGTGATTTGGTATAACCATGATATTTGATGTTTCAGGTAAAGACAGGTGATGAAATTATCTTCGTCCTGGATGAGAAGAGGAATTTAGAATTATAATTATGATTTATTCACATGATTACGGACATGAACTGTTGATTGATGTTACAGGGATAAAATATTGTTGGTGGACTTTTAACATGGAGAAGATAATAGACTTTATGATCTATTTTACTCTTCTAATGGATTGCTCGTTCCGCTGCAACTATGGTTGAAAAGTTTTATCATCTTCCATATGTTCTAAATCTCTGATTTATTACTAACGAAGGCTATTGATAATTTAATTATCTTTAGTCATAATATTCTTTACTGAGCTAGTTATGCTCACCCTTTTGTTTCACAATTCCTTTCAAGTAATAGAAGTGTAGCTGGGTCGAGCGGGGGATAGCGAGGGAATAGAATGGTGGTCTATAGATGTTGAGGGTGAGGTGAATTTAACTTGGAAGGGTGTTTTGCCACTATCATACAAGATGTCTAATGACATACAACCTCGTGTCATCATAAGACATGGTTGTGCTCATCCACTTGTTGAGTATATTTACAAGCACTACCTATATAATCTTGGTGTTTGTTTGGAGTATAATACCCAATTAGAGACGATGGGAGATAATGATATGTCAAGAGAAGACTCACCATTGGGAAGAATATGATAGTAATCTTCTCGTTTTTCTTTAGGGTCTATTAGATCAACCAAGGATAATTACGTGTGGCCATATGATATCTCATCAGTAACCTAAAAAGCATGGCCTCCCATGTACGAAGGTTTCTTTGAGCACTTCCCAAATATTCTAATTTCTAAAAGCAGGTTTTTACTATACCTTTATGTAAGGTGTCATTGTGACGTCTTCTGCTTAGTATATATTTGTATCCAAACTCACGACAATATACGTTGTTGTTGCATTTTTGCACAACAATTGTTGTAATAAAGTTGTAGTTGTTTTCCGAACCATATATTTGGCGACTCGGAATGAGTTGGATGGAATGGACCTATTTTGGGGTCGTTACATTTGGTATCGAGCTTAGGGATATGATCTCCACGGCGGAGATCGGGATTAGAACTAGGAGGGAGAGATGAGTAAATCCTTCGCTTGAGTGTGTCCTACCTAAGCTTATTTGTTGGTCATCATAATATCGGGATATTATGTGATATGTTAATTTGTTAAATTAACCCTTGTTTTGAAGTCATATTCTAGAATGATATCCAAATACGAGGAGATGAGCAATGGAGAAATCATGATGACAAGGAGATAGAATCGAAAATGAAAGCAAGGTATTCTCAACTTTTTGAAATACGAATACGTCGATTTCTGGGACGAAATTTCATAAGGAGGGAGATTGTAAGACCGGATTTTATGAAATAAAAGTATTCAATTTTTTATAATTATTATTTAGTAAATGGTTAAATTGATAAAAGTTTAAAGTTATGGGTGAAATATGCAAATTTTACAAAATATGCAAGTGCTATAAAATATTCATTGTTGTTTGAGAATATTCGTTTGGTCGTGGAATATTCTTTTTGGTCGGGAATATCGGTACGACAACGCACCTTGTGTGGGCCCCATAACGGAAAGCGATTGGATGAAGAAAACGATAAATATAAGTTGTTTATAAATGACGGCGTAGTTATTCATCAAGATTATCTTTGTAAAATACTTGAATTGGTTAAAACACGAAGATTACCAGTATTGCACCAATTATTGATTCTTACGTAAGAATGCACTACTCAATAATGGTTTAAACATGTTAAACATGTCGGTGGACCCCATTTCTTGACTGAAATTTGATTATAGACTGTAAAATCGCCTGTTTATAGATTTTGGTCAATTTTTGTTTGGAATTTGGAAAAACTTTCTTCTGTAAAGTTGTAGAGAATTGAATTTCCTATAAAAACATGCAAGATTCGAATTTTCTGATAAATGGGCTATTTATTATGAATTATTGAAGTTTGAAGCTCAAAATAATTGATTTTTGAAGTTTAAAATAATTTAAATAAGAAAACGTTTTTTAAATGTTTGTGGGCATCTTTAACATGTGTTGATGGTCGAGATCGATTGTCTAGATGGGCGTAGAAATACATGTGGCGCCCCAAAATAGGTCCATTCCATCCAACCCATTCGAGAGTGCCAAATACATGGTACGAAATAACTACAACTTTATTATTACAACATATAAACTTTGAGTTTAAATACGATATTGCCATCTAGACAATATCCACACGCAAATAAATCCCCATCATAATTATTGATTCATTATTTTACAAAAATGGTGAGGACTACTAAACAACTCTCTCTAAAACCTTCATTCCATACCCCCCACTCGTCTTCGCTATATTCTCGCCTCCCGAGAAGAAAAATGGAACAACAAGGAAAAGGGTGAGCTCAACTAGCCCGCAAGAAAGAATATTATGACTAAGATAATATACAACAAATTATCGTTAGTCTTCAACGAGGAAAAAATCGATAGAATACAATAGACAACAAGTTTCGGATCAATATTCAGAATCGAAAATAATAATTCATGTAAGAGTTACGTAGAGAATGAAATCTACTATAATCTATGAATTTAACGATCCATCATCAATATTTTATCCTCAGTAACATCAATCAATATACATCTCGAATCAAATATTCATCTTTGCACTACTGAGCAAAAGATATTCATCATTAATCATGTTCATCTCAACACTGCTCATCTTTGCACTACTGTGCCAAAGATATTCATCGATTAGTCATGTTCATTTAAACACCGCTCATCTTTTGCACTACGGGCCAAAGATATTCTTCAGAAATCATTCATCTTTGCACTACAGGCCAAAGATATTCAATAATATCATCATTTAAGGCCGAGGATGATGAAAAATATTTTAAAGAAACGAATCCAATTGAAACAAAATGACAAGGATTAAGGATTAAGGATTCGTACTTGGTTTTATCCACATCCAAAAATACCTCAAAAATAATCATAGTGGTGTAAAATTCAAGAATGATCAAAACATGGATACAATCGAGTTAGTATCCGAATAGATATTTTGACAAAAAGAAGAAATTTTATTTTTAGATGAATAGTCAGATATCGTGAATAGTCTTGTATATATCGTGAATAGTAACTCAAACACCAAAAGATAGAAATTCTACAAAAACATCTTCACGCTTACATGAATAGTACTCGTGAATAAGAACTCGTGAATAAGAACTCATGAATAAGAACTCGTGAATAGTAACTCATGAATAAGTAACCCCGACATGAAAAAGTTCCAAATTTGATAAAAACTTGGATCAACATTTCAAAGATAATGATATTGAAGAAATAATATCATTTGAGAAGAAAATAACATCCCTTACCTCGAAAGATCAATCTTAAATTTGAAACACCGGATATAAAGCATGACTTGGACTTGCCGAGTATAGCAATACTCAAAGTATACTCAAAATACTCACAAGAATACGCTCGATAATATAGAGAGAAAAACTTCGCTTTACGTGTGATTTTCAATTCTAACCTAAGCACCTTATTTATAGAAATCGCTTAGAGAACACCAAAAAGCAAAAAATTTAATAAATTAATATATATATATATATATATATCAAATTCATCGCCAACCTTAGAATTCAGATCCTAGCATTTCCCACATGCCACCTTCTAGAAAGAAATGATAAAAACGTTTTTCATAAAATAAATAATTAAAACTTACAAAATTAATTATTTGAAGCTTGAACTTCAATAATTCATAATAAATAGCCCTTTCATCAGAAAATTCGAATCTCATGAGTTTTTATAGAAAATTCAATTCTCTACAACTTTACAGAAGAAAGTTTTTCCAAATTCCAAATAAAAATTGAAAAATCCACAAACGGGTGATTTTACAAGCTATAATCAAATTTCTATTAATAATTGTGTCCACCAACACACAAAAACATGTGTTAAACATTTAATGCCACAAAATACTCTTTCTCCTCATATACTCATATATCCCACATTCATTGTAAAAATATCACCGTTAATATATTATTAAAATAATATATTTAAATGAATTATTTTATCGTAAAAAGATAAAATATTAATTTTCAACAATTGTCATTTTAAAATTTTCTCCATCTATATCCACATAAAATCAATATTTTCCTCATCATATAAATCAATAATTAATTATTCACAAATAATATTACAGAATCACAATATTGACAACCAGTGCGGTTCCTGTGAAAGGGGGCTTTCAATAAGAATTTCTTCTTCTTGCGCCGCAATTAGGTGACCAAACCTCTCCTTAGCGTAACTTTCTAGACATTGCCAATAATGTTATCTAATAATATTATTCGATAATATGAATTATTACTTCGATAATGAAAGATACTTGTGTAATGACAATTATTGAAACAACAAAGAATATAAAATATCAACGCAGCAATTATTAACTCAATAAAATAATCGAATAATAATTATCGTAACCATTATTGAGTAAAGCCTTCTTACGTAAGAATCAATAATTGGTGCAATACTGGTGCTCTTCGCTTGTTCAACAACGCGATTAGTGTGTTTTAACCAATGGTATTCCAACAATATAATCTGTAACAACTACGCCGTTATTTAAAAACAACTTATATTTGTCGTTTTCTTCATCCAATCACTTTCCGTTATGGGGCCCACTCATGGCTGCGCCGTTGTACGAATATTCCCCGACAGTACGAATATTCCACGACCAAACGAATATTCCCCGACGATAATGAATATTTTATAACCACTTGCTTATTTTGAAATATTTGCATATTTAACCCTTAACTATCCACATTAATCAAATCAACCCTTACTATTTCAAAATAATAAATAAAGGAAATTCCTTTTATTTAAAAATTTGGGGTCTTACAACCTCCCTCCTTGAAATTTCGTCCTCGAAATTGACGTGACGTATTCTGTGTTTTGAAAAGGTGAGGATACCTCGCTTTCATTTCCGCTTCCAACTCCCGTGTCATTTCCTCTATAGCATGATTCCTCCACAAAACTTTAACTTGTGGTATGACCCTCGTCGTAGGGACATGCTCCTTCCTATCCAAAATCTTGACAGTACCTCTTCATACGTTAAGTCTTCTGGCTATCTCTTCCTGTTCTAACTCTATAACGTGGTTCGGTCTTTCACATATTTATGAAATGCAGATATGTGAAACACATTATGAACACGAGACATACTCGGAGGTAACGCAAGTCTATAAAGGCATTTCCTACTCGGTCAAGAATTTGAAATGGACCGATAAATCGTGGATTGAGCTTTCTCTCTTCCCAAATCTTGTAACTCCTTCCATGGAGCAACTCACAACAATACATGATCCCCTACATTAAATTCCACGTCCTTTCGATGAAGATCCGCATAACTCTTTTGTCGATCTTGTGCCGTTTGTATACGTTGTCGAATCATTTGGATCTTTTCGGTGAGTCATACGTCTTAACTTCGGGTCCCAACAATGTTGCTTCACCCACCTCATCCCAACATATTGGAGAATGACATTTTCGTCCATATAATGCTTGAATGGAACCATGCCTATATTTGTTTAATAACTATTGTTGTATGAGAATTTCACCAATGGCAAGTACTTATCCCAACTTCCTTTGAAATCTAGGACACGAGTTTTAATATATCTTCAAGAGTTTGAGTAGTCCTTCGATTGCCCATCCGTTTGAGGATGGTATGCCAAACCAATCAATGAAATTCGTGCCTATAGCTTTCTAACCCAAAATCATGAAGTGAATCTTGGGTCACGATCTAAAACTATGGATACTGGCATGCCATGCAATCTCACAATCGCATTTACGTACATACGAGAAAGACGTTCAAGGGAATAAGTCTCTCGTATTGGTAAGAAATGAGTAGACTTGGTTAATCTATCAACAATAACCCACAACGCATCTATGCCTTGAGAAACCTTGGGAAGATTAGTGATGAAATTCAGGGTAATGTGTTCCCACTTCCATTTCAAAATCTCAAGTGGTTGCAATGGACCCTTTGGCACTTGATGCTCTACCTTTACATGTTGGCAAGTTAAACACATCGAGATAAACTTTGCAATCTCTCTCTTCATATTGTTCCACCAAAATATATGTTGAAAATCATAATACATTTTGGTACTCCCAGGATGGATTGCAAACAATGTGTTGTGTGCCTCCATCATAATCTTGTACTTCAAATCAGAGTCGTTAGGAACACAAAGTCTAGAGTGGACTCAAGTATTCCTTCTTCATCAATTCTCGCTTAGGAATAGCTCCTTCTTGTACTTTCTTCTTCATACGCGATCACCTCCGGGTTACGGTGGGCTTGAGCAACCTTAACTTTTTCTATTAAAGTTGGCTCTATGCGTATACTTGACATCATCGCACTCGTTCCTGCATATAATCTTCTACTCATCGCGTCAGCTACCACGTTCGCTTTTCCAAGATGGCATAATCAGAACATGTGCTGAAATGAGTCTCCTCTTGAGTTCTTCGAAGCTCTTCCCACATTCCTTGCTCCATTCGAATTTTGTATCTCTACGAGTCAGCTGCGTTAATGGAATAGCGATTCGAGAATATCCTTCAACGAATCTCCGATAATAACCAACTAAGCCTCAGAAAGCTACGTCTTTCGATAATCGACTTAGGTTGCTCTCAATCGTGACTCATATCCCAATCTTGGATAAGACGTCACAATGACACCTATCGATTTACTATCGCATCGAATATGACGTCCCTACAGAGAGTCTCGGCTTAGGTGAATTCCACAAAGGAAGTCACAAGATAAAGGCTCGGTACCAAATTCTATAGTTGAATTTTTAACTCCGAAGTTCAATAGAGCCATTCGATATGAGATTTTAGAAATGAGTTTTGTCTGGGGTTCAAAGTCGATACAAAATTTAATATCGGGCTTTTGGGAGTAAGCCAAGAAATTCTTCAGAAATACATCGGAAAAATCAATAACAACGTGAATATTATTCAAATCGACGTGTCTTTATTCAAATCCATAACATGGACTAAGAAAACTTGACATCCGTAATAAACGAATGACTTCATGGCTTGATATGAAAATGTTTGACTACAATGGTTTGATTGCTTGAATTGAATAACGAGTTGCTTAGGAATATGAAAACTAACAACCTTACAAAAGCAATCAATTTGGCATGATGAGTAGTTAACCTTAAAATCACATCAAAAGGAAATATCTCTATAAAATAAGGTTAACGGGTAATGTGATAGTGCCAACTTGAATCAAGCAAGATTTTTAAACAACGGATGTAATGAAAGTTTCTCCTAATGGAGTCTCCACAGATAGGTCAAAGTTTAATTTCTCCGTAGTCAAGTTCAAACGTTGAGCGCAAGTAAGAGAGATAAAAGAATGGGTAGAACCAATATCTAGTAAGGTATATACTTCGCAAAATTTATAATTAACTAACCCGTCTAACTTCGTTCGGTTCTCTCGCATTTTGACCAATCACAACAAACGCTCTTCCGGAATCGTTGACTTTGACTTTTACGGGACGATCTTATGAGTCACCATTCTCATTGGGATCGGGTTTCGATATCGTCTAATCTCGGCGATATGTCCTTCTTTTCCACAATTATAGCATACCTTAAGCTGTTGTTGTGGCGGTTTGATGATATGTCCCTCTTTCCGATTTGTAACATACGACCGTTGGTCGTTCTCCTCCCTTAAAACTAGTTGCTTCTTCGGCGCCGACGTCTTCACATGGTCGTTGTTGAATCTCCTCTTTTTAAATCTCCTCCCCACTCGCTTCATCTATTTTCATGGCCACGATTACCACCAGAGTGGTTACCGCTTTGTCTCAGTATTCTTCTTTCTCCGTTGGTTATCGTTATTACGATGACCGCTATCTTCTAGATGATCCTCGTTATGGTCCCTCGGTTGAACGTATTCGTTATCTCGCTTCTAACAACCGAGCCCCGCTGACAACATCCGAATAGAGAAAATTTATGAAAATGAGATCTTCGGCGTATGTCGGGTTTCAAACCTCTCGAAACATCCGCGTCATCGTTCCTCATTCTCCACCAAATGAGGTGCAAACTGGATAACTCCGCGAACTTCGCCTCGTCTTTGGGACACCGCCATGTTATTCTCGCTTTCTAGTCTAATAAACTCCACTTCCTTCATACGTACGAATATACTTTCGGGGAAGTACTTGTCATTGAACTGCTTCTCAAACGTCTCCCACGACATCTTTGAGTCAAATGGATGGGTACGCTTCACGATTTCCACCGATGTCTGCCTCCATTACGGAACATAAAGGTGGCGAATGGAACTTTCTGTTCCTCCGTGCATCCCAAGACATCGAATATCTTGGTAATTTGTTTGACCCACGCCTCCACCTTAATCGGATCCGGCTTCCCCGAATGCACGGTGGTCCCAACTCTTTGAATCGCTTGCATTTGTGACCACCCGTGAATTGCTATCATTTCTCCTGTATTTTTTGAACACGAGTCTCCTCGTCGATTTTTTGCATGAATCTGCAAAAAGCTTCTAAACATCCCCTCGTTCATCATCTCGCCAAAGTGGTGTTGTTCACAGGGAGAACATTGCCCGACTGTTGCCGCGTTCTCCTCGTTGGTAAAGTCTGAGCATCTCCACGGTCTCATTTACTCCAATCGATAATATTCTCAATCGACATTCTCAAATCTTTGTCATAAAACAAGGGTTAATTAAGGAAATCAATATATCACATAATATCCCTATATATCTTGACCAACTAACAAATAAGCTTAGGTAGGACACACTAGCGAAGGATTTACTCGTCTCTCCTCTCCTGTTCTATTCCCCGATCTCCGCCAGAGATCATATCCCTAAGCTCGATATCCAACCGTGGCGCCCCAAAATAGGTCCATTCCATCCAACCCATTCTGAGTCGCCAAATACATGGTACAGAAATAACTACAACTTTATTATTACAACATATAAACTTTGAGTTTAAATACAAATATTGCCATCTAGACAATATCCACACGCAAATAAATCCCCATCATAATTATTGATTCATTATTTTACAAAAATGGTGAGGACTACTAAACAACTCTCTCTAGAACCTTCATTCCATACCCCGACTAGTACTCGCTACATTCTCGCCTCCTGAGAAGAAAAATGGAACAACAAGGAAAAGGGTGAGCTCAACTAGCCCAGTAAAGAATATTATGACTAAGATAATATACAACAAATTATCGTTAGTCTTCAACAGGGAAAAATCTGATAGAATACAATAGTAACAAGTTTCGGATCAATATTCGCAATGAAAATAATAATTCATGAAAGAGTTACGTGAGAGAATGAAATCTACTATAATCTATGAATTTAATGATCCATCATCAATATTTTATCCTCAGTAACATCAATCAATATACATCTGAATCAAATATTCATCTTTGCACTACTGAGCCAAAGATATTCATCGACTGGTCATGTTCATCTCAACACTGCTCATCTTTTCACTACAAAGCCAAAGATATTCATCGATTGATCATGTTCATTTAAACACCGCTCATCTTTGCACTACGGGCCAAAGATATTCTTCAAAATCATTCATCTTTGCACTACTTCTGGAAAAGATATTCAATAATATCATCATTTAAGATCGAGGATGATGAAAAATATTTTTAAAAACGAATCCAAAGAAACAAAATGACAAGGATTAAGGATTAAGGATTCAGTACTTGGGTTTATCCACATCCAAAAATACCTCAAAAATAATCATAGTGGTGTAAAATTCAAGAATGATCAAAACATGGATCTGATCGAGTTAGTATCCGAATAGATATTTTGACAAAAAGAAGAAATTTTATTTTTAGGTGAATAGTCAGATATCGTGAATAGTCAGATATCGTGAATAGTCTTGTATATGTGAATAAGTAACTCAGACACAAAAGATAGAAATTCCACAAAAACATCTTCACGCTTTACTTAATAAGTACTTTAATGAGTAATCCTCGTGAATAAGTAACTCATGAATAGTAACCCATGAATAAGTAACCCCACATGAAAAAAGTTCCAAATTTGATAAAAACTTTAGATCAACATTTCAAAGATAATGATATTGAAGAAATAATATCATTTGAGAAGAAAATAACATCCCTTACCTCGAAGATCGATCTTAAATTTGAAACAGGATATAAGGCTATGACTTGGACTTTACCAGTATAGCAATACTCAAAGTATACTCAAAATACTCACAAGAATACGCTCGATAATATAGAGAAAAAACTTCAGTTTAAGTGTGATTTTTAATTCTAACCTAAGCACCCTATTTATAGAAATTCTTTAGAACACCAAAGCGAAAATTTAATAAATTAATATATATATATATCAAATTCATACATAACCTTAGAATTCAGATCCTAGCATTTCCCCATGCCACCTTCTAGAAAGAAATGATAAAAAACGCTTTTCATAAAATAAATAATTAAAACTTACAAAAATTAATTATTTGAGCTTGAACTTCAATAATTCATAATAAATAGCCCTTTCATCAGAAAATTCGAATCTCATGCATTTTTATAGGAAATTCAATTCTCTACAACTTTTCGTAAGAAAGTTTTTCCAAATTCCAAATAGAAATTGATCAAAAATCACAAACGGGTGATTTTACAAGTTATAATCAAATTTCTATTAATAATTGTGTCCACCAACACACAAAACATGTGTTAAACATTTAATGCCACAAAATACTCTTTCTCCTCATATACTCATATATCCCACATTCATTGTAAAAATATCACCGTTAATATATTATTAAAATAATATATTTAAATGAATTATTTTATCGTAAAAGATAAAATATTAATTTTCAACAATTGTCATTTTAAAAATTTTCTCCATCTATATCCACATAAAATCAATATTTTCCTCATCATATAAATCAATAATTAATTATTCACAAATAATATTACGAGAATCACAATATTGACAACCAGCAGCCTCAGGAAAGGGGGGCTTCAATAAGAATTTCTTCTTCTTCGGCGCATGATTAGGTGACCAAACCTCTCCTTAGATGTAACTTTTTAGACATTGCCAATAATGTTATCTAATAATATTATTCGGATAATATGAATTATTGCTTCGATAATGAAAGATATTGTGTAATGACAATTATTGAAACAATGAAGAATATAAAATATCAACGCAAAGAATTATTAACTCAATAAAATCTTTGAATAAAGAATTACATCAGAACCATTATTGAGTAGTGCCTTCTTCACGTAAGAATCAATAATTGGTGCAATACTGGTGTCTTCTCTTCAACAACGCAGATTAGTGTGTTTTAACCACCGTATTCCAACAATAGATAATCTGAATAACTACGCCAGTTATTTAAAAACAACTTATATTTTTCGCTTTCTTCATCCAATCACTTTCCGTTATGGGGCCCACTCATGGTCACTTGCCAGTAATACGAATATTCCCCGACAAAGCATTTAATATTCCACGACCAAACGAATATTCCCCGACGATAATGAATATTTTATAACCACTTGCTTATTTTGAAATATTTGCATATTTAACCCTTAACTATCCATATTAATCAAATCAACCCTTACTATTTCAAAATAATAAATAAAGAAAATTCCTTTTTATTTAAAAATTTCGGGTCTTACAAAGACACTTTCCATTCTCCTATAAATAAAGCTCATTCCTTCATTATTTCTTACAAATTCAACGAAACTCCGAGAGAGAAATTATAGTGAAACTATAGAAAAGTATTCTCGCTACTTCCCTACTCTTATATTCGGTTCTTTTCTACGGTAAGGGGTGTTATTCTTTCTTATTCATGAAGAGAATCTGTTGTTATTCCATTTCTTTATTATTATACATTGGAATAACCTATATATACGCTGGCTACCCTATACTTGGTGACATTCTTCTATTATTCTCATCTTTATTATTCTCGTGGAACATCCTCGTCTGCATGTGTTTTACACCTGACTGGTTAAAATTTTTATTTATTATTCTGTTGGAATATCTTGTTTGTGTGTTTTACATCGGACCTGGTTCCGTCTTTATTTATTATTCTGTCGAAATATCCTGTCTGTGCGTTTTACGCCGGACCTGGTTCCATTATTTATTATTACGCATTTATTATTTTGTTGGGACATCCCGCTTGCAGTGAATTTCACCCCGACTTCGGTTCCGTTATTATTATTTTGTTGGAATAACCCGTCTATGCGAAGTACCGCATACATGGTGATTTCTTTTGTTATTTCATTCGTTATTATACTTAGTTGGTTAAAATTTTGACTTCTATACTCAATGAAATTAGTGGAATATCCTTGATATTTGCGCTTCATCCAGTATTTTTCATGGAAATATTCTTCTGAGCATTCTTGAATTTTACTCTACAAAGCAGTATCATGTTGACAATTTGGACGTTATTAGTTCCTGGATAAATTAATTCTTGAACTTGTCTTATTGAATTCTTATATCATTGTCATCATCCTCATGTTTATATTTTTGAAAGTCATCTGTGGCCTGTAGTGCATAGATGGACTTGGTATGATTTTGACCGAGGATTATTCGGTATAATCATGGTAGTAATGTTACAAATGATGTGATAAAAGTCCTCGTTGGCCCGTGGTGCATTGATGGATGCTTATTGGCATGATCATGACCATTGATGAATACACAAAATATCCTTAGCTCGTAGTGCATGGAATTTGTGGTCGTGACCTAATGAATATCCTTGGTAGTAGTCTTTGGGATGATGTGGATTATTTATTAAGTCGAGTCTCAAATGATAAAAGTGATGAAAAACTTTTTAAATCATAAAAGATAGTAGATTCTATTCTCTACTTGACTCTTTTAATGGATTGCTTGTTCCGCTGCAGTTAAACTTGATGTCTATTGTATTTTATCAGTTTAATTTATTCTCCATTATCTTAGTCATAATATTTCTTACTGTGCTAGTTGAGCTCACCCTTTCTTTCACTGTTCTCTTCAGAAAATGAGAACGTAGTCGGGATGAGTCGGGGAATGGAGTGATGGTCCGGATATGATAGTATTAGCTAGTAGTCCTCACAATTCTGTTAAATAGTGTGACAATAAATATAATAAGGACTTATTCTGATAATGGATATTGTCTAGAAGATAATATTTGTATTTAAACTCACAACATATGTGTTGTCGTATTTTACACGATTGCTGTATTATTAGTTTGTATTTGAATTTTGTACCATGTATTTGGCGACTCAAGATGGGTGATGTATACATATTTTGGGGGCGTCACATGTTTTATAAGTATTTTGTCGGATTGGAGGTATTAAAAGATCAAATCGGTGTTCTTAAAGCTCTATTGCGTGAGTTGTAATTTTAATCCGACCGTTGGATCGTTGTGATTTTTGGATATGTTATACATATATGAGTTGAGTATATGTCCACAAATTTTGAACCGTTGAAAATTAACGCATGATTTATTATGAATTTTAAAAGGTGTTGAAACGGTGTTAAAATTCGTCCGTTTATGGATTTCAGATATTTTCTGTTTGGAATTTGGAAAAACTCAAAGCTACAAAGTTGTAGAGAATTTGATTTCATGCTGAATGGACATAAAATTCATATTTTTCTGATATACAGGCTATTTTCTATGAATTATTGAAGTTTCAGAAAATAAAATATTTTTTATTAAATTTGGGTGGGACCCACTTTGGTTGGTGTAGAAAAAAAATGTGCTGAATTTTTTTTAATGGTGGCTGCTCACTTGTTCAACAAGGATGGCGTAGAAGGGAGATAAATAAATAAATTATTATTTTATTAATTTAGTCTCCTTTGACGTTCTAACATGTTCCTATAAATAGGCGCTTAAGTTAGAATTGAAAATCACACCAGAAACTGAAGTTTTCTCTCTCTATATTCTCGATCGTATTTTTGTGAGTATTTAGATACTTGGAGAGTTGCTATTCAGTGCAAGTTTCCTTCGACTTTTCATCCGACATTTTAATTAAAAGTCTTCTTTTTTTGAGGTAAGGATTTTAAGGATTATTATGTTTATCATGTTTACGTAATTTTTCCGACCTTCAAAAATTCGGAAAAAATTTGAAATGATAATTTGATGAGTTTCCTTGATTGTGTCCAAAAATGGCAATTTTTGGATGTATAGATTAGGAGTTATGGATTTTATGAGAAAAGACTATTTTAAAAGTAAACGCTTATACTCCTTGTGGGTAACTCCAAAATTGGTGAAATTTTTATTGGGAGTACATCTATATAACATCAGTATATTCTGTAAATTTCGGAATTTTTGGATAAAAGTACAATTTATGATAAATGTCTAAATATTCGGCGGTTTTGGCCATGTGAAAAATAGTAAATGAATTTTAAAAATTAGAAAAATATATGTTCAATATGGGACTATATTCTGCTAAATTCCGAAAAAGAAATATTTTGGGACCGATTTGGTATTTTTCATGAAAATAGACTAGTTATGAATAAATGAATTAAATATGTTATGTGAAGTAAGAAAAGTGAAAAATAGGATTTTATGGCTTGAGAATCCTATATAAGGTATATGCAGATTTTTGATGAAGGTTTTGGTTATTGGTGATGAAATCTTATGAGTTTGGCATTTTAAGATGATTAAATGCATTAATTAGTAAAGTGTAAACAATTAAAATAAATTATTTATAAGTTTAAGAAATGATTAAGATATTGTGGTAATATTAATAATATTAGATTATGAGATTATTAAGTGATTTATAACATTTGGATTAAGGTGTTATGAAATCATTGATTTATGAATCATACTCTTGAAATTAAATCGCAATTGTTGATCATATTATTTTTATTATCATATATAACATTTTATAATCCCTTGATGAAATTTCTCTTTGACTTAAGTGTAAAGATGGGTAGATTATTGGTATGATCGTGACTATGGGTTCTCTTTGGCCAGTAGTGCAAAGTTGAATCATTGAATGGTATGAGCATGACCATTGAATTTACAATTGAACATTTTTAGCTTAAGTGCAAAGGTGAAATGATCAACATGATTATAATTATGGTTAATATAAA
This sequence comes from Panax quinquefolius, assembly GCA_020205615.1. NCBI lineage: Eukaryota > Viridiplantae > Streptophyta > Magnoliopsida > Apiales > Araliaceae > Panax > Panax quinquefolius. The sequence continues at coordinate 20,153,133 of CM035163.1, forward strand.
TTCTTAAATGATTGTATGTTTCTTTGAGATATAAATATCTTGGCCTGTAGTGCAAAGATCAATTATTGATGAATATCTTTGGCCAGTGGTGCAAAGATAACCTGTTGTTGAATATTTTTGGCCTGTAATGCAAAGATGACTTGTTGTTGAATATCTTTGGCATGTAGTGCAAAGATGAACTGTTGATGAATATCTTTGGCCCGTAGTGTAAAGATGAACTTTTTAGTATGATTATGAACAGGAACTGTGATTTGGTATAACCATGATCTTTGATGTTTTAGGTAAAGACATGTGATGAAAATTATCTTCGTCTTGGATGAAAATGGAAATTTAGAACTACAATTATGATTATGAGTTATTCACATGATTATGGAAAAAAACTGTTGACTGATGTTACAGGTTTAAAACATTGTTGGTGGACTTTTAACATGGAAAAGATAATAGACTTTATGGTCTAATTGACTCTTCTAATGGATTGCTCGTTCCGCTGCAACTATGGTTGAAAAGTTTTATCATCTACCATATGTTCTAAATCTCTGATTTATTACTGATGAAGGCTATTAATAATTTAATTATCTTTAGTTATGATATTCTTTACTGGGCTAGTTGTGCTCACCCCTTTTACTTCACAATTCCTTTCAGGTAATAAAAGTGTAGCTGGGTCGAGCGGGGATAACAGGGGAATAGAGTGGTGGTCCGAGACTATCAAAGTTTCTCAACATATTATAAAATGGCATGACATACAATATATAATTGTATTGAGGACCTAAGATGTGTGTGTCGTATATTATACGTCACTTAATAATTAATTTTGGTGAACAACAATAGGGTGAGGTGAACCCAACTTTGGAAGGGTGTTTTGCCACTATCATACAAGATGTCTAATGACATACAATCTCGTGTTATCATAAGAAAGGGTTGTGCACATCCACTTGTTGAGTATATCTACGAGCACTACCTATATGATCTTGGAGTTGGGTTGAAACATAATGTTCAATCGCAGACGGTGGAGATAGTTATATGTCAAGAGAAGACTCATCATTGGAAGGAACATGATAGTAATCTTCTTATTTTTCTTTGGGGTCTATTGGATCAACCCAGGATAATTCTCTGGACATATGATATCTATCATAACTTAGATTCATGGCCTCCTATGTACGAAGATTTCCTTGAGCATTTTCCAAAGATTTTAATTTATAAAACAGTTATTGATTGTACCTTTATGTAAGGTATCACTGTGTGATGTTGTCCACGGTTGGGACATGAGTCACAGTTGGTATATATTTGAATTCATAATGCTCGTACCGAGTTCTGAAAGCAGTCTTTGGAATATCTTCGCCTAATCTTGGTGATGATATCCGTAATCTAAGATCGATCTTTGAAAAGAATTGTGCTCCTTGCAATCGGTCAAACAGTCATCAATACGAGGTAGTGGATACCTATTCTTGATGGTGACATGGTTCAATTCCGATAGTCAATACAAAAAGTCGCATACTCCGCCTTTTTTTTTTTTTGAATAAAACAGAGCACCCCAAGGAGATGTACTAGCCGAATGAAACCGATGTCCAATAACTCCCAGTTGGACCTTTAACTCCTGAAGTTCAATAGAGCCATTCGATATGGGGTTTTAGAAATGGGCTTTGTACCATGTTCAAGATCAATGAAGAATTCAACTTCACGCTTAGGGGTAGGCCGGAAGTTCTTCAGAAATACGTCGAAAGTCAATAACAACACGAATATTATTCAATTTTGACGTGTCTTTATTCAAATCCCTAACATGGGTTAAGAAAGCTTGACATCGCTTTTTCAATAAACGAATAGCATTATGGTTAGATATGACGTTGATTGATTTTAATGGTTTAGTTGTTTGAATTACATTACTCTGTGTTGTTAAGGAATATGAAAGCTAACAACCTTAAGAAAACAATCAATTTTGGCATGATGAGTATTTAACCAATCAATCCCTAAAATAACATCAAAAGCAAGTATCTTTAAAGAGATAAGGTCAATGGTAAGGTAATGGTGCCAACTTGGATTAAACAAGATTTATAAACAATGGGATGTGATGAAAGTTTCTCCTAACTGAGTCTCCACAGATAAATCAAAGTCTAATTTCTCCTGAGTTAAGTTTAAACGTTGAGCACAAGCGGAGAGAATAATGAATGGGTAGCACCGAAGATCAAGTAAGGTATAAACTTCGCAAGAATTTATGATTAGCTTACCCGTGATCACCTCGTTTGGGTTCCTCACATTTTGACCAGTCAAGACAAACGCTCTTCTACGAACCGTTGACTTTGACTTTTCTGGAACAGCCTTTTGAGTCACCGTCCCCGCTGAACTTGATTTCGCTACCGTACATCTCGAGAAATGTGTCCTTCCTTTCCATAATTATAGCATACCTTGAACTGTTGTGGGCAGTTTGGGCTGATATGTCCCTCTTTCCCTCATTTGTAGTATACGACCGGTGGTCGTTCCCCTACCTTGGAACCGATTCTTCTTTGCCAGCCGCTGTTTTCACATTGTCGTTGTTGAATCTCCTCTTTTTAAAATCTCCTCCTCACTCGCTTCTTCTATTTTCATGGCCATGATTACCACCAGAGTGGTTACCATTTTTGTCCGTCTTTTTTTTTCTCCGGGGTTATCGTTGTTCGCTGATTCTTATCTCCTAAGATGATGATCCTCGGTTATGGTCCTTGGTTGAACGTACTCATTATCTCGCTTCTAACAACCGATCCTGATTGACAACATCTGAATAGAGAGAAAATTTATGAGAATGAGATATTGACGTATGCGGATTTCAAACCTCTCAGAAACATCCGCGTCATACGTTCCTTATTCTCCACCAAATGAGGTGCAAACCTGGATAACTCCGCAAACTTTGCCTCGTATTGAGACACTGTCATGTTATTCTGCTCCAGTCTAATAAACTCCACTTCCTTCATATAGATTTAATACTTTCGTGAAAAGTACTTGTCATTGAACAGCTTCAAACATCTCCCAAGACATGCTGAAGTGCGGGTTGGATGGGTATGCTTCACAGAGACTCCACCAAGAATCTACCTCGTTTTTAACATAAAGGTGGCGAATGGAACCTTCATTCTCTCCGCATCCCAAGACATCGAATATTTTGGTAATTTGTTTGACCCACGTCTCCGCCTTTAATCGGATCCTGCTTTCTGCAATTCGGTGGTCCCAACTCTTTGAACTGTTTGGCTGTGACAACCCGTGAATTGCTATCATTTTCTCTTGTATTTTAAACACGAGTCTCCCTCGTCTGATTTTGCATGAACTGCAAAAGCTTCTAAACATCCCGCTCGCTCATCATCACCGGTGGTGTTGTTGTTCATGCCAGAACATTCTTGCATTGTCAGCACGCTTTTCCTCGTTGGTGGGTAAAGGTGTCACCACGGTCTCAATTGCTCCACTGTTAACATTCTCAGTCGACATTCTCAAATACTGCCAAAAAACAAGGGTTAATTAAGGAAATCAATATATCACATAATATCCCTATATACTGACCAACTAATAAATAAGCTTAGGTAGGACACACTAGCGAATGATTTACTCGTCTCTCCCCTCCTAGTTCTATTCCCCGATCTCCGCCAGAGATCATATCCCTAAGCTCTGATACCAACTGTGACGCCCCCAACAGAGTCGCCAAATACATGGTACAGAAATAACTACAACTTTATTAATACATTTGTCGTGCAAAATACGACAACATATATACTGTGAGTTTAAATACAATTATTGTCTTCTAGACAATATACATACCCAAATAAATCCTCATCACAATTATTTATTCATTATTTTACAAAAATTGTGAGGACTACTAAATAACTCTCTCTAGAACCTTCATTCCATACCCCGACTAGTACTCGCTACATTCTCGCCTCCTGTGAAGAAAAATGGAACAACAAGGAAAAGGGTGAGCTCAACTAGCCCAATAAAGAATATTATGACTAAGATGATATACAACAAATTATCGTTAGTCTTCAACAGGGAAAAATATAATAGAATACAATAGATAACCAGTTTTAAATCAATCTTCGCAGCGGAAATAATAATTCATTAGAAGAGTTAAGTAGAGAATGCAAACTACTGTCTTCTATATATGAATTTAAAAGTTCATCGTCGATATTTTATCCTCAGTAACATCAATCAATATATATCCGAATCAAATATTCATCTTTGCACTACGTGCCAAAGATATTCATCATTAGTCATGTTCATATAAACACTGCTCATCTTTTGCACTACGGCCAAAGATATTAATCGATCGGTCGTGTTCATCTCAACACTGCTCATCTTTGCACTACGGCCAAAGATATTCATTAAGAAATCATTCATCTTTGCACTACGTGCCAAAGATATTCAAGAATATCGTCATTTAGGACCGAGAATGATGAAAAATATTTTAAAGGAAACGAATCCAAAGGAAACAAAAGAACAATATTAAGGATTCAGTATTTTAAACAATCCAAGTTCAAAAATACTTCATAAGTAATCGTGAGGAGTAAAATTCAAGAATGATCAAAATATGGATACAATCAAAGCTAGTATCCAAAGATAGATATTTTGGACAAAAAAAGAAATTTCATTTTTCTAATTGAATAGTGCCGTATTCGTGAATAGTGGTCAGATACGTGAATAAAGTCGATACGTGAATAGTAACTCTGACACACCAAAAGATAGAAATTTTACAAAAAAAACATCTTCACGCTTCGTGAATAAGTACTCATGAATAAGAACTCGTGAATAGTAACCCATGAATATGAAAAAAAGTTCCAAATTTGATAAAATTTCCCACCAATATTTCAAAGATAATGATATTGAAGAAATAATATCATTTTCGAATAAAATAACATCCCTTACCTCGAAAAGACAAGATTTCTAGTTGAAACACCTTGATATAGACTATGACTTGAACTTGCACCGTATAGCAATACTCAAAGTATACTCAAAATACTCACAAGAATACGCTCGATAATATAGAGAGAGAAAACTTCAGTTTATGGTGTGATTTTCAATTCTAACCTAAGCACCCTATTTATAGGAAATTGCTTAGAACACCAAAGCAGAAAATTTAATATAATATTAATTTTTACAAAACACATTCATACGCCCACTATGAAATCTGATTTCAGCCACCAAGCACTTGTTAAAGATGGCCACCAACATTTGAAAAACGTTTTTCTTAAAAAACATAATTAAAACTTCCAAAAATCAATTATTTCGGAGCTTCGAAACTTAAATAATTCATAAAAAATAGCTCTTTTATCAAAAAAATTCGAAACTTGCAACTTTCCATAGGAAATTCCATTATCTACAACTTTGCAGAAGGAAGTTTTTCCAAATTCCAAATGCAAATTAACCAAAATCCACAAACCAAGCGATTTTACAAGTTTATAATCAAATTTCTATTAATAATTGTGTCCACCAACACACAAAATATGTGTTAAACATTTAATGCCACAAAATACTCTTCATCCTCATATACTCATATATCCCACATTCATTATAAAATATCACCGCTTAATATATTATTAAAATAATATATTTAAATGAATTATTTTATCGTAAAAAGATAAAATATTAATTTTCAACAATTGTCACATTAAAAATTTTCTCCATCTATATCCACATAAAATCAATATTTTCCTCATCATATAAATCAATAATTAATTATTCACAAATAATATTACAGAATCACAATCTCGCAACTGTGCCGCTTCCTGTGAAAGAGGGACTTTCCAATAAGAATTTCTCCTTATCGACGCAAGCAATTAGGTGACCAAACCTCTCCTTAGATGTAACTTTCTAGACAATGCCAATAATGTTATCTAATAATATTATTCAGATAATATGAATTATTGCTTCGATAATGGAAAATATCGTGTAATGACAATTTATTGAAACAACAATGAATATAAAATATCAATGCAACAATTATTGAATCAATAAAATAAAATATCGAATAAGAATTATCGTAACAATTATTGAGTAGTGCCTTCTTACGTAAGAATCAATAATTGGTGCAATACCGTGTGCTACTGTTCAACAACGCGTATTAGTGTGTTTTAACCACCGGGTATTCCAACAGTATTAACGGTAACAACTACGCTGTTATTTATAAACAACTTATATTTGTCGTTTTCTTCATTCAATCGCTTTCCGTTATGGGGCTCACATATGGCTGAGCCGTCGTACGAATATTCCCCGACAATAATGAATATTTTATAACAACTTGCTTATTCGAAATATTTGCATATTTTACTCATAACTATCCACATTAATCAAATCAACCCTTACTATTTCAAAATAATAAATAGAGGAAAATAAATTTTATTTATTAATAATTTGGGGTCTTATAACCTTCTCTCCTTATGAAATTTCGTCCTCGAAATTGACGTACGTACCTGGTGTTTCGAAAAGATGAGAATACCTCGCTTTCATTTCCGTTTCCAACTCCCGTGTCATTTCCTCAATAAAGATAGTTTCTCCACAAAACTTTAACTTGTGGTATAACCTCGGTACATAGGACATGTTCTTTCCTATCCAAGATCTTGACAGGTACCTCCTCGTACGTTAAGTCTTCGGCTATCTCGTCTGGTTCTAACTCAATGACGTGGTTCGGGTCGTCCACATATTTACGTTACATCGATACGTGAAAAACGTAATGAACATGCGTAATACTTGTCGGTAAAACGAGTCTATAGGCCACAGTTCCTATTTGATCGAGAATTTCAAATGGATTAATAAATCGAAGGTTTGAGCTTTCCTCACCTCATCGATTCTCGCTTTTGAAATAACAACTTCTTGCACCTCCTTCTTCAAATTCATCACCCGCAAGCAGTAGGCTTTGAATGCCTTTTAACTTTATCGATTAAAGTCGATTATACTCGTATATCATCACGTGGGTACCTAGAGTTTTCATCTCCATCTCTATTATTAATAAATTATATGAAATGAGTCTTTGACAATATCGTACTCAGTTGTGATATCGATCTTCTACTCAACACGCCAAACACTGCACGCTCTTTTCCAGGATGGCATGGTCGTAACATGTCTTTGAAATGAGTCTCTCTTGAGTTCTTTCAAGCACTTCCCACATTTCTTGCTCCATTCGAATTTTGTATCTATACTGAGTCAATTGCGTTAATGGAATAGCGATTCGAGAATATCCTTCCACGAATCTCCGATAATAACCAACTAAGCCTGTAAAGCTACGATTTCGATTCTGACTTAGGTTGTTCTCAATCGTGACTCATATCCCAACCTTGGATAAGACGCGTTACAATGACACCTATCGCTTTACTATCGCATCGAATATGGTGTCCCCTACGGAGAGTCCGGCTTCGGTGCATTCCACAAAGGAAGTCACCAGATAAAGGCTCAGGTACCAAATTCTATAGTTGAATTTTTAACTCCCGAAGTTCAATAGGAGCCATTCGATATGAGATTTTAGAAATGAGTTTTGTACCGGGTTCAAAGTCGATACAAAATTTAATATCAGGCTTTGGGAGTAAGCCAAGAAATTCGTCAGGAAATATGTCAGGAAAATCAATAACAATAGGAATATTATTCAAATCTGACGTGTCTTTATTCAAATCCATAACATGGACTAAGAAAAATTGACATCCGTAATAAACGAATGACTTCATGGCTTGATATGAAAATGTTTGACTACAATGGTTTGATTACTTGAATTCGAATAACAGGTTGCTTAGGAATATGATGTTAGGTTTGTAATATTCATGTGCGCAATCAAATTGCATAAAAAGTGCGGAAGCGTGGTAAAATCAGAGTTTAAAAAATTTACAAACCATATACCCGGATCACCCTTTATGAATAATTATTAATTAAACGAAAAGATAAATAATAAATCATACCCTTGAAGATCGAGCTTCCTCAGGTACAAGTTCACCTCCAAATCCTTTCGCGTTCAATCTTGAATCCACCGGGTTTGGTTCCTTCCTTTGATCAACGTTAGCCACCCAAATGTTTGGCCTCTAGAGGTAATCCACCAAGGAAGAAGAAAATTCAAGAAGATGGGTGTTTATGGCTCAAACCCTAGTTTTCTATCTCTATAGAAAAAGGGTACTCTTCAAGAAATTGGAATTATTACGTTGTAAAAGTCAACAACCCATCCCACCCATAATAAGACTCCTCTTATTTATAGATATGGGCAACCCATCTTAACAATTAAGGAATTGGGTTTTAATTAATTAATTCTTTTTAATTAATTAAGCTCCCTAATCTTATTAGGGATAATTAATTAAACTCCTTTAACTAATTTTTCTTCCTAATCCAATTAGGAATAAATGAGAGTACTTATATTAAATTAATTCCTAAACTCTTTTAGAAATTAAAATAATAATAATTGTAATAATATTAATAAGACTCCTCTTATTAATTTATATTTAATATTTCTAAAATATTAAATAATAAATATTAAGCTATTTAATTTATTCTATCACCATAGATCAAATTAAATATACATAACATATTATTACGATTATGCCATTAACTTCTTAAATAATTATTCTTCCTTTTATGGTGTGACCCTTTAGGTTCTCCATATTAAACCTATTGAATAAATCAATTAGAACAATTCTAATCTTATTTAAATAAATAAATTAAACAATTAATTTATTTAAATAATATTTATTCTACATATAGGATAAGCCTCCCTATGATCAACGACTTTCCGGATAATATAGATTTCAACATTAATCATTAAAGAACCTTTGAGTAAATAGTTACCGCATAATTCAATCCTTCCACCATACAATGTCCCAATTAAATATAAGACATGGAATTAATTACTGTCAAGTCTTATTTTATTTAATTATATGTATTTCGATCCTTAAATGCACAACTCCAAATAATGCAAATTAGAAACTCCTTTCTAATTTCATTCTCGCCGCCAAGGACTACTTTGGTTGTCATTTATCGAATCACATAGACATTTCTTCTTTTATTGAAGTGGTAGATTCTTTATCGATCATACATTATCTCCATGTACAACTTATTATACCCAAGCATACCCTTTGATATACCCTAAGGGTCTTAAGGAATAAGTCAAAGTATAACTCATCATACACAAGATACTATGATGATCTCAAGTCCAAGGATCACTTGTCAGACTACTATCACTATAGAATTCCTATCGACAGTGCAAATAAAACTCCATTAGGTATTCCTTAGCGAGCCACGCTCAAAGTGAACTTATTCTCTAATAAGCACCTACATACTTGCTTTAGTGTCTCCACAAAATGATCATGAGATCAATCATCCTCATCCAATGAAAGCAACAACGATGTACCAATCTATCCGGATTCACTAATCCCCAATTTAGTAATCCAACGATTGGGAACTATTTTAGTTTTAAGCTTTCTAAGAATTTAGATCTCATTAGAATGATCATCATCATTATTCTAAAAGCATTGCTTAAAACTATGGGTTTATCACATATTATAAAACAAAGATCATGTAGATAATTAAAAGCCTTTAATAAATTAATACTTTTTATTAATAAATGAATAAGATTGTTACAAAGTATATGCTTTATCATCAAACATGATTGGCTTGTATGCATACTACTTTCAATCTCCCACTTGCACTAAAGCCAATCGTCATGGTAACTCATACTCTTCTTCTCTAAGTGACGATTATCCTGCATTGTTGGATAAGCTTTAGTTAATGGATATGTAATGTTGTTTATGAGAGTCCACTATCTCTATAGTGATTTCCCATCTTTCAATGATTCTTATAATCAAATGAAAGTGCCACAACACATGTTTAGATCCAAGATGAGACTTAGGAACTATTCCTAGTTCAGAATGAACTTTAATCCAAACAATCAACTTGCGCCTTCATTTATAGCTATATACTTTGTCTTTATTACTAAACCATCAACTCTTTCTTTGTTTGGAACCTTTCCAATTCAACGCACCACCGCTCATTGTAACACTTTACCTTAAAGTGGATTTTCATCATCTTGGTCATGTCTCGAAAAATTGAGTCCATTAAGTCCTCTAGTTTTAATTTAGACCCACCATGAATATGATCACATCCTTAATGCCCGGTTAAGCACTTTAAGATGTTTTTCAACGCCTCTTACGGTGATCTTCTCCAAAATATGACCGATCAACATCAGTCTCGTACATTTCATTGCATACATGATTGTCACTCATGCGATCTCTCTTCTTTTGAGTCTGTGGGGACTATTAAGAGAGATACACTCCATGGCTCATCAACATGAGACATCTCTTGAGTTTGCCATGCTAAACGACTTTAGCATCAAATGAATATACGTTCCTCGGGTTAAGTCGAGCATCCTCTTAAATCTATCTATATAGATTTATATCCCCAATTAAGATACTCTTCCCAAATCATTCATGGAGGAATGTTTAGACAACTTTATCATTACTTGATTGTAGCATTAGTATGTCATTCCTCATCCGTAGTATATCAACATATAATACTAGGAATGTCACGACGCCCCAATCGACCCTTTTGTACACACTGTTCCAGAACTCTTACTTCATCGTATATATGGAATCGGATCATCATCTTCTATGATGAGTACCTCATCATCATCATCTATGATGAATCCATACCTCCAAGGTATCTTCGGTACTATTCCAGATTTATGATTCGGTTGTGGTACGATAGGTCTATCTATAGGTTCCTCTTATTTGACTTATAGTATTTTTGTGGTTCTTGAGCTCTTCAAGATCTATTATCCTCCCACTAGCCCTTTCAATGATAAACACCTTTATCTTAGAAGGAAGCGTGTTTCGCAACAAACACCTTTCGCTAAGTAGGATTATAGAACATATACCCTAAACTTACTTTAGGATGTCCCACAAATCGACACTTGTCAAATCTTGTCCCAAGCTTATCCTTTGAAACCTTTTCACATAAGTTGGACAACCCCTTATCTTAACATACTTAAGATTAGGAATCCTCCCTGTCCATAACTTTTATGGAGTCTTGGGTTGGATTTAGAGATTACCTTTTCGTAGATATGCAGCCATTTCTAGGACATGACCCTAGAAGGATACTGGAATGTCGGTAAAATCATTTTGGATCGTACCATGTTCAATAAGGTATGATTTTTCATTCAGATACATCAATCAATTATTGCGTATCAGGATGTGTCCATTATGAGAAAACCATTTGAGATGATCTAGAAACTTATTGCACAAGTATTTATTCCTTGATCTAATCAAAGAATCTAAATACATTGCCAATTTGTTTCACTTCTGAATTCTTTGAACCTTTCAAATAATTCACACTTGTATTTCAGAAAATACACACATTCAACTCTTTGAATGATCATCTCCTTTTCTTATACTAGTTTGTTCAATTTGCAAAATATATTTTTCACGTAAGTCAAGTATACAAAATTTATTAAGTAATATTCCAGTTCTATACAAAACATTATTATTATAAATAGAACAACAATTGTTCTTAATTATAATACCAAAGATTTCATTGTCCAACAATAAAATGGAAATAATAATTTTTAACAAGAACTGAATACAATAACAACTTATCGACTTAATAGATTTTCCGTGCAGTATTGCTAAACTATAAGTTTCTATAGCTAATGCAAAGAACTTTTGCTTCATTTTCCACACATAGGATTACTTATCTTTATTTAACTTTCTACTTCGCTTGGTCCCTTCATAAATCTATATTTATGATAACCAAAGTCGGTATCCAATACCCAAGTAGAACCTCGACTTAAAGAAAAATTTATTTCAATCATGAACAAAATCAGCATTTATGTCCAAACTTCACTAAGCTTCTTTGGTTAGCCTCTCGCAAGATGCTTCTTGCGCTTTCTTTCCAAAGGTCCAAAGCTTATAGCGGTGGAAGCAAACTCCTTTGCTATCCATATCGCTTTTGTTCTTATTATCCTTTGTTTTGCCTTTCTATTTACCTTCTTAGAATCGTTCTTCTTTTTCGTAAGATCCTTTGGCCCCTACCAAGAAGACATGGTCTTTCTTGGTTGAAAAGTGACTCTCAACATTTTTCAACATGATAAGCAAATCAACAGGTACGATATATTCTAGCTTGTTCATATGAAAAATTCACAACAATTGTGAAAGGAGTCCTAGGGAGTGAGTGCAAGATCCAATCTTGCTCAACTCTCCATCCATGACAAAACCAATTGTCTTAATTGATCAATCAAATTGATAATGTTAAGAACTTTTTCTGCATCTTATAGTGTCATTGGTCATTCTAGATCGGAAGAGCTCCTTAGATATCTCGATATCAATCGGTCCTACTTTCCTCACCATCAACTACTTGTTGTGCAGGAATATAGTAGGTGCATCCATAGTTTCATCTTGTGGCAAAGCTCATTACTCATGGATGCGAGCATGATGCATTGAGCCAATCGTGCATCATCTTGCCATTTTCTAAAAGTAGCAATCTCTTCCTCGAGGCATTATGCTCGCAACCATTGCATGGATAGGCGATTAAGGACATAAGATAGCTTTTCACTATGAGAACTATTCTCAAATTCCTTAACCAATCCGCTTAATTTTGGCCCCGATTAATTTAGCATCTAATATGCTTCGCATGATAGTAGTAATTTTAGACATTGTAAAATTCTCAGAAATGAATTTGTAATTAACAACATTTTAACATACATTCTATTATTAATTACCAAAATAATTTAGGTCTTGTTTTAAATTGGTATCTCTCACTATTTTCTTCAAACTATATTACCCTCACTTATATAGTTCGCAAAAAATCTATTAAAGATTTGCTAAGTGAGAATAAGGATCCCATTTCAAATGTATATAGCCTTGTGGTGACACAACAAACTATATATAAATAAATAGGTAGACAACTTTTGTCAATTACATCAACTATGCAACTCCTTTTCTTTTGCCTCTTAGATTATTTTGATCAAGTGGTGGCACATCCGAATCAAAATTATCCAAGTTAAGTCCGACCTAGCACTCCATATATTCAAAAAGAAAAATATCATCCTTGTGGTGACACAACAAAACAATATTGTTCAATTTTCTTTATAAGCATCAAATGTGATAAATTAACATCTTAAATACTTAATACTTGCCTTGTGGTGACACAACAAACTCATATTAAATATTTAATACTCTATTAATTTTATCATGCTAGAAAAGCGACGCTCGATATTCCAAATATCTTTGAACGCTTAGGACTTAATATAAAAATTGAGGGGTTTGTTATTAATTTGTCTCATCTTGTTTAGCGCATTTATATATATATATAAAATACGCGTCATATTAATGAACATCGCAAGCATGTTTGCATAATATATAATATATATATATATATATACATTACACATATAGAATACTATATTCTACCCTTGATTGATTATGGACTTTTATTCTAGTTTGGTTCACTAGAGCCACCAAGTGAACCAAAAGGTCAAACCCTAGGGTGCAAGAAATAATATTTAAATATAACTATTACATTTAAACCCGGGCTCCATTACAAATGGGTCTTCAAGCGCTCCTTGCTCCTTGATCTCCAATTTTTCAAAATTAATTCTAAATATTCCTATTACAAAACTATTTTAAAATAAATAGAAACCTTGATCAGCAGTCAAGGGGAAGTACATAGGAGAGAGATAGAATTTACATTAAGAAAAAATTAGAGAAGACGAGGTACGCAGACCCCATTTAATAAAACCCATACATTCATGCATCCAACTAAAATAAAATCCAATCACATTGGTCAATAGTCCATAATCAATCCCATTTATTATCATACACATCACCATATGCATCAATAAATAACATTCATCTTATGAATAATAAATATTTAATATATATATTGATATCATTTAATGGGCAAATTTAGTTAGTATAAAATCTAATTTTGAATAAAAATAAACTCCTTTATTTAAATCCAAATTTAAATCAAAATAAAACTATTTTATTTTAATTTATCCTATTTTGAATAAAATAAACTATTTTATTTTAATCAAAATTTTAATCAAAATAAACTCCTTTATTTTAATTAATTATGGAATCCAATTCCATATATATATATAAAAATCTTTAATTAAAATAAACTCTTTTATTTTAATTAATTATGGAATCCAATTCCATGTAAAAAAAAAAATTTATTAAAGGAAACACGGATATTCTTTCCTATTCACAAATAAACTCCTTTATTTTTGAATAATATGAAATCTTATTTCATATTTAAATAAACTCCTTTATTTAAGAAAAATATGGATTCTCTTTCCTATTCACAAATAAACTCTTTTATTTTGAATAATATGAAATCTTATTTCATATCTAAACAAACTCCTTTATTTAAGGAAAGATGGATTTACTTTCCTATTCACAAATAAACTCCTTTATTTTAGGAAAAATAAAATCCAATTTCAACTCCAATTAGTTATTATGGAATTCAATTCCAACTCTAATTAGTTAGCATGAAATTCTAATTTTAAAATTAAAATAAATCTTTTATTTTAATATTAAAATAAACCTTTTATTTTAAGATTAAAATAAACCTTTTATTTCAATTATAAAATTATTAAAATTAAAATAAAACTTTATATTTTAATATTAAAATAAACCTTTTATTTTAAAATTAAAATAAACTTTTATTTTAATTATATAATAATTAAGAATATATATATATATATATATATTATAATATATATATATATATATATATATATATATATATAACCATTCTTTATTCCAAAAATTAATGAACTTAATTCATTGCCTTCGTGATCCGTGCCTTTTTTATTTTGTGATTTCTGTTGCTCTTTTTTTAAATGCGATCAAGGAATATCTAGAAATTTTCCGCTTATTCTTGGTTGTTATTAAAGGATACACTTTAAAAAAAAATCAAACATGATTATGCGACTTTGATTCCTAAAAAAAATACTACTACGAATTTTAAAAAAAAATCAGGTTTACCAAATCAACTTTTTTTTTTTTTTTTTTTTTAAATTTTTTATACAATAAAATTATGCCCAATTAAATTGTTCTAAACACATATCAATATACATATTAAATTTGAACAATTAATAATTCGCATAAAGGTTTGGCTCTCGATGCCATCGTTATTGGGTTTGTAATATTCATAACGTAATCAAATTGCATAAAAAGTGCTAAGCGTGGTAAAATCGAGTTTAAAAATTTACAAACCATATACCCGGATCACCCTTTATGCATAATTATTAATTAAACGAAAAGATAAAGAATAAATCATACCCTTGAAGATCGAGCTTCCTCAGGTACAAGTTCACCTCCAAATCCTTTCGCGTTCAATCTTGAATCCACCGGGTTTGGTTCCTTCCTTTGATCAACGTTAGCCACCCAAATGTTTGGCCTCTAGAGGTAATCCACCAAGGAAGAAGAAAATTCAAGAAGATGGGTGTTTATGGCTCAAACCCTAGTTTTCTATCTCTATAGAAAAAGGGTACTCTCCAAGAAATTGGAATTATTACGTTATAAAAGTCAACAACCCATCCCACCCATAATAAGACTCCTCTTATTTATAGATATGGGCAACCCATCTTAACAATTAAGGAATTGGGTTTTAATTAATTAATTCTTTTAATTAATTAAGCTCCCTAATCTTATTAGGATAATTAATTAAACTCCTTTAACTAATTTTCTTCCTAATCCAATTAGGAATAAATGAGAATACTTATATTAAATTAATTCCTAAACTCTTTTAGAAATTAAAATAATAATAATTGTAATAATATTAATAAGACTCCTCTTATTAATTTATATTTAATATTTCTAAAATATTAAATAATAAATATTAAGCTATTTAATTTATTCTATCACCATAGATCAAATTAAATATACATAACATATTATTACGATTATGCCATTAACTTCTTAAATAATTATTCTTCCTTTTATGGTGTGACCCTTTAGGTTCTCCATATTAAACCTTTGTGAATAAATCAATTAGAACAATTCTAATCTTATTTAAATAAATAAATTAAACAATTAATTTATTTAAATAATATTTTTATTCTACAATAGGGATAAGCCTCCCCTAATGATCAACGACTTTCCGATAATATAGATTTCAACATTAATCATTAAAGAACCTTTGAGTAAATAGTTACCGTATAATTCAATCCTTCCACCATACAATGTCCCAATTAAATATAAGACATGGAATTCTTTGTCGCAAGTCTTATTTTATTTAATTATATGTATTTCGATCCTTAAATGCACAACTCCAAATAATGCAAATTAGAAACTCCTTTCTAATTTCATTCGCCTTAACCAAGGACTACTGGGTTTGTCATTTATCGAATCACATAGGACATTTCTCTTCTTTTATTAGAAGTGGTAGATTCTTTATCGATCATACATTATCTCCATGTATAACTTATTATACCCAAGCATACCCTTTGAAATACCCTAAGGGTCTTAAGGAATAAGTCAAAGTATAACTCATCATACACAAGATACTATGATGATCTCAAGTCCAAGGATCACTTGTACTTACTATCACTATAGGAATTCCTATTGACAGCAAATAAAACTCCATTAGGTATTCCTTAGCGAGCCACGCTCAAAGAACTTATTCTCTAATAAGCACTACATACTTGCTTTAGTGTCTCCACACAAATGATCATGAGATCAATCATCCTCATCCAATGAAAGCAAGCAACGATGTATGTAATCTATCCTGATTCACTAATCCCCAATTTAGTAATCCAACGATTGGGAACTATTTTAGTTTTAAGCTTTCTAAGAATTTAGATCTCATTAGAATGATCATCATCATTATTCTAAAAGCATTGCTTAAAACTATGGGTTTATCACATATTATAAAACAGCATCATGTAGATAATTAAAAGCCTTTAATAAATTAATACTTTTTATTAATAAATGAATAAGATTGTTACAAAGTATATGCTTTATCATCAAACATGATTGGCTTGTATGCATACTACTTTCAATCTCCCACTTGCACTAAAGCCAATCGTCATGGTAACTCATACTCTTCTCTTCTCTAAGTGACGATTATCCTGGCATTGGATAAGCTTTAGTTAATGGATATGTAATGTTGTTTATGAGAGTCCACTATCTCTATAGTGATTTCCCATCTTTCAATGATTCTTATAATCAAATGAAAGTGCCACAACACATGTTTAGATCCAAGATGAGACTTAGGAACTATTCCTAGTTCTGTAATGAACTTTTAATCCAAACAATCAACTTGCGACTTCATTTATAGCTATATACTTTGTCTTTATTACTAAACCATCAACTCTTTCTTTGTTTGGAACCTTTTCAATTCA
Source organism: Panax quinquefolius (assembly GCA_020205615.1). Lineage (NCBI taxonomy): Eukaryota > Viridiplantae > Streptophyta > Magnoliopsida > Apiales > Araliaceae > Panax > Panax quinquefolius. Next base: position 20,170,453 of record CM035163.1, read on the forward strand.
ACTGCACCACTGCTCATGGTAACACTTTACCTTAAAGTGGATTTTCTCTCGTCATCTTGGTCTCATCTCGAAAAAATTGAGTCTCATTAAGCCCTCTAGTTTTAATTTAGACCCACCATGAATATGATCACATCCTTAGTACTTAGGTTAAGCACTTTAAGATGTTTTCCATCGTCTTACAAAGTGATCTTCTCCGAATATGACCGATCAACATCGTGTCTCGTACATTTCATTGCATACATGATTGTCACTCATGCGATCTCTCTTCTTTGGAGTCCATGGGGACTATTAAGAGATACACTCCATGGCTCATCAACATGAGACATCTCTTGAGTTTGCCATGCTAAACGACTTTAGCATCAAATGAATATACGTTCCTTGGGTTAAGTCGAGCATCCTCTTAAATCTATCTATATAGATTTATATCCCCAATTAAGATACTCTTCCCAAATCATTCATGGAGGAATGTTTAGACAACTTTATCATTATTGATTGTAGCATTAGTATGTCATTCCTTATCCGTAGTATATCAACATATAATACTAGGAATGTCACGACGCCTCCAATCGACCCTTTTGTACACACTAGAACTCTTACTTCATCGTATGTAATCGGATCATCATCTTCTATGATGAGTACCTCATCATCATCATCTATGATGAATCCATACCTCCAAGGTATCTTCTTGCTATTCGGTTTTGATTATGATTCATTGTGGTACGATAGGTCTATCTATAGGTTCCTCTTATTTGACTTATAGTATTTTTGTGGTTCTTGAGCTCTTCAAGATCTATTATCCTCCCACTAGCCCTTTCAATGATAAACACCTTTATCTTAGAAGAGGCGTGTTTCATGACAAACACCTTTAAGCTAAGTAGGATTATAGAACATATACCCTAAACTTACTTTAGGATGTCCCACAAATCGACACTTGTCAAATCTTGTCCCAAGCTTATCCTTTGAAACCTTTTCACATAAGTTGGACAACCCTTATCTTAACATACTTAAGATTAGGAATCCTCCCCATCCATAACTTTTATGGAGTCTTGGGTTGGATTTAGAGATTACCTTTTCGTGAGATATCACGACCATTTCTGTGGACATGACCCTGAAGGATACTTTGGAATGTCGGTAAAATCATTTTGGATCGTACCATGTTCAATAAGGTATGATTTTCATTCGAGATACATCAATCAATTATTGCGTGTCGGGATGTGTCCATTATGAGAAAACCATTTGAGATGATCTAGAAACTTATTGCACAAGTATTTATTCCTTGATCTAATCAAAGAATCTAAATACATTGCCAATTTGTTTCACTTCAATTCTTTGAACCTTTCAAATAATTCACACTTGTATTTCAAAGAAATACACACATTCAACTCTTTGAATGATCATCTCCTTTTCTTATACTAGTTTGTTCAATTTGCAAAATATATTTTTCACGTAAAGTCAAGTATACAAAATTTATTAAGTAATATTCCGATTCTATATACAAAACATTATTATTATAAATAGAACAACAATTGTTCTTAATTATAATACCAAAGATTTCATTGTCCAACAATAAAATGGAAATAATAATTTTTAACAAGAACTGGAATACAATAACAACTTATTGACTTAATAGATTTTCCCGTAGGCATTGCTAAACTATAAGTTTCTATAGCTAATACAGCAACCTTTGCTTCATTTTCCACACATAGGATTACTTATCTTTATTTAACTTTCTACTTCTGCTTGGTCCCTTCATAAATCTATATTTATGATAACCAAAGTCGGTATCCAATACCCAAGTAGAACCTTGACTTAAAGAAATATTTATTTCAATCATGAACAAAAAGCGTATTATGTAACAGAAACTTCACTAAGCTTCTTTGGTTAGCCTCTGCAAGATGCTTCTTTGCGCTTTCTTTCCATGTCCAAAGCTTATAGCGGTGGAAGCAAACTCCTTTGCTATCCATATCGGTTTTGTTCTTATTATCTTTTGTTTTTGCCTTTCTATTTACCTTCTTAGAATCGTTCTTCTTTCGGAAGATCCTTTGGCCCTACCAAGAAGACATGGTCTTTCTTGGTTGGAAAGTGACTCTCAACATTTTTCAACATGATAAAGCAATCAATGAGGCGATATCTAGCTTGTTCATATGAAAAGTTCACAACAATTGTGAAAAGAGTCCGGGAGTGAGTGCAAGATCCAATCTTGGCTCAACTCTCCATCCATGACAAAACCAGTTGTCTTAATTGATCAATCAAATTGATAATGTTAAGAACTTTTTATGCATCTTTATAGTGTCATTGGCCATTCTAGATCGGAAGAGCTCCTTGATATCTCGATATCAATCAGTCCTACTTTCCTCACCATCAACTACTTGTTGTGCAGGGAATATAGTAGGTGCATCCATAGTTTCATCCGACGTCAAGCTCGTTACTTTATGGATGCAAAGCATGATGCATTGAGCCAACCGCATCATCTTGCCATTTTCTAAAAGTAGCAATCTCTTCCTCGGAGGCATTATGCGCAACCATTGCATGGATAGGCGTATTAAGGACATAAGATAGCTTTTCAAATATGAGAACTATTCTCAAATTCCTTAACCAATCCGTTTAATTGATTACGATTAATTTAGCATCTAATATGCTTCGCATGATGATAGTAATTTTAGATATTGTAAAATTACAGAAATGAATTTGTAATTAACAACATTTTAACATACATTCTATTATTAATTACCAAAATAATTTAGGTCTTGTTTTAAATTGGTATCTCCCACTATTTTCTTCAAACTATATTACCCTCACTTATATAGTTCGGCAAAAATCGATTAAAGATTTGCTTTAGTGAGAATAAGGATCCCATTTCAAATGTATATAGCCTTGTGGTGACACAACAAACTATATATAAATAAATAGGTAGACAACTTTTGTCAATTACATCAACTATGCAACTCCTTTTCTTTTGCCTCTTAGATTATTTTGATCAGTGGTGGCACATCCGAATCAAAATTATCCAAGTTAAGTCCGACCTAGCACTCCATATATTCAAAAAAAAAATATCATCCTTGTGGTGACACAACAAAAAAATATTGTTCAATTTTCTTTATAAGCATCAAATGTGATAAATTAACATCTTAAATACTTAATACTTGCCTTGTGGTGACACAACAAACTCATATTAAATATTTAATACTCTATTAATTTTATCATGCTGAGAAGGCGACGTTCGATATTCCAAATATCTTTGAACGCTTAGGACTTAATATAAAAATTGAGGGGTTTGTTATTAATTTGTCTCATCTTGTTTAGCGCCAGCATGCATATATATATAAAAAATCGCGTCATATTAATGAACATGCGAAGCATGTTTGCATAATATATAATATATATAGTATACGCATTTACATATAGAATACTATATTCTACCCGGATTGATTATGGACTTTTATTCTAGTTTGGTTCACTAGAGCCACCAAGTGAACCAAAAGGTCAAACCTTAGGGGTGCAAGAAATAATATTTAAATATAACTATTACATTTAAACCCTGGGCTCCATTACAAATGGGTCTTTCAAGCTCCTTGCTCCTTGATCTCCAATTTTTCAAAATTAATTCTAAATATTCCTATTACAAAACTATTTTAAAATAAATAGAAACCTTGATCGCTGATCAGTGGAAGTACATAGAGAGAGATAGAATTTACATTAAGAAAAAATTAGAGAAGACGAGTCGCAGAATCCCCATTTAATAAAACTCATACATTCACGCATCCAACTAAAATAAAATCCAATCACATTTAATTGATAGTCCATAATCAATCCCATTTATTATCATACACATCACCATATGCATCAATAAATAACATTCATCTTATGAATAATAAATATTTAATATATATATTGATATCATTTAATGGGCAAATTTAGTTAGTATAAAATCTAATTTTGAATAAAAATAAACTCCTTTATTTAAATCCAAATTTAAATCAAAATAAAACTATTTTATTTTAATTTATCCTATTTTGAATAAAATAAACTATTTTATTTTAATCAAAATTTTAATCAAAATAAACTCCTTTATTTTAATTAATTATGGAATCCAATTCCATATATATATATAAAAATCTTTAATTAAAATAAACTCTTTTATTTTAATTAATTATGAAATCAATTCCATGTAAAAAAAAAAATTTATTAAAGGAAACACGGATATTCTTTTCCTATTCACAAATAAACTCCTTTATTTTGAATAATATGAAATCTTATTTCATATTTAAATAAACTCCTTTATTTAAGGAAATATGGATTCTCTTTCCTATTCACAAATAAACTCTTTTATTTTGAATAATATGAAATCTTATTTCATATCTAAACAAACTCCTTTATTTAAGGAAAGATGGATTTACTTTCCTATTCACAAATAAACTCCTTTATTTTAGGAAAAATAAAATCCAATTTCAACTCCAATTAGTTATTATGGAATTCAATTCCAACTCTAATTAGTTAGCATGAAATTCTAATTTTAAAATTAAAATAAATCTTTTATTTTAATATTAAAATAAACCTTTTATTTTAAGATTAAAATAAACCCTTTTTATTTCAATTATAAAATTATTAAAATTAAAATAAAACTTTATATTTTAATATTAAAATAAACCTTTTATTTTAAAATTAAAATAAACTTTTTATTTTAATTATATAATAATTAAGAATATATATATGTATATATATATTCGTAATATATATATTATATATATATATATAACCATTCTTGTTTCCAACGAATTAGCAACTTAATTCCTGCCTCGTGATCCGTGCCTTTTATTTTGTGATTTCCTGTTGCTCTTTTGTTAAATGCGATCAAGGAATATCTAGAAATATTTGGTTCTTTGGTTGTTATTCCAGTACACTTTAAAAAAAAGCGATAAGATGATGCACGACTTTGATTCCTAAAAAAAAATACTACACTTTAATTTTAAAAAACGCGAATGTCATAAGAACTTTTTTTTTTTTTTTTTTTTTTAAATTTTATACTGATAAAATTATGCCCAATTAAATTGTTCTAAACACATATCAATATACATATTAAATTTGAACAATTAATAATTAGCGATAAAGGTTTGGCTCGATGCCACTTATTAGGTTTGTAATATTCATGTACTTGAATCAAATTGCATAAAAAAAAGTGCTTGAGCGTGGTAAAATCGAGTTTAAAAATTTACAAACCATATACCCGATCACCCTTTATGCATAATTATTAATTAAACGAAAAGATAAAGAATAAATCATACCCTTGAAGATCGAGCTTCCTCAGGTACAAGTTCACCTCCAAATCCTTTCGCGTTCAATCTTGAATCCACCGGGTTTGGTTCCTTCCTTTGATCAACGTTAGCCACCCAAATGTTTGGCCTCTAGAGGTAATCCACCAAGGAAGAAGAAAATTCAAGAAGATGGGTGTTTATGGCTCAAACCCTAGTTTTCGATCTCTATAGAAAAAGGGTACTCTCCAAGAAATTGGAATTATTACGTTGTAAAAGTCAACAACCCATCCCACCCATAATAAGACTCCTCTTATTTATAGATATGAGCAACCCATCTTAACAATTAAGGAATTGGGTTTTAATTAATTAATTCTTTTTAATTAATTAAGCTCCCTAATCTTATTAGGGATAATTAATTAAACTCCTTTAACTAATTTTTCTTCCTAATCCAATTAGGAATAAATGAGAATACTTATATTAAATTAATTCCTAAACTCTTTTAGAAATTAAAATAATAATAATTGTAATAATATTAGACGCCCCAAAATAGGTATACATCACCTATTCCGAAATACAATACACGGTATGTAAACAACTACAACTTTATTATTACAACAAGAAAATGTGAGTTTGAATACAAATATTATCTTCTGCATAATATCTATACTCAAATAAATCCTCATCACATTTATCGATACATTATTTTACAAAATGGTGAGGACTACTAAACAATCCTTTCTAAAACCTTCATTCCATACCCCGACTGCATTTCGCTTATATTCTCGCCTCCCCGAGAAAAATGGAACAAAAGGAAAAGGGTGAGCTCAACTAGCTCAAGAAAGAATATTACGACTAAGATAATATACAACAAATTATCGTTAGTCTTCAACAGGAAAAATATAATAGTAATACAATAGACAACAAATTTTAAATCAATATTCGCAATGAAATAATAATTCATTAGAAGAGTTAAGTAGAGAATGCAAACTACTATCTTCTATGTATGAATTTAAAAGTTCATCGCTCATCTTTTATCCCTCGAACATCAATCAATATACATCCGAATCAAATATTCATCTTTGCACTACAGCCAAAGATATTCATCACCGGTCATGTTCATTTAAACACCGCTCATCTTTGCACTACGTGCCAAAGATATTCTTCAGAATCATTCATCTTTGCACTACAGTGCCAAAGATATTCTTAAGAAATCATTCATCTTTGCACTACAAAGCCAAAGATATTCCATAATATCATCATCATTTAAGACCGAGGATGATGAAATATTTTTTTTTTAAAGAAACGAATCCAAAGGAAACAAAATGACAAGGATTAAGGATTAAGGATTCGTACTTTGGTTTTATCCACGCCCAAAAATACCTCAAAAATAATCATAGTGGTGTAAAATTCAAGAATGATCAAAACACGGATACAATCGTAGTTAGTATCCGTAATAGATATTTTGACGAAAAAGAAGAAATTTTATTTTTCTATGAATAGTACCAGATACGAATAGTGTCAGATACGTGAATAAGGCCGATACGTGAATAAGTAACTCGACACCAAAAGATAGAAATTCCACAAAAACATCTTCACGCTTCACGAATAAGACTCGTGAATAAGAATCGTGAATAAGAATCGCTGAATAAGAAACTCGTGAATAAGTAACTCATGAATAAGAACCCATGAATAGTAACCCCATATATGAAAAAGTTCCAAATTTGATAAAAACTTCAGATCAATATTTCAAAGATAATGATATCAAGAAATAATATCATTACGAAAAAAATAATATCCCTTACCTCAAAAGATCAAAAGATTTCTACCGAATAATGATAATAATTGAATGAACTTGCACCGTATATCAATACTCAAAGTATACTCAAAATACTCACAAGAATACGCCAAATATCGAGAGAGAAATAGAGAAAAACTTCAGCTTCGTGTGATTTTCAATTCTAACCCAAGACCCTATTTATAGAAAAATGCTAGAACACAAAAGCGTAAAATTTAATATAATATTAATATAATTATACAAATTTTCCTTAGCCCACCTTTTGGTCAAAACACCAGCCACACATGTTAATGATGTCCAAAAAAAACAAAAAAAACGTTTTTCTTAACAAAAATAATTTAAACTCCCAAAAATCAATTATTTTGAGCTTCTAACTTCAATAATTCATAATAAATAGCCCTTTCATCAGAAAATTCGAATCTCATGAGTTTTTATAGGAAATTCAATTCTCTACAACTTTGCAGAAGAAAGTTTTTCCAAATTCCAAATAGAAATTGACCAAATCCACAAACCAAGATTTTACATGTGCTATAATCAAATTTCTATAAATTAAATGGGGTCCACCAACATGTTTTAACATGTTTTAAACATTTAATGCCACAAAAATACTCTTCCTCCTCAGATACTCATATATCCCACATTCATTGTAAAATATCACCGCTAATATATTATTAAAATAATATATTTAAATGAATTATTTTATCGTAAAAGATAAAATATTAATTTTCAACAATTGTCATTTTAAAAATTTTCTCCATCTATATCCACATAAAATCAATATTTTCCTCATCATATAAATCAATAATTAATTATTCACAAATAATATTACGTAATCACAATATCGACAACCGTGCGCCTCCCTGAAAGAGGGGGCTTTCCAATAAGAATTTCTTCTTCATGCCGCAATTTATGACCAAACCTCTCCTTAGATGTAACTTTCTAGACATTGCCAATAATGTTATCTAATAATATTATTCAGATAATATGAATTATTGCTTCGATAATGAAAAATACGTAGTAATGACAATTATCAAACAACAAAGAAGAATATAAAATATCAACGCAAAGAATTATTAACTCAATAAAATAATCGAATAAAGAATTATCAGAACCATTATCGAGTAGTGCCTTCTTACGTAAGAATCAATAATTGGTGCAATACCGCAGCTACTCGCTCAACAACGCCAGATTAGTGTGTTTTAACCAACCGGTATTCCAACAAGATAATCTGTGAATAACTACGCCTGCTATTTAAAAAACAACTTATATTTGTCGCTTTCTTCATCCAATCACTTTCCGCTATGGGCTCACACATGGTCGCTACTCATCGCATTTAATATTCCCCGACAAGCATTTAATATTCCACGACCAAACGAATATTCCCCGACGATAATGAATATTTTATAACCACTTCGCTTATTTTGAAATATTTATGATTTAACCCTTAACTATCCACATTAATCAAATCAACCCTTACTATTTCAAAATAATAAATAAAGGAAATTCCTTTTATTTAAAAAATTTCGGTCTTACAACCTCCCTCCTTATGAAATTTCGCCCTCGAAATCGACGACGCACTCGTGTTTCAAAAGGTGAGGATACCTCGCTTTCATTTCCGCTTCCAATTCCCAGTGTCATTTCTCTATAGCATGATTCCTCCACAAAACTTTAACTTGTGGTATGACCTTTTCATGCTGTAGGACATGCTCCTTCCTATCCAAGATCTTGACAGTACCTCCTCATACGCTAAGTCTTCTATTATCTCGTCCTGGCTCTAACTCAATAACGTGGTTCGGGTCTTTCACATATTTACGGGCGTACGATATGTGAAACACATTATGAACACGAGACATACTTTGAGGTAACGCAAGTCTATAGGCTACATTTCCTACTTTCTATCAAGAATTTGAAATGGACCAATAAATCGTGGATCGAGCTTTCCTCTCTTCCAAATCTTGTAAATCCTTCCACGGAGCAACTCGCAACAATACACGATCCCCACATTAAATTCCACGCCCTTTCGATGAAGATCCGCATAACTCTTTTTCGATCTTGTGCCGCTTTGTATACGCTTGTCAATCATTTGATCTTTTCTTGTAGTCATACGCATTAACTCTAGTCCCAACAATGTTGCTTCACCCACCTCATCCCAACATATCGAGAACGACATTTTCGGCCATATAATGCTTCAATGGAGCCACACCTATACTTGCTCGATCGAAACTGTTGTTGTAGGAGAATTCCACCAATGGTAAATACTTATCCCAACTACCCTTGAAGTCTAGGACACGTAGTCTTAATAAATCTTCAAGAGTTTGAATAGTCCTCTCGATCATCTCGTCTGCTTGGGGATGGTATGTCAACTAAATCGCAAACTGCGCTCCATAGCTTTTTGCAAGCTAACCCAAAATCTTGAAGTGAATCTTGGGTCACGATCCAAAACTATGGATACAGTATGCCATGCAACCTCACAATCTCATTCACGCATATACTAGCAAGACGCTCAAGGGAATAAGTCTCCCAGACGGCAAGAAATGAGCAGACTTGGTTTAATCTATCAACAATAACCCAAATAAAGATTGATGCCTTGAGAAACCGTAGGAAGACCCGTAACGAAAATCCATAGTAATGTGTTCCCACTTCCATTCCTAATCTCAAGTGGTTGCAACGGACCCTTAGGTACAAGATGCTCCGCCTTTACACGCCGGGTAAGTTAAACACATCGAGATAAACTTTGCAATCTCTCTCTCATATTGTTCCACCAAAATGTATGTCAAGATCACGATACATTTTAGTACTTCCAGATGGATTGCAAATGGCGATTGTGCCTCCATCATAATCTTGTACTTCAAATCGTAGTCGTTAGAACACAAAGTCTAGAGTGGACTCAAGTATTCCTTCTTCATCAATTCTCGCCCCTAATAGCTCCTTCTTGTACTTTCTTCTTCATACGATCGCCCCGGCCTGCGGCTTTCGAGCAACCTTAACTTTTTTCTATTAAAGTCGGCTCTATGCACGATACTTGACATCATCGCACTCGCTCCCCATACGATCTTCTACTCAATGCGCCGCCACCACGCTCGCTTTTACCAGATGGTATCAATAGTGTGGTCGTAGTCTTCAATAGCTCGAGCCAACGTCACGCCGCCAAGATGTTGAGTTCTTTTTTGAGTGAAGAAATATTTAAGGCTTTTTATGGTCCTAATATATCTCCACTTTCTCCCCATATAGATAAGGCCTCCATATTTTTAACGCGAAATCGATCGCCGCTAACTCTAGATCACGAGTAGGATAATTCCTCTCATACTTTTTAAGTTGTCGCGAGGCATAAAGCATGACTTTCCCACGCCAGCATGAGAACACATCCTAACCCTTTGCCTCAAGCATCACAGAGATAACAAATCCATCCGAACCAGATGGTATTGTTAGAACAGCCGTAAATAAGTCTCCTCTTAAGCTCTTGAAACTTTTCTCGCATTCTTCGCCCCAAACGAATTTTGTATCCTTCCGAAGTTAGCCGAAGTTAATGGAGTAGCGATTCGAGAAAACCCTTCCACGAATCTCCGATAATAACCAAATAAGCCCAAAAACTACGACTTCACACCGACTTCTATTGCTCCTAACTTCAGATTGCTTCAATCTTCACGGATCAACAGATACTCCATGTTTCGACACCACGCGCCCAAGGAATGCTACTTCCTCGCCGTAACTCACATTTCTTCAATTTGGCATATAGTTGGTTTTCACGGCCTTTGAGTACCAAATTTCAAATGGTGCTCATGATCTTCACTACTTTTGAATATATGAGGATGTCATCAATAAAGACAACAACGAATCGATCCAAATATTCCTCAAATACTTGGCTCATCATATCCATGAAAGTCAGCAGGAGCATTAGTTAGTCCGAAAGACATGACTAAGAATTCATAATGCCCATACCGAAGTTCAAGGCGCTTTGAATATCCTCGCTTTTAATCTTCAAATTGATGATATCCGTAATCTAAGATCGATTTTTGAAAAGAATCAGGCCCTCAGAATCGTCAAACAAGTCATCAATACGAGGTAGAGGATACCTATTCTTCGATGGTGACATGGTTCAATTCCCGATAGTCAATACAAAAGTCGCATACTCCCGCCTTTTCTTCTTTACAAATAAAACAGAGCACCCCAAGGAGATGTACTAGATTTAATGAAACCGATGTCCAACAATTCCTCGTAGTTGACCTTTAACTCCTCAAGTTCAATAGAGCCATTCGATATGGGTTTTAGAAATGGGCTTTGTACCAGTTCAAGATCAATAAAGAATTCAACTTCACGCTCGGGGTAGACCGGAAGTTCTTCTTCGAAATACGCCGAAAGTCAATAACAACAGAATATTATTCAAATTTGACGTGTCTTTATTCAAATCCATAACATGGGCTAAGAAAGCTTGACATCCGCTTTTTAATAAACGAATAGCTTTATGATTAGATATGATGTTGATCGATTTTAATGGTTTAGTTGTTGAATTGCATAACAAAGTCAAGTTAGAATATGAAAACTAACAACCTTACGAAAAACAATCAATTTTGGTATGATGAGTAGTTAACCAATCAATCCCTAAAATCACATCAAAAGCAAGTATCTTTAAAGAGATAAGGTCAATGTAAGGTAATGGTGCCAACTTGAATCAAACAAGATTTATAAACAAAGGATGTGATGAAAGTTTCTCCCAACTGAGTTTCCACAGATAGTCAAAGTCTAATTTCTCCTGAGTCAAGTTTAAACGCTGAGCACACGCAGAGAGATAAAATGAATGGGTAGCACCCAGATTGGCAAGGTATAAACTTCGCAAGAATTTATAAATACCTTACCCGTGATCACCTCGCTTGGTTCCTCGATTATGACCACCACAACAAACGCCTTTCCTAATCGCTGACTTTCGACTTTTCTCGGGATACTTTTTCGAGTCACCGTCTCCTCACGAACTAGGTTTCGCCATCGCATAATCTCGAGCGATATGTCCTTCCTTTCCACAACTATAGCATACCTTGGAACTGTCAGGGCGCTTGACCGATATGTCCTCTTTTCCGTGATTTAGATATACGACCGGTGGTCGCTTCTCCTCCCTAGAACCAGCTTGTCACGCAAGACCGCTGCCTTCATATAGGTCGTTGTTAAATCTCCTCTTTTAAAATCTCCTCCCGACTCGCTTCTTCTATTTTCACGGCTATGATTACCACCAGAGTGGTGGTTACCATTTCGTCCGTCTCGCTTTTCTCTCCGCAGTTATCATTATTCTCGCTGATCGCTATCTCTCGATACGATCCTCGTCAGGGTCCTCAAATGACCGCATCTCGCTATCTCGCCTAATAATTGAGCCCTCATATAACATCCGAATAGAGAGAAAATTTATGAGAAATGAGATATCGACGACGCCGTTTCAAACCTCTAAGAAACATCCGCTGGCCATACGCTCTCATTCTCCACCAAATGAGGTGCAAACTCGATAACTCGCAAACTTTGCCTCGCATCGAGACACCGCCACGTGTTGTTTTGTTCCAATCATGAACTCCACTTCCTTCATACGACGTAACACTTTCGTGAAAGTATTTGTCATTAAATAATTTCTCAAAATGTCTCCCACGACACGCCGAAAAGTACCGATGGGTACGCTTCACGCATCCCCAAAGAGTCCGCCTTCGCCACTTTAACATAAAGGTGGCGAATGGAACCTTCTGTTCTCCGCATCCCAAGACATCGAATATCTTGGTAATTTGTTAACCCATGTTTCCGCCATGATCGGATCCGCTTTCCTTTAAATTCGTGGTCCCAACTTTTCGAACGCGGCATCGCGATAACCCGTGAATTGCTATCATTTCCTCCTCAGATTTTGAACACGAAGTCTCCTCGTCTCGATTTTGCATGAATCGCAAAAAACTTCTAAACATCCCTCGCTCATCATCTCGCTTCCATGGTGTTGTTCACAGAGAGGTACATTGCCACTTTCACTGCACGCTCTCCTCGCTGGTAAAGACAGCATCTCCACTACCTCATTTACTCCATCATTAATATTCTCAATGACATTCTCAAATACCGCCATAAAAACAAGGGTTAATTAAGGAAATCAATATATCACATAATATCCCTATATACCGACCAACTAACAAATAAGCTAGTAGACACACTAGCGGGGATTTACTCGCCTCCCTCCTAGTTCTATTCCCCATCTCCGCCAGAGATCATATCCCTAAGCTCGATACTAAACTGCGACGCCCCCAAAAATAGTATACATCACCTATTCCGAAAGTTGTCAATACATGGTACGTAAACAACTACAACTTTATTATTACAACAAGAAATCTGTGAGTTTGAATACAAATATTATCTTCTGCATAATATCTATACTCAAATAAATCCTCATCACATTTATCGATACATTATTTTACAAAATGGTGAGGACTACTAAACAATCCTTTTCTAAAACCTTCATTCCATACCCCACTTGCATCGCTATATTCTCGCCTCCCGAGAAAAAAATGGAACAAAAAGAAAAGGGTGAGCTCAACTAGCTCAAGAAAGAATATTACGACTAAGATAATATACAACAAATTATCGTTAGTCTTCAACAGGAAAAATATAATAGAATACAATAGACAACAAATTTTAAATCAATATTCGCAATGAAATAATAATTCATTAGAAGAGTTAAGTAGAGAATGCAAACTACTATCTTCTATGTATGAATTTAAAAGTTCATCGCTCATCTTTTATCCCCTCAGAACATCAATCAATATACATCCGAATCAAATATTCATCTTCGCACTACAGCCAAAGATATTCATCACCGTCATGTTCATTTAAACACTGCTCATCTTTGCACTACGCCAAAGATATTCTTCAGAATCATTCATCTTTGCACTACAGTGCCAAAGATATTCTTAAGAAATCATTCATCTTTGCACTACAAAAGCCAAAGATATTCCATAATATCATCATTTAAGACCGAGGATGATGAAAATATATTTTTTTTTTTAAAAACGAATCCAAAGGAAACAAAATGACAAGGATTAAGGATTAAGGATTCGTATTTTGTTTTATCCACGCCCAAAAATACCTCAAAAATAATCATAGTGGTGTAAAATTCAAGAATGATCAAAACACGGATACAATCGTAGCTAGTATCCGTATAGATGTTTTGACAAAAAGAAGAAATTTTATTTTTCTATGAATAAGGTCAGATACGTGAATAGTGTCAGATATACGTGAATAAAGGCCGATACGCGAATAAGAACTCCGACACCAAAAGATAGAAATTCCACAAAAAACATCTTCACGCTTCATTTATAAGTACTCGTGAATAAGAATCGTGAATAAGAATCTCATTTAATAAGAATCGTGAATAAGAACTCATGAATAAGAACCCATGAATAGTAACCCCGAATAGTAACCCCACATGAAAAAGTTCCAAATTTGATAAAAACTTCAGATCAATATTTCAAAGATAATGATATCAAGAAATAATATCATTACGAAAAAAAAAATATCCCTTACCTCAAAAGAAAGCAGAGATTTCGACCGAATAACGAATAGTAAATGAACTCAGCACCGTATATCAATACTCAAAGTATACTCAAAATACTCACAAGAATACGCCAAAATATCGAGAGAGAATAGAGAGAAAACTTCAGCTTCGTGTGATTTTCAATTCTAACCCAAGACCCTATTTATAGAAAATGCTAGAACACCAAAGCGTAAAATTTAATATAATATTAATATAATTATACAAATTTTCCTTAGCCCACCTTTTGGTCAAAACACCAGCCACACATGTTAATGATGTCCAAAAAAAATACAAAAAACGTTTTTCTTAACAAAAATAATTTAAACTCCCAAAAATCAATTATTTTGAGCTTCTAACTTCAATAATTCATAATAAATAGCCCTTTCATCAGAAAATTCGAATCTCGCGAATTTTTATAGGAAATTCAATTCTCTACAACTTTGCAGAAGAAAGTTTTTCCAAATTCCAAATAGAAATTGACCGAAATCCACAAACGGGCGGATTTTACAAAAGCTATAATCAAATTTCAAAATAATAAATGGGGTCCACCGACACACAAAAACATGTTTTAAACATTTAATGCCACAAAAATACTCTTCCTCCTCAGATACTCATATATCCCACATTCGTTGTAAAATATCACCGCTAATATATTATTAAAATAATATATTTAAATGAATTATTTTATCGTAAAAGATAAAATATTAATTTTCAACAATTGTCATTTTAAAAATTTTCTCCATCTATATCCACATAAAATCAATATTTTCCTCATCATATAAATCAATAATTAATTATTCACAAATAATATTACGTAATCACAATATCGACAACCGTGCAGCCTCCCAGAAAGAGGGGGCTTTCCAATAAGAATTTCTTCTTCATCGGGCGCCAAGCATTAGATGACCAAACCTCTCCTTAGATGTAACTTTCTAGACATTGCCAATAATGTTATCTAATAATATTATTCAGATAATATGAATTATTGCTTCGATAATGAAAAATACCGTAAATGACAATTATCAAACAACAAAGAATATAAAATATCAACGCAGCAATTATTAACTCAATAAAATATCGAATAAGAATTATCGTAACCATTATCGAGTAGTGCCTTTCACGTAAGAATCAATAATTGGTGCAATACCGCAAAGCACTCGCTCAACAACGCCAGACAGTGTGTTTTAAAACCACCGGTATTCCAACAAGATAATCTGAATAACTACGCCAAGCTATTTAAAAACAACTTATATTTGTCGCTTTCTTCATCCAATCGCTTTCCGCATGGGCCCACACATGGTCACTACTTCATTCAGCATTTAATATTCCCCGACAAAGATTTAATATTCCACGACCAAACGAATATTCCCTAATTTATAATGAATATTTTATAACCACTTCATTATTTTGAAATATTTATGATTTAACCCTTAACTATCCACATTAATCAAATCAACCCTTACTATTTCAAAATAATAAATAAAGGAAATTCCTTTTATTTAAAAAATTTCGGTCTTACATTCTCCATATTAAACCTAGGTTGTGAATAAATCAATTAGAACAATTCTAATCTTATTTAAATAAATAAATTAAACAATTAATTTATTTAAATAATATTTATTCTACAATAGGATAAGCCTCCCCTAGCGATCAACGACTTTCCGTATAATATAGATTTCAACATTAATCATTAAAGAACCTTTGAGTAAATAGTTACCGCACAATTCAATCCTTCCACCATACAATGTCTCAATTAAATATAAGACATGGAATTCTTCGTCAAGTCTTATTTTATTTAATTATATGTATTTCGATCCTTAAATGCACAACTCCAAATAATGCAAATTAGAAACTCCTTTCTAATTTCATTACTCCTTAACCAAGGACTCTTTGGGTTGTCATTTATCGAATCACATAGACATTTCTCTTCTTTTATTAGAAGTGGTAGATTCTTTATTGATCATACATTATCTCCATGTATAACTTATTATACCCAAGCATACCCTTTGATATACCCTAAGGGTCTTAAGGAATAAGTCAAAGTATAACTCATCATACACAAGATACTATGATGATCTCAAGTCCAAGGATCACTTGTACTACTATCACTATAGGAATTCCTATCGACAGCAAATAAAACTCCATTAGGTATTCCTTAGCGAGCCACGTTCGATGAACTTATTCTCTAATAAGCACTCTACATACTTGCTTTTTAGTGTCTCCACACAAATGATCATGAGATCAATCATCCTCATACAATGAAGCAAGCAACGATGTACCAATCTATCCCGGGATTCACTAATCCCCAATTTAGTAATCCAACGATTGGGAACTATTTTAGTTTTAAGCTTTCTAAGAATTTAGATCTCATTAGAATGATCATCATCATTATTCTAAAAGCATTGCTTAAAACTATGGGTTTATCACATATTATAAAACAGCATCATGTAGATAATTAAAAGCCTTTAATAAATTAATACTTTTTATTAATAAATGAATAAGATTGTTACAAAGTATATGCTTTATCATCAAACATGATTGGCTTGTATGCATACTACTTTCATATGAAAACTAACAACCTTACGAAAGTAATCAATTTTGGCATGATGAGTAGTTAACCTTAAAATCACATCAAAAGCAAATATCTCTATAGAAATAAGGTTAACAGGTAATGTAATAGTGCCAACCTGAATCAAGCAAGATTTCTAAACAACGGATGTAATGAAAGTTTCTCCTAACGGAGTCTCCATAAATAGGTCAAAGTCTAATTTCTCCGTAGTCAAGTTCAAACGTTGAGCGCAAGCAAGAGAGATAAAAGAAAGGGTAGAACCCAGATTCTAGTAAGGTATAAAATCGCAAGAATTTATAATTAACTAACCTGCGTACTAACCGTTCGGGTTCCTCGCATTTTGATGAGGCCACGAAAAACGCTTCTTCCAGAACCGCAGATTGACTTTGACTTTTCGGGACATCCTTTTGAGTCACCATTCCTATTGGATGGGTTTCGATACCATACAATCTCGAGCGATATGTCATTCTTTTCCACAATTATAAGCATACCTTAAATCATATGCAGGCGGTTTAATAATGATAAGTCCCGCTTTCCAAGATTTGTAACATACGACCGGTGGTCTTTCTCTCCCCTCGGAACCAATTGCTCTTTGGTCTTGGCGTCTTCATACGGTCGTTGTTGAATCTCCTCTTTTTAAAATCTCCTCCCTACTCGCTTTTCTATTTTCATGGCCACGATTACCACCGAGTGGTTACCGCCTTTGTCCATATTCTTCTTTATCCGCCGGTTATCGTTATTCGATGATCGCTATCTTGATATGATGATCTCGTTATGGTCCCTCGGTTGAACGTACTCGTTATCTCGCTTCTAATAACCGAGCCCTGCTGACAACATCCGAATAGAGAAAAATTTATGAGAAATGAGATATTTGGCGTGTCGAAGTTTCAAACCTCTCGAAACATCCGTGTCATCGTTCCTCATTCTCCACCAATTGAGGTGCAAACACGGATAACTCCGAAACTTTGCCTCGTCTTGGGACACCGCCATGTTATTCTCGCTCCAGCCTAATAAACTCCATTTCCTTCATACGACGAATACTTTCGGGGAAGTACTTGTCATTGAACTGCTTCAAACGCGTCTCTCGCGACATCTTTGAAAGTGCAATTTGGATGGGTATGCTTCATGATTCCCACCATGAATCGCCTCGTTACTTTAAATATAAAAGTAGCGAATGGAACTTTGTGTTCCTCCGTGCATCCCAAGACATCGAATATCTTGGTAATTTATTTGACCCACGTCTCCGCTTTAATAATCGGATCCAACTTTCCCCGCACTTTTGGTGGTCCCAACTCTTTGAACTAACTTGGGCATGTGACCACCCGTGAATTACTATCATTTCTCCTCAGTATTTTGAACACGAGTCTCCCTCGTCGATTTTGCATGAATCGCAAAAAGCTTCTAAACATCCCCTCGTTCATCATCTTTCGTTGGTGTTGTTCACGGAGGAACATTGCCGACTGTTACCGTTCTCCCTCGTTGGTAAAGACAGGAATCTCCACGGTCTCATTTACTCCATTCATTAATATTCTCGATCGACATTCTCAAATCTTCATCATAAAACAAGGGTTAATTAAGGAAATCAATATATCACATAATATCCCTATATACTAACTAAACTAACAAATAAGCTTAGGTAGGACACACTAGCTTGAAGGATTTACTCGTCTCTCCCTCCTAGTTCTATTCCCCGATCTCCGCCAGAGATCATATCCTAAGCTCGATACCAACCGTGACGCCCCAAAATAGGTCCATTCCATCCAACCCATTCTCGAGTCGCCAAATACATGGTACATAAATAACTACAACTTTATTAATACATTTGTCGTGCAAAATACGACACAACATATATATCTTTGTGAGTTTAAATACAATTATTGTCTTCTAGATAATATACATACCAAATAAATCCTCATCACAATTATTTATACATTATTTTACAAAATTGTGAGGACTACTAAATAACTCTCTCTGAACCTTCATTCCGCACTCCACTAGTAATCGCTACATTCTCGCCTCCCGAGAAGAAAAATGGAACAACAAGGAAAAGGGTGAGCTCAACTAGCCCAAAAAAGAATATTATGACTAAGATAATATAAAACAAATTATCGTTAGTCTTCAACAGGGAAAATCTAATAGAATACAATAGACAACCAGCTTTTAAATCAATCTTCGCAATGAAAATAATAATTCATTAGAAGAGTTAAGTAGAGAATGCAAATTACATCTTTTATATATGAATTTAAAAGTTCATCGTCGATATTTTATCCTCAGAACATCAATCAATATATATCGAGAATCAAATATTCATCTTTGCACTACAGCCAAAGATATTCATCATTAATCATGTTCATCTAAACACTGCTCATCTTTGCACTACTGGGCCAAAGATATTAATCGATCGATCGTATTTCATCTCAACACTGCTCATCTTTGCACAATGGGCCAAAGATATTCATCAAGAAATCATTCATCTTTGCACTACAGGCCAAAGATATTCAATAATATCATCATTTAGGACTGAGAATGATGAAAAATATTTTAAAGGAAACGAATCCAAATGAAACAAAAGAACAATATTAAGGATTCGTATTTTAAACAATCCAAGTTCAAAAATACTTCATAAGTAATCGAGTGGAGTAAAATTCAAGAATGATCAAAACATGGATACAATCAAAGCTAGTATCCAAAGATAGATATTTTGGACAAAAAAAAAGAAATTTTATTTTTCGGTGAATAATAAAGTATTAGATTCGTGAATAATCTCAGAGTATCGTGAATAATGTCGATATCGTGAATAATAACTCGACACCAAAAGATAGAAATTTCACAAAAAAACATCTTCACGCTTCGTGAATAGTACTCATGAATAGTAACTCGTGAATAAGAACTCATAATAAGTAACTCCGATATGAAAAAGTTCCAAATTTGATAAAATTTCCAACCAATATTTCTAAGATAATGATATTGAAAGAAATAATATCATTTTCGAATAAAATAACATCCTTTACCTCGAAAGACACAGATTTCTAGTTGAAACACCTGATATAAAGCTATGACTTGAACTTGCACCAGTATAGCAATACTCAAAGTATACTCAAAATACTCACAAGAATAAGCTCGATAATATATAGAGAAAAACTTGAGCTTACGTGTGATTTTCAATTCTAACCTAAGACCCTATTTATAGAAATTGCTTAGAACACCAAAAGCGTAAAATTTAATATAATATTAATATTTACAAAACACATTCCTACGCCCACTTTGAAATTTGATTTCACCACCAAGCACATGTTAAAGATGGCCACCAACATTTGAAAAACATTTTCTTAAAAACATAATTAAAACTTCCAAAAATCAATTATTTCGGAGCTTCGGAACTTAAATAATTCATAATAAATAGCTCTTTTATCAGAAAAATTCAAAACTTGCGAATTTCCATAGGAAATTCCATTATCTACAACTTTACAGAAGGAAGATTTTCCAAATTCCAAACTGAAATTAACCGAAATTCACAAACGGGCAATTTTACAGGTTATAATCAAATTTCGGTCAATAATTGTGTCCACCAACACACAAAATATGTGTTAAACATTTAATGCCACAAAAATACTCTTCATCTTCATATACTCATATATCCCACATTCATTATAAAAATATCACCGTTAATATATTATTAAAATAATATATTTAAATGAATTATTTTATCAGAAAAAGATAAAATATTAATTTTCAACAATTGTCACATTAAAAATTTTCTCCATCTATATCCACATAAAATCAATATTTTCCTCATCATATAAATTAATAATTAATTATTCACAAATAATATTACAGAATCACAAGATCGCAACTGTGTAGCTCCTGTGAAAGAGGGGCTTTCCAATAAGAATTTCTCCTTCTTTGGATGAACTTTCCTTAGCATGTAACTTTCTAGACATTGCCAATAATGTTATCTAATAATATTATTCAGATAATATGAATTATTGCTTCGATAATGGAAAATACCGTAATGACAATTTATTGAAACAACAAAGAATATAAAATATCAATGCAACAATTATTGAATCAATAAAATAAAATAATCGAATAAGAATTACCGTAATAATTATTGAGTAAAGTGCCTTCACGTAAGAATCAATAATTGGTGCAATACCGCATCTTCGCTCAACAACGCCAGATTAGTGTGTTTTAACCAACGGGTATTCCAACAAGATAATTGGTAACAATAACTACGCCGTTATTTATAAACAACATATATTTGTCGCTTTCTTCA
Organism: Panax quinquefolius; assembly: GCA_020205615.1. Taxonomy (NCBI): domain Eukaryota; kingdom Viridiplantae; phylum Streptophyta; class Magnoliopsida; order Apiales; family Araliaceae; genus Panax; species Panax quinquefolius. The sequence continues at coordinate 20,191,888 of CM035163.1, forward strand.
TTCAATCGCTTTTTATGGGGCCCACATATGGTCATTACTGGTCAAATTTAATATTCCCCGACAATAATGAATATTTTATAACAACTTGCTTATTCAAAATATTTGCGTATTTTACCCATAACTATCCACATTAATCAAATCAACCCTTACTATTTCAAAATAATAAATAGAGGAAAATAAATTTTATTTATTAATAATTCGGGGTCTTACAACCTTCCCTCCTTATGAAATTTCTTCCTCGAAATTGACGTACGTACCTGGTGTTTCGAAAAGTTGAGAATACCTCGCTTTCATTTCCATTTCCAACTCCCAGGTCATTTCCTCAATAGCATGGTTTCTCCACAAAACTTTAACTTGTGGTATAACCTCGGTACATAGGACATGTTCTTTCCTATCCAAGATCTTGACAGATACCTCCTCGTACGTTAAGTCTTCGGCTATCTCGTCTGGTTCTAACTCAATGACGTGGTTCGGGTCATTCACATATTTACGTAACATCGATACGTGAAAAACGTTATGAACATGCGTCATACTTGGCGGTAAAACGAGTCTATAGGCCACAATTCCTATTCGATCGAGAATTTCAAATGGATTAATAAATCGAAGGTTTGAGCTTTCCTCACCTCACCGATTCTCGCTTTTGAAATAACAACTTCTTGCACCTTCTTCTTCAAATTCATCACCTCCAGCCAGCTTGAGCGACTTTGAATTCATTTAATTCATTAGCCCGCCCACATATGGTTGCGCCGTCAGCATTTAATATTCCCAATAATAATGAATATTTTATAACCACTTGCTTATTCGAAATATTTACGTATTTTACCCATAACTATCCACATTAATCAAATCAACCCTTACTATTTCAAAATAATAAATAGAGGAAAATAGATTTCATTTATTAATAATTTGGGGTCTTACACACACCTATACTTGCCTGATAACTGTTGTTGTAGGAGAATTCCACCAATGGTAAATACTTATCCCAACTGCCTTGAAGTCTAGGACACGAGTCTTAATAGATCTTCAAGAGTTTGAATAATCCTCTCTCGATTGTCCGTCTGCTTTGAGGATGGTATGCCGAATCCAATCAGAAATCGTGCCCATAGCTTTTTGCAAGCTAACCCAAAATCTTGAAGTGAATCTTGGGTCACAATCCGAAACTATGGATACTGGCATGCCATGCAACCTCACAATCTCATTTACATAGATACTAGCAAGACGTTCAAGGGAATATGTCTCCCGTATCGGCAAGAAATGTGCAGACTTGGTTAATCTATCAACAATAACCCAAATAACATTTATGCCTTGAGAAACCGTAGGAAGGCCCGTAACAAAATCCATGGTAATGTGTTCCCACTTCCATTTCAGAATCTCAAGTGGTTGTAATGGACCCTTTGGCACTTGATGCTCCGCCTTTACACGTTGACAAGTTAAACACGTCGAGATAAACTTTGCAATCTTTCTCTTCATATTGTTCCACCAAAATGTATGTCAAAGATCACGATACATTTTAGTACTTCCAGCATGAATTGCAAACGGTGTATTGTGTGCCTCTATCATGATCTTGTACTTCAAATCAGAATCGTTAGGAACACAAAGTCTGGAGTGGACTCGAAGTATTCCTTCTTCATCGATTCTTGCTTCTGGAATAACACTTTCTTGTACTTTTTTCTTCATAATCATCAGCTCCGGGTCTGTGGCTTGAGCAACTTTAACTTTCTCAATTAAAGTTGGTTCAATACGTATACTTGACATCATTGCATGGGTCCCCGGAGTCTTGAATTCTATTCTCATCTTTTGTAAATCACACAAAATGGGTCTTTGTGTTAACAACATCGCACTCGTTCCCGCGTATGATCTTCTACGCAATGCGTCAGCTACTACGTTCGCTTTTCCAAGATGGTATTGAATAGTGTGGTCGTAGTCTTTCAATAGCTCGAGCCAACGTCGCTGTCGCATGTTGAGTTCTTTTTGAGTGAAAAAATATTTGAGGCTTTTATGGTCTGAATATATCTCCACTTTCTCCCCGTATAGATAGTGCCTCCAGATCTTTAGTGCGAAAACGACTACTGCCAACTCTAGATCATGAGTATGATAATTCCTCTTATATTCTTTAAGTTGTCGCGAGGCATAGGCTATGACTTTCCCACGTTGCATGAGAACACATCCTAACCCTTTGCCTGAAGCATCGCTGTAGATAACAAATCCATCCATACCAGATGGTATTGTTAGAAACAGTCTTAAAAATGAGTCTCCTCTTGAGCTTTTGGAAACTCTTCCCGCATTCCTCGCTCCACACGAATTTTGTATCCTTCCGAGTCAGATGAGTTAACGGAGTAGCGATTCGAGAAAACCCTTCTACGAATCTCCGATAATAACCAAATAAGCTAAAAAAAAAGCTACGTCTTGATCACCATCTTCTGCTGCTCACAACTTTGTATTGCTTCAATCTTCGCCGGATCAACAGATACTCCATGTTTTGACACCACGTGCCCAAGGAATGCTACTTCCTCAAGCCAGAACTCGCATTTCTTCAACTTGACATATAGTTTGTTTTCACGAAGCCTTTGAGTACCAAGCTTCAAATGGTGCTCATGATCTTCACGACTTTTAGAATATATGAGGATGTCATCAATAAAGACAACAACGAACTGATCCAAATAATCCTTGAATACTCGGTTCATCATATCCATGAAAGTCGCAAGAGCATTAGTCAATCCAAAAGACACGACTAGGAATTCATAATGCCCGTCTCGAAGGAGTTAAAGCGATCTTTGGAATATCCTCGCCTAATCTTCAAATGATGATATCCGAGCGAAAGATCGATCTTTGAAAAGAATTGTGCTCCTTGCAATTGGTCAAACAGGTCATCAATACGAGGTAGTGGATACCTATTCTTGATGGTGACATGGTTCAATTCCCGATAGTCAATACAAAGTCGCATACTCCCGTCTTTCTTCTTTACGAATAAAACAGGAGCACCCCAAGGAGATGTACTAGGACGAATGAAACCGATGTCCAATAACTCCTGTAGTTGGACCTTTAACTCCTAAAGTTCAATAGGAGTCATTCGATATGGGGTTTTAGAAATGGGCTTTGTACCAGGTTCAAGATCAATGAAGAATTCAACTTCACGTTCTGGGGGTAGACCGGGAAGTTCTTCAGGAAATACGTCAGGAAAGTCAATAACAACAGGAATATTATTCAATTTTGACATGTCTTTATTCAAATCCATAACATGGGTTAAGAAAGCTTGACATCCGTTTTTCAATAAATGAATAGCTTTATGATTAGATATACGACAAAGGATTGATTTTAATGGTTTAGTTGCTTGAATTAAATAACAAAGTTGTTAAGGAATATGAAAGCTAACAACCTTACGAAAACAATCAATTTTGGCATGATGAGTAGTTAACCAATCAATCCCTAAAATCACATCAAAAGCAAGTATCTTTAAAGAGATAAGGTCAACAGGTAAGGTAATGGTGCCAACTTGGATTAAACAAGATTTATAAACAGTGGATGTGATGAAAGTTTCTCCTAACGGAGTCTCCACAGATAAATCAAAGTCTAATTTCTCCAGAGTTAAGTTTAAACGTTGAGCACAAGCAGGAGAGATAAATGAATGGGTAGCACCGGTATCAAGTAAGGTATAAACTTCGCAAGAATTTATGATTAGCTTACCCGTGATCACCTCGTTTGGGTTCCTCATATTTTGACCAGTCACGACAAACGCTCTTCCAGGAACCATTGACTTTGACTTTTCTGGAACAGCCTTTTGAGTCACCGTCCCCGCTGAACTTGGTTTCGCTCCGTACAATCTCGAGCGATATGTCCTTCCTTTCCACAATTATAGCATACCTTGAACTGTTGTGGGCAGTTTGGGCTGATATGTCCCTCTTTCTCGCATTTGTAGCATACGACCGGTGGTCGTTCCTACCTGGAACCAGATTCTTCTTTGCTTGCGTTTTCACATTGTCGTTGTTGAATCTCCTCTTTTTAAAATCTCCTCCTGACTCGCTTCTTCTATTTTCATGGCCATGATTACCACCAGAGTGGTTACCATTTTTGTCCGTCTTTTTCTTTCTCCGCTGGTTATCGTTGTTCTGTTGACTGCTATCTCCGGTATGATCCTGGTTATGGTCCCTCGGTTGAACGTACTCATTATCTCGTTCTAACAACTGAGCCCTGTTGACAACATCTGAATAGAGAGAAAATTTATAAGAAAAGAGATACTGACGTATGCCGGGTTTCAAACCTCTCAGAAACATCCGGGTCATACGTTCCTCATTCTTCACCAAATGAGGTGCAAACCTGGATAACTTCGCAAACTTCGCCTCGTATTGAGACACCGTCATGTTATTCTGCTCCAGTCAAATAAACTCCACTTCCTTCATATGACGAATACTTTCAGGAAAGTACTTGTCATTGAACGATTCAAACGCCTCCCAAGACATCTTTGAAAAGGCTGGACGGGATACGATTCACGAACTCCCACCGATGTCTCGCTTCGTTCTTAACATAAAAGTGGCGAATGGAACCTTCGCTCCTCCGTGCATCCCAAGACATCGAATATTTTGGTGATTTATTTGACCCACATCTCCGCCTTAATCGGATCCCGCTTTCCTAGAATTGCGTGGTCCCAACTCTTTGAATCTGCTTGTCGTGACAACCCGTGAATTGCTATCATTTCCTCCTCAGATTTTGAACACGAGTCTCCTCGTCTTCGATTTTGCATGAACTGCAAAAAGCTTCTAAACATCCCGCTGCTCATCATATGCTCGGGCAGTGTTGTTTCAGAGAGGAACATTGTTGACATTGTTGCGCTTCTCCTCGTTGGTGGTTAAAGGTGTCTCCATGGTCTAAATTGCTCCACTTGTTAACATTCTCGATCGACATTCCCAAATACTTGCCATAAAAACAAGGGTTAATTAAGAAATCAATATATCACATAATATCCCTATATCTTGACCAACTAATAAATAAGCTTAGGTAGACACACTAGCGAAGGATTTACTACTCTCTCCCCTCCTAGTTCTATTCCCCATCTCCGCCGGAGATCATATCCCTAAGCTCGATACCAACCGCGACGCACCCCAAAATAGGTATACATCACCCATTCTGAGTTGTCAATACATGGTACAGAAATAACTTACAACTTTATTAATACAACATAAAAACTGTGAGTTTAAATACAAATATTATTTTCTAGACAATATCTATATCCAAATAAATCCTCATCACAATTATTGATATATTATTTTACAAAATGGTGAGGACTACTAAACAACTCTCTAGAACCATCATTCCATACCCCGGCTCGTTCTCGCTACATTCTCGCCTCCTGATAAAAAAAATGGAACAAAAAGGAAAATGGTGAGCTCAACTAGCCCAGTAAAGAACATTATGACTAAGATAATATAAAACAAATTATCGTTAGTCTTCAACAGGGAAAAATCTGATAAAATATAATAGACAACAAGTTTCAGATCAATATTTGCAGCGGAAATAATAATTCATAGAAGAGTTACGTAGAGAATGAAATCTACTATTATCTATAAATTTAACAGTCCATCAACGGCTGTAACATCAATCAATGCACATCTTGAATCATATATTCATCTTTGCACTACAGGCCAAAGATATTCATCAGTTGGTCATGTTCATCTCAACACATGTTCATCTTTGTACTACGGGCCAAAGATATTCATTATATAGTCATTAATCTTTGCACTACAGGCCAAATATATTCAATTATATCATCATTTAGGACTGAGGATGATGAAAAATATTTTAAAGAAAACGAATCCAGTGAAACAAAAGAATAAATATTAAGGATTCGTATTTCAGCTATTTCATGTCCAAAAATACCTCATAAATAATCATAGTGGAGTAAAATTCAAGAATGATCAAAACATGGATACAATCAAAGCTAGTATCCATAATAGATATTTTGGACGAAAAACGAAATTTTAATTTTTCTGTGAATAGTGTCGTATTCTTGAATAGTGTTGTATACGTGAATAGTGCCGTATACGTGAATAGTAACCCCGACACAAAAAGTTCCAAATTTGATTAAAAGTTCAGATCAATACTTTGGCGTAATGATATTGAAAGAAATTATATCATATATGAAAAAAATAACATCCCTTACCTCGAAAGAATAGTACTTCTAGTTGAAACACCGGATATAAGCTATGACTTGAACTTGCACCGTATAGCAATACTCAAAGTATTAAAATACCCACAAGAATACGCTCAATATATCGAGAGAGAAAGAGAGAGAAAACTTCAGTTTCTGGTGTAATTTTCAATTCTAACCTAAGCACCCCTATTTATAGGAAAATGCTTAGAACACAAAAGCAGAAAATTTAATAAAATATTAATATTAATTTTACAAATTCCTACGCCCACTTTTAAGGATCTGAATTTAGCATTCACATCACATGCAAGACCCACCTTTAATGACAAAAACGTTTTTCATAATAAAAATAATTAAAACTTCCAAACATTAATTATTTCGGAACTCCGAAACTTCAATAATTCATAATAAATAGCTCTTTTATCAGAAAAATTCAAACCACATATCCTTTCTATAGGAAATTTCATTTTCTACAACTTTGTAAGTTTAAGTTTTTCCAAATTCCAAACAAAAATTGACCGAAATCCATAAACGGGCGATTTTATAGGCTATAATCAAATTTCAGTCAAGAAATGAGGTCCACAAACATGAAAAACATGTTTTAAATATTTTTAGTAACAAAAATACTCCTCCTCCTCATATACTTATATATCCAAATTCATTATAAAAATATCACCATTATTATATTATTAAAAATATAATAATATATTTAAATGAATTATTTTATCAGAAAAGATAAAATATTTATTTTCAACAGTTGTCACATTAAAAAAATTTCTCCATCTATATCCACATAAAATCAATATTTTCCTCATCATATAAATCAATAATTAATTATTCACAAATAATATTACAGAATCACAATCATCGACAACCGGTAGTTCTCGGGATGTAGGGGGCTTTCCAATAAGGATTTCTCTTTACTGACGCGTAATTAAATGACCTAACCTCTCCTTAGACAGTACTTTCTAGACATTGCCAATAATGTTATCCAATAATATTATTCAGATAATATGAATTATTGCTCTGATAATGGAAAATACTATGTAATGACAATTATTGAAACAACAAGAATATAAAATATCAATGCAAAGAATTATTGAATCAATAAAATAAAATAATTGAATAATAATTATCTGTAACAATTATTGAGTAGTGCCTTTCACGTAAGAATCAATAATTGGTGCAATCACCGTGTCTTCTTGTGTTTTAACCATCGAGTATTTTAACAAGATAATTCAGTAATAACTACGCCAGTTATTTATAAACAACTCAGATTTGTCATTTGCTTCATCCAATCGCTTTCTGTTATGGGGCCCACACAAGGTCACATCTTGGTCGTCTAATATTCTGAAGCAATGAAGAATATTCCACGACCAAAACGAATATTCCCGAATAAAATATGAATATTTTATAACCACCGCTTTATTTAAGATATTTCACACATATTTTACCCATAACTATCTACATTAATCAAATCAACCCTTACTATTTCAAAATAATAAATAGAGAAAATTTAATTTTATTAATAAGTTGGGGTCTTACACCACCCCTACTTAGGGGTGGGCATGGTGCGATTTAAAACCCAAACCGTACACGAAACCGTTTATCAGTTTGACAAATTCAAAACTGCACATGAAACCGCTTGTGATTGGTGTGGTGTGGTTTTATTTGGTGCGATTTCGGTTCCAAAACCAATTAAAATAATAAAATTTTATGCAATTTAAATTAACAATTTAGCATTATACAATATTAAACATCACTTTGATAACATACACAACCTTACTTATAATAGTTTGTTTAAACAATAGGTAAATATAATAAAGTAACATGTTGTAAATTATTAGAGTAAAATACAATAGAGTAAATAAAAGCTAAATACAATCTTTGCTACTCTACTTTTAGTAACAATATGAAGTAATATTCCTAGTAATATAGTAAAATTTACAGGCTACTCTATTATATTACAACATATTGTTACTAAGAGTAGCTCAATCATATTACATAATTTTTATAGACTACTCTACTAACATGGTGCAGTTTCGGTTTTATGTTTGCGTTTTTGGCTAGTAACTAAACCGGAACCGTAAATTTGGTTTTTAAATCCACCTAAAATCGACACATACGTCAGAATTGTTGGTTTGGTTTATGCGATATTTGATACGGTCTTGGTTCCAATTTGATTCCTTGCTCACCCCCACCCCCACCCCCACCCCAACAAAAATATTTACTGATTATGAAGTCTTGCAATATATTGCTTTTTGGAATTATGATTGTAATTTTTGTCGAAATACGATTGCGACGTATATCAATATATAATACATAAAAAGATTATGATTATAAAATTAGCCTATTGTATTAAATATATTATAAAAGTATTACCAATTAAATTTGACATATATATCATTTAATTTTTATGAAAATGATTAAATGCTCAAACTAAATACAATGTATTTATTATTTTCATATATTTAATTCATTTAAATATTCTTTCTTTTGTTAAGGACAGAATACAAAAACTAATTTCACATTCAAAATGAGTATAGCAATTTTAGCAAGACTGGAAATATGAAGAATCTTCAAAATCACAAACACCATTTTGACTGCTAATGGGCAGGTAATTCTAGATGCAGGCAGAGTATACTTGTTCACATAGAGAAAAGATTAGAAAATATATATTTTATTTTTACAAATTTCGCATTCAACTAATTAATAATCTTAAACGTGAATCATGAATTAACTGCAGTTTGACTAACGGGTTGTTTAATAAAAATTAAATGAATTTGAATCTAAATCTGAATAAAAAAAGTTGTTTGATAATTAACATATTTGAAACATCTAAATGATAAAATTTTATTATTTTACCCTCTAAAGAAATTTAAAGTTGTTGTAAATTTATTTATTATTACTTAATATAATAGTTAATATTTTTTAATTTTTAATTTTTATTTATTTTATTCAGTTGTTTATTCAGTCAAAAAAATTTGACTTAGTCATTCAGCTCAATCATCTGACCGATTCAATCATTCTGACGATTTTTTTCCAATATCAATGCACTTGATGACTGACCGTCAGCCATTCAAATATATTCGGTCATAATCAAACAGCTCCTAAGCTTCCAAGTTCCAACTATCATGATAAAATAAAATAAAATGAAAGAAGAAGCTTCAGAATCTCTACTTTCAGTCAAGGAGGAGTCCTCACAGTCTAACATGACGGGCTGTATCACAGCTTTTTTGTATGCTACTAACCTATTTAGTAAATATTAAAGCAGTCTTTTTGTTGAGATTATAATTTGAAATACACGATCACACCATTTCGTATAATATGGATTTGACTCTCCTTGTTATACATTCCTTTCAATTATGTTATTCAATGCACTATATTTTTTATAATTTCAAATGGTATAATTAAAATCAATACTAATTAATTAATTTATAATATTAAGTAGTACAATTATTTCAAAAATAAAAATAATCCGACACTTTTTCACTATTTGATGAACATATAGATATTTTATCAAAATTTTAATAATTTAAAATTAATTTAAACTTTTAATCGTAAAATTATTTTAATAATTATAATTTTTTATAGGAATGATCTTAATAACATCATTTATTAATATATTTTGATTAAATGATTAGTGTATTAGATAAAATTAAAAAAAAATGTGTAATGAAAAGAAAGCAAATACGATATTATAATCGTTTTTGACGCTTTTAATCTGAATTCTCTGATTGGTTGAAATCAGTAGCATACATTCAAATAGTATGTGCGCGGCCCGCGTACCAAGAAATGGTGAAACAATTACACGTGATTTTTCCTCGTAAATATTTTTGAAACAATCTTAAAATAGCATGGAAACATTTAAAATAAAAGTATTTGAAGAAAATGTTACTCATCCGTCAACTTATTATTCAAGTAAAAAGAAATTTTGTAGTATTTGGTTTGTGGGTGTGAGGGAGTAATGCTAAAATAATTTATAATTTTTTTTAATGTGTCAACGAAATAACTTTATGTATTCCCTCTTTTAAGTTAAAAATAAATAAATAATACATAAAACAAGATTTATGTATTAATGTATATGGAGTATATCCACCTTCTCTCGAGGGGAGGAGATCCTTTGTTCCTATTTTTTTTTGTTTTTATGTGTCCCTCTATTTAAATTTTAATATCTGGTTTTTTATTTATTTTTAGAGTTAATTGGTGTTAAAAGTAAAAAATAAAGTGTCAAAATTTAAGTAAGAAGACACAAGAGAGAAATGAAAAATAAGGAGAGAAGATCTGCTCGAGGGTTCCCATGAAAAACCAACCTTCCAAACAATCTATATATACCAAGCGTCATTCTCTCTCAACTCATTCCAATATCAACAAATTAAACCACTTCAAAACCCCACAACTCAATACCCACCGGAAAATGTCTTCTCAACTAATCGCCAACCATCGTGAAAACGCCGAGATATTCACCGGCGACGCCCTCTGTAAGCAAAAATCCAAGGAACTCCTCAAAAAGTCTCGCTTCCCGGTGGACTGCTCCCTCTAGACGACATCGTTGAGTTGGGCCACAACCACTCGACCGGGTTCGTGTGGATCATACAGAAGAAAAAGAAGGAGCACACATTCCGTGCGATCAACCGCAAGACACTTTACGATACGGAGGTGACGGTGTTCGTTGAGGACCGTCGGATGAAGAAGCTGACAGGTGTCAAGACCAAGGAGCTTCTCATCTGGGTTACCCTGTCTGATATTCGCATTGACGATCCGGCCTCCGGCAAGATTACTTTCGGGACTCCGGCCGGTCTTACTCGTACTTTTCCAGTCTCGGCTTTCGAGGAGGAAAAATTAGAGAATTAAACAAATTAATTTATTTAATTCAGTGTTTTGAAGCAATGCATTTGTTTTTCATGTTTTGGTTTGAAGATGAAGAAGTTTATGATCAATCTATCCCATGCATCTTTTAAAATTCCATAAAATAATTATGTTCTGTCCCAAAAGTTGTGTGATTTTTCTGTCGCTAAGAAAGTAATGAAATTATTGTTTGTAGGCCAATTATTTTTATTTTCTTTTAAAAGAACTGTCTAATTTTTATAATGATAATATAAAATAATAAAATATCTTCAAATGTAGCTTTTAGTTAGTTTAGCAAAGGATATCTATTTTAACTATGAAAAGATTATTTTATTGAAATTAAAGATATACGAATTACATGTATCATAGAGTTTTATTTGCATGCCCTCTTTAAAAATAAAATTTGAATAATAAACTTTCATAATATCAGCAAAAAAAAATAATCAGAATACAACTTTCAAAGATACGATTGTATTTTCTCATGTGTTTTTGGTTCATTCTTACATAAAAGTGGGACTTACTATATGTTCATGTGAAAGAGGACTATGTGAAAATATAAAAAATATATGTTAAAATATGAATTGCCTTAATTAACTTTACGGACGACCACGGTTATCATCAATTACAATAAAAAGTTAGTCTACGCTTAATAAGTGATAATACAATTTTTAGGAGAAAAAAAAAAATCTAACAATAAATAGAAAATACAAACTCACACAAAGCTGATGGAAATTAGACTTCCATTCAATTATAAATATAATTTTATTTATCTACCCTTTTCATATTTGGGCCTAAGAAATTAAATTTATGCTTTATATGTTGGAATTAGTTCATTACACAAATAGTATTAGTATTGTTCTTCTTGGGTAAACAATATTGGGCTTAATAGTAAGTGTACTTAAAACTATATATATATACAAGACCAAGACCATAAGAGCAAACTCGTATGGGATCCACACAATTGTTCTATTTGACTAGTACAAAGTACGAACAAACTCAATAGTGTTGTCTTAAATAAAATAAAATAAAATAAAATAATTGTTGTCTTAATTAGCTTATTAGTTTTGAACGTTATTATATGGATAATAAATTTATATTACTATTAAATATTAATGTATGTGGGCCAATAAGATAAAAGGTATAAAAAATCACACATTATTATTTTATTTTATCGTTTATAATTTCTCACATTTGACTTACAATTAGTCGAAACATAAATCGTTTCTTACAAATTTTTGTAATTCAATATATGAATGATTAAGAAAAATAATATATCTTACAATTTTATATGTTGCGAGTTAATTTGTAATATTTTAAAGATATATAATCTTATGTGTTGATATGTCCCAATTAAAATTCAACATATAACTTTCACTATAAAATTTACATGTCTTTATCGCTATAAAATTTTATTTACTTCTATTTTTGATTGTGATAGTGATAATTATTTTAAAAATATGACCTTCTTATTTAATATTTAAAAATTATTCATATTTAAATTATTATTTAATTATCTAATTTTTATACATGATTACTATTACTATGATTAGTAATGTTTTATAAATATACATAAATAATAAAAATATAATAATTAATATTAAAAATGTTATAGTTAAATTATTATAAGAAATAAATTATTTAAGATAAATATATATTTAACATAGCATTTACCTAAACTAATAATAAATTTTTTTATTATGTAACGGATGGAGTACAATATATTTTTCCCGGTCTAAAAAACGCACATGCTCTCTGTCTCTCCGTTGTGAACTGATGAGTTACTGAGTGACCGTCAACGATCAACGCCCTCTATATAACCAACCTGGTAGTAGAGAGAGAATTACGCATGTGATTTTAGAGAGAGAAAAAAGGAGAGATTTAGAAAGAGAGAAAAATAAATCCAGATATCTCTCTTTCGATCCCCTTCTCTCTCTTAATCATCAGAAATGGCGGACGAACCTTCGATTACTCGCTGGTCATTTCAGGTACTAATTCTCTCGCTTCCAATTTGATTTCCCTTCTCTACATTTATTTTTTGTGCTGCCGAGAATGTAGGTCTATCACACTAAATTCGACTTGTCAATTCCAGATTTTCACTAATTTTAGGAGGAAAAAACTAGAATCTTCGCTCCAGTTGATATGTGACTGTAGTTCAGTTATTTATCTTGTAGCTGAGAAAATTAGGAGAAAAAGAGAAAAATTATCAAATAGTAATTTGTTTAGATGCTGGAATGTAGCTTTATACATTAAATCTGACTTATGAATTCCAGATTTTTTACTATTTTTAGGAGAAAAAACTGAATCTTCTCACCAGTTGATATGTGACAGTTATTTATCTAGTAGCTGAGAAAATTAGGAGGAAAAGAGAAAAATACACATTTGTAAAACTTATCAGATAGTAAATACTTTGAAGGAATTTGTTACCTGATTGATTTACAGTTTTCGATTATTGAAAACTGTAAATTAGCAAAAAAGAAAATAAAAAAAAGAAGCTATATGATCTACAATTTTCAGATTTCATTAGAACTTAATTTTATCCTCAGCAACCAGATGGAATGTTCACTAGTTAGGAATAAAACCTTACTTCAAAAGATGTTGGTTTCGTTGAGTCTTTATTGACCAATTAAAGTTTAATCAAGAATTATGCATTCATATAGGAATTTTTGTCTACATTTAGGATTTTAAGATGTTTTATGATGTTAAGTTTGGGAGGAAGAAAGAGGCGGATGCAAATGGTCACACCACTGATAATGCTGTTCCTGACGGTAACTCTTTCAATGCAACATCAAATGGAAATGGACATGTGAAAAACACATCTGAGTTGGCCGTTTACGAGCAGTATCGGAGTCAGGTAGTTCGTGTTTGTATTTACGAAGTAAAGATAGTAATGTATTTGCTAAACACATGAGTTTTTCTATGTCCTTTCAGGATCAAGGGACCTCTGTGCACAATAATGGACTTACTAGAATCAATGAAACTCCGTATGATCTCTTACTTATATCCTTAACATACAGTTTGTTTCTTATCTTACTTATATTGGTAATTTGGTATGCCTTATTTGTAAAAAAGATGATACATATGTTTGTCTTTTTCTTGCATCTTTTTCAAGACTTCTAGGAATTGGTGTCAGTATTGTTTGGCAGATTGGAGCTAATTGATTTATAAATTGATGTATTAGTGCGCTTTTCTAATGTGATTCTTCCCATGATAGATTTTGGTTAAATATGCTTGTGTATGTTTGTGCGCGCGTGCGCATGCACACACGCACACACACACACACACACATATATATACCTGAGCTAAGAAATTTTCAAGAACTTTCAGATGTGCTGTGTGAAGTTCTAATTTGAGCCATTATTTGTTTTTATGATTTTGGTCTACTTGAATGAAGTTTGTGTGTTAATTTATGTTTTACATGTGGGATGTTAGTTAATCAGCTTGCAAGCTTGAGAAAAAGAAACAAATGAATAAGTATATCATTCACTGATGGCAATCAGCAAACCTAACTATAACAAAATGGCAAAAGTTGAATTTTTAATTGGTACATGTAATTGTGTTTCTCCTTTAATGTAAAGTATAAACAAGATTTTAATGCATGTAAGCATAGTTCTCTTTTAATATTTATCAACCAATAATTTCACAAAAGTCGCTTGTATTCGTAAATATAGGTATAGAGAAATTTGCTTGAATGAGTTTGAGGAGGGAGAGGGACTTAACATTAGATGCAGTGGTTAATGAGTATGTTTGATGTGTTTATTTGTTCAACCTGTGATAGTTGCTGACTTGCTGGTTTGTGTAACTTTTTCGTAATCTGCTAATTTATGATCTTCAACTTTTCAGGCCAAAATCTCTACTTCCTCCTTTTGAATCTGTGGAAATGCGCTCGTTAGCCGAGAGTTTAAGTAGGTAAGTGGTAACTAATGACTTTGTACCAAAGGATACCTCTTACTGTTATTGCATTCTGTACTCTGTCCATGATATGTATTAAACAACACTAAGGTATTTACTTTGACTGTATATACTTGTACTTTTGTTTTGTGTTGTGTCTCAAATTTTAGTCCTGGACCCGATATTTGACATGATTCGATACAAAGTGGGTGCTGACCCGAAGGAAAAGAAAGATTTTAATTAAAATATGTACCTGTTATGATATTTTGGTCTAATTCACTGGGTCTGTTGTGTTTGACCCCAGCTATATATGTATGGGGTAACAGCTAGGTTTAGATGATTCATTTTTCCAGTTGACCTTTTAGAGAGAAAGAGTTGGGTGTATTTGGGTCTTGGGTTGTGAGAGATCTCTACACAATTTTTGTATTCTTCAGATTCTGAATGGTTAAATTCTCCTACCTCTTGCCCATGGTTTTTCCCATATTGGGTTTTCCACGTAAATCTTGTGTTATTGTCATATAATTTATTCTTTGATTATGTTCCTGCCATAGTTTGTCGTAACATTTTGTTTGCAGGGATATCATACGTGGTAGTCCAGATGTGAAGTGGGAAAGCATAAAAGGGTTAGAGAATGCAAGGGGTCTGCTTAAAGAAGCAGTAGTCATGCCAATCAAATATCCCAAGTGAGTCTCATTAGTGAACACCTAATGACATGCTACCTTCAAATTTGAAAGCAAAGAGCAGTTGGTATCGTTAAGATATGCTTTGTTGAATTGATACTTGATTAACAGTACCTTGTAATATAATGCGTCATCCCTATTATTGGTCTACTTTCCTTCCTGTGCTCATAATCTTGTGACCTAAATGTCTTTAATTTCAAGCTGATGAATGTGAACTGGGTGTGGGTATTTTCTGTACATAGGTATAAATTCATGCTAACATTTTCATTCTTAATCAGCCTCTTGATCACTGTTTTGAAATGCATTTTCTTAATTCCCTAAGTGTCAATACAACTTTTATTCAAAAACTAATTCAGAGCATCATAAACTTCACTAATTCAAATTATTCAGTATTACATTCTCCATTGTATGTTTTCGTAGACTATTATACTGATTATGTGATTAATGTAGAAATGTTTACTTGAGTTGAGTTTTTATAGGTAACTTTCACTGTTTCCTGATTTTACTTCGACATGCTAATGGTTGAACATCTATAAGATAATATTTTGCTGTTCTCTTTGACCAGTCATTCTGATAGTCTCTCTTGTTTTAGGTACTTCACTGGTCTACTATCACCGTGGAAAGGTATTCTCCTGTTCGGTCCGCCAGGAACTGGGAAGGTTTGTACTTTTTCTTTTTTCTTTGTGATGCTCCTTATGATTGTTTCTTTTTCCTCTATTTAGTAGGCTTACATTATCTCATTCTTGTCCTTCAATAAATCCTATTTTCTAGTAGAATATATTGATGCTGCTATATATCACTTCTCTTGGATTTGAAAATTTTCTCAAGTAGCATATGTTACAAAGACAATATATTGAAGTTAGAAGATATAGTTCTCTTGGGCAAAGGTCAATAATGTGCCTGAAGATTGAATAATGTTTTGTTTACTTCACAACTATGATTTCTATGTTTGCTGGGTTTCCAAAATTTAATCTTTCATGACATTAGTGGTATCTAGGTAGCTGTATAATTTCCATGACAAATCTTTTTCCATATAGTTCGCAACATTCATACTTTCAAAGAAGGCAACAATATTTGTTTTAATAAGTGGTCCAATATTTGGATCCTTGTTGCACGATATCAACTTTAACCCAACATTGTAAGGGAATTCAGTCCCTGTTCGATTCTAAAATTTTATTTCCTCTTATAATGGAGGAAAAGAAAAGGATGGCTTGCTCGAACAGATAGATGTGATTCGGATTTTCTTTCTAATTTGTTCTTCTTGAAGTAAGAATATCACTTTTATTACGTTGCAGACTATGCTTGCAAAGGCTGTTGCAACAGAGTGCAACACTACATTTTTCAATATTTCAGCATCATCTGTTGTGAGCAAATGGCGTGGTATGTCAAAGCAATAAGATATATCATATCATTTAAGCTCATTGAATCTCAGCTTTGTATGTTTTTTGACCATGTAGGATTGTTGTTGTACAAGTTCAGAGCTATACTCTTTTTAATTTCTTTATTACAATTGTAATAATATAGAGTAATTATATTCTTCTATCCAACACATATCTTTCACTACAGTCACATGCAAGACTTGTAACTTTACTAGCCAAAAGTGATTTGATGTGATAATTTACCGCTGAATATATGATGCATGTTCAGTAGGATTCACTGTAGTAGGTATGTTAAGAGGAAAGTGGGAGTAAATGGGACAGGATATAAAAGTGATTGGCGTTGTATAGTATTATATTTGTAATTCATCAACTGAGCCTAGGTTCCCCAAGGGGACACCTTAATGGCCAAAGTATTCATACTGGAGGAGTGCGTTATGATCATGACCAAAATTTAGTCATCACCCTAATATGTATTCAAGGGGGGAAATGCAGGGGAGAGAGAACAAAATTGATTTAGACATGCAGGGGAAAAATGTGGAATAGACCTTTATTTTCTGAGAAAGTATCATTATAACACATGTTTATCCTTCTACTAAGCTTTTTCTGGCATAACAGGTGACTCGGAGAAGTTAGTGAAGGTACTCTTTGAGTTAGCTAGGCATCACGCACCTTCAACTATATTTCTTGATGAAATTGATGCCATCATTAGTCAACGAGGTGAAGCACGTAGTGAGCATGAAGCAAGTAGGCGGCTGAAAACTGAGCTACTCATACAGGTGATAATTTTCTCCTGCTAGTGCTCTGTTATGTGTGTTTGTGTTTCTGAATTGTGTACTAGTGAAGCATATGTGAAACTTCTACGAATATTCAGCACATATACTATTTTTGCTTTTATTTTTTTCAAGTGCAGCTTTTATGTCTTTTCTTTTTTATTTAGAAAATAATAATTTAAAAAAATAGAGAGTACGATAAAGGAAGAGGAGTCCTCAAAGAAATACATGTGGGAAAATAAAGAACTAATGAAGGACAAAATGATGTAATTCACTCTGTCCCAAAGCAGAGGAAGAGAGAAATGGACATCATCAAAATCTCTAGCATTCCTTGCAGTCCACATTCCCCCTAAAATAAAAAAATAAGAAATCTTGGCATCCCTTTACCCCCCCAAATACCCCTATATCTTACCTGAAATAAACTCTCCAATGAGTAAGAGGACACCCAAGCCCCCACAAAGATCAAAATCCATAAACTTCGCATTGCATCACGATGCGAAAAAGATGCTCATGAGACTTTCAACTGTGTCTTCACATGAAACCTAAATTTTGAGGAACCTTGGCATTACACATATAAGGAGGTAGAGGAAAATAATTAGGAGATCAAATGAGAATAAGAAAATCGAAGACAGACTACAAGAAAATTTCCCAAAAGTTTAGTTACCATAATCACCTATCAGAAGTAGAGAAGAAAGCGAAACCTGGCCGAGAAGGCCTAAGAGAACAACTTAATCATTAGCCTCATAGTAGTTTAAATTCTTGAATAAGTGGAAATTATAAATGAAATGAGTAATGAGAACAATTATGTAAGGAAGAGAGTTAAAAAATAAAGTGGAAATTTAGACTACATAAGGTAATTGCTTATTTACAATTTTTCTTATTTTTACATTGTTGACACATAATTGAAGTTCTCATGACATGCAAATCAGTGTAACTGTAAAGAGTATGGAACAATAATTCTATGAAATTTGTGCTATTTATAATGATCTGAGGAAGTTCTTAAATTTAAATGTCAAGTGTAATCAGAAATAATAATGGATAACTTCAGTTTGTTAGTTATCCCGCTCTGAATATCTGCAATCAGAATTTCTGCTTCTCTAGTACTGAGAAACACCAATACATTTAAAACTTTGTTATTATCTTTGTGGGCAATGACTCTCTGGTGTATTAAACATAGTTCGCATAATGTCCAATGACTCTATGGTCAATGTCTCTCATCTTAATAAGAATCTAATAAGTATCTCCTCCAAAATTCGATATTCCTGATCATGAAAATTGTGATTAGAATTTAGGTACAACATAAACTCTATTTTAGCAAAAATTAATTCTTGGATTTTATTGCAGATGGATGGTTTAACGAAGACAGATGAGCTTGTCTTTGTTTTCTCCTCCAAAATTCGATATTCCTAATCATGAAATTTGTGATTAGAATTTAGGTACAACATAAACTCTATTTTAGCAAAAATTAATTCTTGGATTTTATTGCAGATGGAAACGAAGACCTTCCCTGGGAACTGGATGCTGCCATGCTCCGGCGTCTTGAGAAGCGGGTATCCTTTTGATGGGCGTATACTTTCTTTCATGTAATTACTAAGGATCATTTAGAAATAATTATTATAATGTATCACAAATCAATTAACTTCGCACTAGTGGGGTTTTTAAGTTACTATAAACACTAGCAAGTGGTCAGATCAAGAGTTAGGTTTGGTTCTAAACCAGCTTCACTAATTAATCATGGTATGTGGAATTGGCTGTCCTCTTTCTTAGTTTTCTCACTCTAAAAGAACAGTGCCAAAGTATTACATTTTAATGCAGCATATGACACCTCAATGAGATAAATGCTTAGAATCTAGTTCACATTATTCATTGTACAGTTCTTTAACTGTGATGCAAGATCCTTGTACCTCTTCCAGAACCAGAAGCGAGAAGAGCCATGTTTGAGGAACTATTGCCACCTGCACCTGATGAGGAGAAACTTCCATATGACTTATTGGTGGAAAGGACAGAAGGTTATTCAGGTTCAGATATTCGGTTGGTGTGCAAAGAGACTGCAATGCAGCCTTTGAGACGGTTAATGGCATGTCTTGAAGAAAAGCAAGAAGTGGTGCCTGAGGATGGTATGTCATTTTATGTATTACTCTTTAAGCAGTTCAGGAATTTGTGAAAAGCCTATGGTTCAAAATTATATGGATGGTTGCTCTGAGCCTAACATATGCTCATCAAGATATACATTATAAGAAATTTTCTTAGTTGTTTAAATTTCTTCTAAATCTTATGCACCTATCAGATGCACCAACCATATGTATCTGTTCCATTCACATGCATATTTATGTTATAAGAAGGTAGGGAGGAGCTTATGAGATCTTTACCTATCCAATGTCACTATTGTTCAATGAACTATTAGGCTTGAACCTTGCACCTTTGGTTAAGGGATGAGAAGGGTACCACTAAAACTAGAACTAAACCAAAGCTTACCACCTTTTTTCAAGCTTACCCTTCTTTGGTTTGACCCTGTGTGTTTAGTAGGGTCTTGAACTTTTCCTTGTATTAAAGTTTTCTTGTATTTTAACTATGACGAACATTCTTGTACTAGCGGATTGAAAAGTCTGAAATTTAATTTTTTGGACCAGCGGGAGTAAAATCTAATAATGATTTCTTTCTCACTTATGATTTAACTATTGTTTATCTTTGAGCAAGTCCTTGCATTTATCCTTCCAATTAAAAGTTTCCTTTCATGCCCTTGCATTTATCCTTCCAATTAAAAGTTTCCTTTCATTTGTCTTCCAAATTTTGTTTTGTGGCTATAACCTTTGCTAAATATTAGTAACCAACTTTGAACTGCAGATGAGGGCTGCAAGGTGCAAAACTAGAATGTCATTTTTTAAAAGACACTTTTGTTGATGTTATTATTATCCTTTAAAGTTCAAAATGAACTGCTAATAATACGAGGCATAGTTTGCACATCTTATAGAAACGATCTTTGTCAAGGTCTATTCTCTTTGCATAACCAACACACTGGGACAAAAAGTACTTGCACTTCTGCTTTCCCTCCTTATCACTAATTTTTTTTATCATTTTCTTCAAGCAATCAATTATTACTTTGCATGCAGAATTGCCAAAGGTCGGGCCAATCAGACAAGAAGACGTTGAGGTAGCTTTGAAGAATACAAGACCCTCTGCTCATCTCCATACTCCTCGTTATGAGAAGTTTAACAATGACTATGGCAGTCAAATACTCCAATGACGGCTCCCACATATAGTTCCTTGTTTGCATTCTTTTGGTCTTGCTAAGAGAACTTGATTTTAATTGACTTTGTGAATAGCAGCTAGATTCTCCCTATTTATTACAATCATTTCCAGACATCACAAGGATGTGTTTGCTTCCAATATACAGTAGAAGACATTGTTTCCAAAACGTCGTTTTCTATCTAGCAGGGTTAAGTGTTAGTCACTTGGCTGTTATTTTTCATGTTTTTTTGTTCTCCATAATTATCTTTATGGATCAGTATGTGCTTTAATATGTAATTTTAACAAGGGACCCCCTATCTCCCCACCCAGAAATCTTCTGTTCCGTACTTTAAAAGAAAATGGGCAAAAAATGGACTTTTTATCCGAGTTTGAACACTAACCACTTCTTGTATGTTCAAACACTCTAAAATTGTTTGTAGATTAACGATTTTACTACGACTGCGTATGTGTTGATTTAAGTTTCTTAACTACCGCATTTAGACATGGTAAAAAATAAATTTGGGTTGATTTTGGGTTACATAAAATAAGTTTGGGTTGATTTTGGAACCAAAATTATATTACTTATATTTAATATGGATTATGTGGTTTGAATTTAAATGATTTTGGGTCGATTTTTCAAATTATAATTTCACTAAAATCTTAATTTTTGTTATATTATTTTAATTTTTTAGACCCAAGCTTGAAATTAAAAATTTTAATTGATGTGACTAATTTGAGTATTAAAACATTAATTTTATGATTATAGGCACTTTCAAAAAAAAATTACATCAATAATTATTATATTAATTAAAATTAATGAAATTATTAAGAATTTTATTACAATAATATAATCAAAAATATTATTTTTTTGGAAAGGGTGGTGTATATATAATCGAAATAATATTAATTTTTTTTTGTGGGTGGGGGGTAAGGCATGGGGTGGGGTGTGGGGGTGGGGGGTGGGGTGGGGTGGAGATGTATATAATCAATAAATATTATTTTTTTGGGATGGGGATATGAGGTAATCAATAATCAATAAATATTTTTTTTTTTTGAGGAGGTGGGTGGGTGGGCAGAGGTGTGTGGTGGGGGTAGGGTGGGAGAAATTAAATTAAATTATATAATATATTATAAAATAATTTATGGAGAGAAAGAGAAAATTAAATTAAATTATATAATATAAATTGTATAATTTAAATGAGCTATTTTAATTAATTAAGGAAAGAGATATTAATTATTTAAATTAGTAGTTCGTTACATTAAAAGTGTTAATTTTATTATGAATTAATTTCATAATTAGTAAAATGATTTTAATACATAATTACAAATGTATAAATTACAAATATATATAATGTAATGCATACACGAATGTATTCATTAGCTCTACAAAAACTACAAAAAAAATTATAAATTAATATGAGTCAAAACTAATTAAACTAACTCATTGGTAATAATAATAGGTTCAAAACCAAATCAATCTATTACCTAAAAACTAGTTAACCAACTCAATAAATCCAAAAGTAGTTTTGATTTACTATATGATTTTAACTTAAATTTTTCCTTGTTCCTATTGTCAAGGGAACAACATATATTTCTCTTATCAAATGAGACAACAGATTTTATGTAAAATTTCAGCTAAAATCAGAAAGCCAAAGCAGTCAAGTATATACACCATGATGCTTATGTAGTCATAAATCTGAAGGGCACTACCAAGCAGTAAAGGTTAATTACCTATTTCACACAAAACTATCCAGGTATATATAATAAAAGCCTCTATAGAGACTGCATACCACAGCCTTAGATATAATCAAAGCCTCTACAGAGACTGCATACCAGAATTTATGTAAGTTATATGCATAAAAGTTTTGTCATAAACAACTAGACTCCCCCGAAAATGAACTTCCCACAACTTCATCACAATGACATCTAACGTCCGCATTAAGACCAACTAATACTTTCAAAAACAAATTAAATAAACAAAACATTGCTTCTTTGACTCGACATAATCTCCACCCATATGGCTCAGCGATATCCCTTCAGAGGATCGTCTGCTTTGCCAGATCTAGCATCAGTCCATGCTTTTGCAATTGTACGTTTCATGTCCTCATCCCCATCCTCGTACATGTTCTGCAACTCACAAGTATAGTATTATCATTAGTCAGAAAATAAATAGAGGGCCAAGACCAAAAAAAATGTTTCAATAAATGATAAAACTAGTACCTTCATCAAGTCCATAATTCCTGCCATAGGGTCTCGCTCTTTGTCCAGATTTGGCTTCAGCTAAACCATCGTAAAAATCATAAAGTTACATGATAATTGCTTTATGCTCAAATATAAATTCAATCATTTTCCACAAAATACTTGCCTTATCCTCTTTGAAGTGCAAATCCAGCCAGTTACCCTTAGATGCTTTAAATAGTGTGATGATGACCCTCGTGGGCTTAACTATCAACTTACATTTCTCAGGTTCAATCGCCTTGTTCAACTTTGGTATGGCGCAGCGGTAATTTTTTCCTTGGAGATCATGAAACTTGATATCAATGGACATAGGCTTGAATTCTGCCTCAATTTTCTGCTGATCAACTCCCTCTAGAAACACATATATCTGGGTAAAGGAAAAAAGGCTATCAAACAAACTTGAAGTGTTGCGAAAAAAATATAGAAACCAACTTCCATGTAGTTATCATAACAACCTCAACAAGAACATTTATTCTACAACCACTGTGGAACTGTTCAGATCAACATCATACCTGTATACCTCCGTTATAGCCTTATGTTTAGCACTTCGAAAGGAACACATAAAACACAATTGGCACATTGATTGGTATGGGTACTTTGACTCCAACATAGCCTTTATGTTAAACACTTTGAAAGGAACACATAAAACACAATTTGCACATTGATTGGTATGAGTACCTTAACTTTGTCATTATCTTGATCCCAGCTGAAAGATCCAAGTGTGACATACTTCAGCGCTGGGGGGGCAGTGACCACCTGTGCTGCAGGTGAAATTGGAGTTGGCATAGGTGGGGTTGATTCAGAAACAGCATCTTTTGATAGCTACACTAGGAAAATAAAAGAAAAGATTAATCCTTGATTGCAAGAAACACAATAGGATCTTTAATATAAATTTGCTAAAGCTTTAATTGAAAAACATAGTACACTAACTACACTAATAGTTTTGTCATGAACCTTGACTTTCCAAAAATTAGTACACTAATAATGAGGATTTAATGGTAAGTGAAAAAAAAAAATGTGTTGCCCTGCGTTAAGGAGCACATACTCTTCAAAATAGCTTCAACTTAGATCATTTCTTAAAGTTGCTAAAACCTATATAGCAGTCTTCCTTAACCCTAAAGGCTTTACTAACCATAAACACAACTTAGGAATTCCATATGTACAAAAAACCCAGTTTTAATAGTAAATTCATATTGTTTTCACGAAAACACTCACTCATCCCTCTTGACACTCCTAATGTAGTCAACATAAGCAGATGCAACAACAATAATCATCATTTTAAACCGAATAAAATTAAATAGGTTATTAATTAGGGAAAACCTTAATCTATCATGCTACCTTCTAAAATATATAAGAATCAGTCCTTCATAACTTTTAGGGTTAAGCATGAAACACAACAAGTTTCACAATCGAGCATTTTTATAAACACAACCTACCATTCACAACAAAATATATACAAACAAAGACATATATAGCCAATTCATAAGAATATACATACACAAAATAAGAAAGAAGTATTTACAAAAGATTAAAACCTTTTCCAAGTTGGTTATCTCAGTAGAAATGAGAGAGACGATACGAGGTCTCTTTGCAATGCTTTGAAGCTGACGAAGTTCCTCCAAATCAAGCGCCAATTCATCCGCCATTTCTCACTTTCTTCTACTGATAAATTCAGCTGTGCACTTCCTTCTTATATGAGAGGAGAGAGAAAACCTTCTTATATAGAAATTGCTAGAAACCCCTACTGAAGAGAAAAATGAGAGGCATAATTCCTATAAATTTCAACTTCTAGGTTTTCAATTAATCATCCTGATGAAAATGAAGGTTCTAGAAACTGTTATTATGTGAACAAAGGGTTGAAGCCAATTCTATAATGGGCTGGTGCCAATTTCAAATTGGGCTGGGTAAGCTGAATTAGTCTGTTGCAAAGCGGGCTTCAACAATCCTGATTATCGTCTTAAAACAATTAAAAATGCAAGGCTTTTAATGATCATACTTTTTATGTGTTTCCGCTCAAAATAAGAGTCTCATTTAAAATATTAATACGTGCGTAATTTTAATTTTAGAATTTTTTGAGTATTGCATTTTGAATTGAAATATGTAGTTGGAGAAAATTGTATTGTTTGTGCAATAGGTAAATATGGAATATGTACTTGGTGAAAATTATGTTTAGGTAAGATTAAGATTGTTATTCTTATGTTTATGTCCATAAAACTGATCCATAGAAAATTTGGGCCCTTAAATTAGAGATGGGCCAACCAATCAGAAATCTTAATAAGGAATTAAAACTACTGTAAAAGCTTTTCATATAACCTCACTTTGTTCATGGAGTGGAATTAAATATTGGAGGCTTGTAACATGTAACTAAACGACATGGAGTAAAAATATTCCATCTCTTTTAAATTATAAGTTTAATATTAATTTTTTAAAAATTGATTTAAGATATTTTTAAATTTAAAAGTGACACGATTTATTTAATTTTTAAAAATAATAAATCTTATAACTAGTACTATTTTTTAATAGTTTATGATATTTATAATTATATTGATATAAGTTAAATAAATTTATGTTAATTTTAAATTTAAAAATATTTAATAAAAAGACTACACAACTTTCATACCCTGACACCTCTCAGGTAAAGAAAAAACTCTTTAATTTCAAGAAGCTATATTTTTTGAGAGCAAATGAGCAATGGTAAAGGTTTCAAATTTTTTTTGTACATTATTTCATTTTGTAAACTTACTTTGATGTAAGACTTGTTTGAATGGGTCTAATTTTCCCCCCCCTCTATAAGAGGCTAATTTATTACTAACTCTGTTCCTTCGTTTTAGAGAAATGTTTTTGTTTTTAAATATAAGTCGTTTGAGAATTTCAAGTAAGTATTAATTGCTTAGTTTTTAATATTATTCTAAGTAATAAATATAACTTTGGTTCTCTCACTATTTTTTGACCAATAAATAATCTTTCTTTTTTTTTTTTTTTAATCTGAGGCATATAGATAATTGATAGTATAGTTAATGTTTTTACAATCATTTCGTTATCTTTCTGCTGGCTTTAAAAGAACTTATATTAAGAAACGGAGGGAATAGTATATTTCATTTGCTTGCTGTTTGTTGTATGTGATCGATCTAGTCCAACTTTGTATTGAAAACATAAATGGACAATAAATAGTTTATTTTAAGTCTTTCCCTCTTCGACAATATCCTTCCATAAGAAAATATTCCAATCCTTTCTTACGGCAATAACAATATTTTTTCATATACTTCTAAATAGGATAATACTATGTTATTTTCTATATTTGTATTGGTTTTATTCATTTTGTTCATTGGATTCCTAAGAATTCTTTTCAATCAACAAGTAGCGAATTTGGACATATTATCAAAATGGTTAACTTTGTCTATAAACATTTTACATTAAAATTTGAATAATTTAATAAATTGGATATATGCTAGACCAACACACACACACACACACACACACACACACACACACACACACATATATATATATATATATATATATATATATATATATATATATATATATATATATGGACAATGATCCATAACATGTATTTGAAATGAATCAAAAATGGACAAGTACCATCTAGAGCGTAATATTTCATTGATCAATGACTGAGATTAGAAGAGAGGACACGAAGTCCGCTAGGATGAGCTAAATAAAGAACTTAAACCATTATATCCCCAATTAAATAGTCCGCTAGTATTGATTAATATTTTTATACTAATCTTAGAATAAGAGTTTGACTTTGTTAACTAGAGTTTAGAGTTTATTAAGTAGAACTTAGGTTTATAATCAAGGTTTAGGTTTATTAAGTCCTTTTAATAAACTTTAAACTCTGATTAATAAACCCTAAATCGTTGTTAATAAACTATAAATCCTAGTTGATTAAGTTGATGTATAACATAAATCTTCCAAAATTGCATGTGTATTTTGCAGTTTGTTCCAAATTGAAGGGTTTTGCTAGAACAGTTTCACAGAGTAATTTTTTAACGCATTGACTTTCGTTGATTTGGGGTATAATGATTCAATTTGTGTCATTACATTGTCCGCTAGCAGATGCCACGTTTCCTCTTTTTAATTTTGGCCGTTAATATTTGAAATTGACGTTTTAGATGGTGTTTGAATCTGTAATAAATATATGCTACGGATGATTTTCATATATATAAATTGTTGGAGAAAGTTAGAAAAGCAAAAGCAACAAAATCAAGAAATGGACACAATCATAACAACATTGGTTATATAACAGCTTCAAAGTATTTCCTAGCAATTCGAGCATTAATATTTTTTCCTCCCTAAATTAACTTAATCTAATGCAAGACTTGTTTGAGTGGGTCTAAGCATTTCCCCCCTCTATAAAGTGACTCACTAATTTGTTGGTATATTTCAAGTGCTTGCTGTTTCTTGTATGTGATAGATCTAGCTAGTATATTAGTATACGACTTAGTCGAAGAATAATTCTAACCTAAGTTTATATATATATATTAAAAATATAAATTAAAGATGGATAATCAGTTTATTTTTGACTCTTTACATCTTGACAGTATTCTTCCTGTTAAGAAAACGTTCCACCTTGAACAATGTCCGCGCATTGATACATTCACCATGCATGTTTAAAAACAATCTTAAAAAATTGTACATTGAACTATATATCACAAAAAAGTTGTTAAATATTATAAGACCTTGTCGGAGCTTCCCAAAAAAGTCTAATTAATTGTTATATAACAATGATAAGGAATAAATTGCAAAAATAATATAATAGGGTTACATTTGGATGTTTTAGCTCAAAGGAATTTCGTTTTGACGACATTAATCATTCTTGAAAGAGTAATAATTAATTAAATTCATCCAATCATGGGGAGAGGAATGAGTTACATTTGGTCGTAACTCCAAGGGGTTGACCTGGTGGTCAAGGAGATCTGCTCCCTACCTTGACTTTTTGAGTTTAAACATACATTGAGAGAGTGAGTCCTTAAGATCGTCTGAAAATGAATTTAGTCTGACCCGAAGATATTCTTTATAATTCTTGTAGTGACCAGGTTCCATTATTTGTCTGTAATGCGCATGAGAGTCGCTTATGCATGTATATATAATTAAGTAGTGTTTGCTGCAACCCTAATTTCATCAATCATAACTCACGAACACATACAGCAACATGCTGCTACATCTTCACTCACTTTCATTACTTCTCTTTGCAAAAGGTACCTCTCTAGCACTCTAGATCGTCTATATAATAAATACAGTATATGTGTGTATATATTGAAAGAAATTTTTGCCTGGGTCTAATTAATTTAGCACACTTACACAATTAATTTATTTACTCCTTGTTGGTGTGTGAAGTGGATGTACATAGTAGAAAAGAGTGTATGCTCATATATATATATATATATATATATATAGTCTCGATTGTAAAATTTATAATAATAAGAATATGTATGTATATATATATATATTTGTTCTATGTTTATTTCTAAATTTATTAAATATTTAATTTAATTTTGATGACATAATAATAAAATTATAATAGTTAGCTTAATTAGGACGTTACTACATTTTATTTTACAATCAATCAATTTGAAATTATTTCTTTTGATAATTTTTTTTTAACAAATGGAGAATACGTACTCAATTATTTGCAAACTTCATAGCATTTATCACATATCAATTATAATTCTTAGAATTTTACATGTCACTAATTAAACTACAGCTGTAAGTATATACTTTTATATAGCTAGTTAATGTTATGCATCATATGTATATATATATATATATATATATATATATATATATATATATATATATATATATGTATGTATATTGAAGGCTTCTTATATAAAACAACATAGAAAATAAGATCTTCCAATATCAAGATCATCCACTCCCTCGAATTTTTCAATCACTCTTCAGCTATATCCACAGCTAGTCATATTTATTTTATTGATTCTTTTTAACATTAATATTTACATTGAACACATTTAAATACCCACTCCAGCCCAAGTTAAAAATTGAAAAAAATGATTTTTTGCTGTCCCAAAATATATGACATCTTTAATTAATTACTGTACATGGTATGTTGGTTAGGTGCATGTGTCGGGGGATAGTTAAAAAGTATACCGATAAAAGACCACGTAGCACATAAATTGATAGAAAATATATTGGACACATCTCTCTAAAAAAATTATTATTAATATTTATTTATGTAATTGATAATTAAATAATCTAACAAAAACATTTATAATTAATATATAATTTTCCTACCGTCAATGAAAGCGATCAAGACCCCTTTTGCAGTTAGGAATTAAGTACAGCTGAAACAGAAATACTTCCTACCCTATCAATTAAAATATAAGATTAATTTATATTTTTAAAAATCACTTTTAAATATTTTTAAATTTAAAATTGATACGTATGTATTCATTTTAATTTGGACCGTAATATTATAAAATTTAAACTGTCTAAAAACTTTTAGTTTACAAGATTTATTCTTTTCAAAAGTTATCCATTAAATATTTTATATATTTTGATTGATAACAATACATGTATATCTACTTATTAGTGCACAATTATATATATATATATATATATATATATATATATATATATATAATTTGTACATATAGTGTTAATTTTTTTAAAAGAAGAAGCACGTTTTGAATGTTTTAATTAGCGTACCAACATTAACTTAGTACTGGCCGAAAGATGTAGATTCAACATTATCATGAGGAGGTCTGTATGTAATTAAATTGCTTCCCTAAAGGACTAATTATACTTTTTAATTCTCACATATGTCTCAAGTATATATGTCATAATTAAATTATTTATTTAATATCATGAAACAGAAAAATATCATTCATATTTATAAATTTTAAAAATAGTTTTTTTTGTGAGAGAAAATTATATGATCATAGTATCAAATATCAACTAATAATATTTCATTCGTTCCAAAATAAAATTTACTTAACTTTTATTTAGTTTTACTCCTATTAAAATTTGTCAGTTCTTATTACAATAAAAAGTTCTTATTTAATGTATAGATATAAAATTTCCGTACGTCCAAAAATGATACTGTTCATGTTTAAATTTTTTTATGGATATTAAAATTTTTATTTAAATAAATTGAAATATAATTGTTTAATGTGTTTAAATAAAGTTACTAAGAGTGTTCAACAATTACGTGAAAGGTAATAGTACTAATTAATTAATCAACAAGCTACAGTGTTAGCCAATGGAAATACAAAAACACTAGGCGGACAGGTTTTATAGACATGAAAATTGGACAGGTTCTAATTATTTATTTATTTATTTGTGTCTCTTAAAAAATATATAGTATTTATTTCAACATGAATTTTTACAAAATATAGTATTTTAGGTGTAATTTGGATACTTAACCCTGTTTTTGTATATATATCTAAATTATACCTAAAACACTATATTTTATAAAAATCATTAAAATAAATCTTATCATTTTTAAGAGCATAAAGTAAAAAAAAAAAAAAAAAACTGTCCCATTTTGCTGTCCATCGCCTGTCCGTGTAGAATTACTCAAAGAAATATAGATCATGGGGTCAATAATTTGAGCTGGTGGAGATGTCAAAATCTCAAATGTAGCTTATTAATTATTGTTTTTGTACTTATATATATATATATATATATATATATATATATATATATATATATATATATAGAGGATCAGTCATCACTCTTATCTCTTATTCATCCGTCTTTCCTTTTCTTTAGCGATGGACGACAGCGGTTTTCGATTATACAATGTCGTCTATCTTTAATGAATCTGACAATATAAGCGTCATTAAAAGTATAGACTTTTAGCAACCGGTTGTAAGATCGAACTGTCAGCCGTCATGGGTTCCGTCATTAAAGAGATGATAATAGACGTGTAATAAGATAAAGGGTATCTTGACTTGATCCTAATATATATATATATATATATGTATATGTATGTATATTTTGTTTCTTTTACTCAACCATCTCTCAACAATTAGCAGCCTCTCTCTCTCTAAACCAGCTTTCTCTCTCTATCTCTCTCTCTCTAAACATATACACAAGCCAGCTTCTATTTTTTTTCTTCAGAAATTCTTCTAATTAGGTAGCTAAGCTTTTTTATTCACTATTTTTCGTTAATTAACTGGTATATTAATATATTATCAGTCCAAAATATATTGTCTTTTGACATCCATAAGTGTGGTTTTTATTAATGTAAGTCGTCACAATTAATAAAAATGCAATCAAATTAAAATAAACAATTTGTTCATTTGACAATAACTTAATGCTGTATATATACAATATTGCACATTGTTACCTCGTACAGGATAATCGTAGATAATAATACTGACTATTTCTTGTTGTTGTGTTTTTTTAATATACCAGCACATAATTAAATTAATTTAAGTAAGAAGAGAATCATGTGGAAGCTAAAGATTGCAGAGGGACATGGGCCATATTTGTATAGCACAAATAACTTTGTTGGGAGACAGATTTGGGAGTTTGTACCTGATGCAGGAACTCCAGAAGAGCGACAAGAGGTTGAAAAAGCTCGCGAATCCTTCACAAATAATCGTAGCCATGGAGTTCACCCCTGCGGTGATATGCTCATGAGGATGCAGGTAAAAGAAAAACTAACAGCTGCATGCATATATAAAACAAATTAAGTTTCTTATACCAACTTTCTTAGTAAAGAATATAATTAATGCATGCCCACATAACATATGAATCATTTATAGTAAGCAAGATGAAGATCAAATTTGGAATAAACATAACATATTATATATATATATATATATATATATATATATATATATATATATATATATATAGAAAAGAATAAGTGACATGAGTGATGACGACATTAATATATAAAATTTTGAGCTTAATTAATTAATGATTTGATATTTGATGTATGCAGCTTATCAAGGAGAGTGGAATCGATCTCTTAAGCCTACCACCGCTCAGATTAGGAGAAAAGGAAGAAGTGAACTATGAAGCAGCGACTACGGCTGTGAAGAAAGCTCTTCGATTAAATCGTGCAATCCAAGCACATGATGGTCACTGGCCAGCTGAAAATGCAGGCCCTATGTTTTTTACACCACCCCTTGTAAGTGTCATAATTAATGTCTAATATAATACATCAAATATTGGCATGAATTGCAAGCATATGAAAACTTCAAAGAGTTTAGCTGGTTATAATTCAAATCTTACATTTTCCCCTGCTTGTTTTGGCTACAAACAAGTGTCTTAATTATAATATTTATGTAGTTTTATAGGTATATTGGCTTAATTGTTAGAGATGTTACAATTTGCAGGTCATTGCCCTATATATCAGTGGAGCAATCAATACAATTCTAACACGAGAACACAAGAAGGAGATGATTCGCTATATTTATAACCACCAAGTAATAATTAAGGGCTATTAATCTATTATATAAAAATGTTTAAATAATTAGAATTTTCCATTAATTAAACAACTGTAATTTTCTTTGTAGAACAAAGATGGCGGATGGGGTTTCTACATTGAGGGCCACAGCACTATGATTGGCTCAGCGCTTAGCTATGTTGCATTACGTTTGCTAGGAGAAGGACCTGATGATGGTAAAGGTGCAGTGGAGAGAGCACGAAAGTGGATCCTAGATCAAGGGGGTGCATCTTCGATACCATCTTGGGGAAAGACTTATCTGGCGGTAAAAGTTGATCAACTAGCTCAGTTCTTTTCAGCAGCCTTTCATATGATCATACAGATTTCCTCTTTAACAAGATGATTTCAAAAATTAGAATTATAATTGCAGGTTCTTGGAGTATATGAGTGGGAAGGGTGTAATCCTTTACCCCCAGAGTTTTGGCTTTTCCCTTCAGCCTTGCCTTATCATCCAGGTAAAAGAATATATACATATATTAGTTTCTTTAGATGGTTTGGTTAAGTCCATTTGTTCAAAGGATTGAGTTGAGCCAAGAGAATATTATGTAGAGACACCAACTTAAGTTATGTGGTTTTATCTCATACACTATTTTTCATTTTTCTGCAATGCAGCAAAAATGTGGTGCTACTGCCGCACAACTTACATGCCGATGTCCTATTTGTATGGGAGGAAATATCATGGACCAATCGCTGATCTAGTTCTATCTTTGAGACAAGAAATGTACCCAATCCCTTATGAGGAGATAAATTGGAATAAACAGCGCCATAACTGTTGCAAGGAGGACCTCTACTACCCTCATAGCTTTGTACAAGATCTGCTATGGGATGGTCTTCACTACCTTAGTGAACCAATCATCAAATATTGGCCCTTCAACAAGCTGCGACAGAGAGGTCTACAAAAAGTAGTTGAATTAATGCGCTATGGAGCAGAAGAGAGCAGATACATAACCATAGGATGCGTAGAGAAGGTGAGCTCTACGAAAAAGAAAGAAAGAAGGAAAATGAAGAAGATAAAGAAATTGACAGAGAAATTTGGGTTTGAATCGAGAAGAATTTTAGTATTGTGAATTGTGTAACGCTTATTTTTTATGCAGAGTTTACAAATGATGTGTTGGTGGGCAGAGAATCCTAATGGTGATGAGTTGAAACATCACCTTGCTAGAGTTCCTGATTACTTATGGCTTGCAGAGGATGGTATGAAAATGCAGAGTTTTGGTAGTCAACTGTGGGACTGTACTCTTGCAACTCAAGCAATTATCGCGACTAATATGGTAGAAGAATATGGGGATTCTCTTAAAAAGGCACATTTCTACATAAAACAATCTCAGGTTTGTTCCTATACGACGACAAGATGATTTCATGAATCAGTTGTTGTCAGTATGTTTATTTTGTAAATTTAAACTGTATCACTGGACTTTTCAGGTCAAAGAAAATCCATCAGGAGATTTTGAAAGCATGTTCCGTCAGTTTACTAAAGGATCATGGACTTTCTCTGATCAAGATCAGGGTTGGGTTGTCTCTGACTGCACAGCTGAAGCACTAAAGGTAGATTTTAGCACCCCAAAAAATAAATAAATTAATATTCTTGTCTATTGCATAATAATTTTGGTGCAGGTTATTAGATTTTTAGCAAAAATTAATGTTCTTTTCTTCTGCAGTGTCTTCTATTACTTTCCCAAATGTCAAAAGAAATTGCAGGAGAAAAGGCTCAAGTTGAGCGATTGTACGAGGCAGTAAATGTCCTTCTCTACTTACAAGTATGAATCAAATCCTTGAATTTATGATACTTATATATATACACATTATGAAATTTCTATTAAATTTTATAGGCATACTACTAATCATTAAATCTTTTCCTTTCCATTCATGTAGAGTCCTGAAAGTGGAGGTTTTGCTATTTGGGAGCCACCAATTCCAAAACCATATTTACAGGTAATTTTTTGTGGTAAATTTAATGACATATAAGTTTACATTCCCTACAAAACATATCCTACTTTAATAAAGGAAATTCTTTTTTACATTCTTTCTTTAGATGTTGAATCCTTCAGAGATTTTTGCAGACATTGTTGTTGAGAAAGAGTAAGATCTTTATCCAAGTTTTCTCTTTCCTTCCCTAGAGAAAATCTTCATATTATAAACCACTAACATTAGTGAGTTTAGGCATGTGGAGTGCACTGCATCTATAATCCAAGCTTTGGTAGCATTCAAACGTTTCCACCGAGGGTATAGGGAGAAAGAAATAAATATTTCTGTGGCAAAAGCAACACATTTTCTTGAAGAAAAGCAATTGCCAAATGGTTCATGGTGAGTAACTCTCTCAGAATAAAATATGCACAATAGGGAGTTTGATCTAACAGATAGACTCGACAGGTATGGCTACTGGGGAATTTGCTTTTTGTATGGCACATTTTTCGTGCTATCAGGGTTAGTCTCGGTTGGGAAGACATACAATAACAGTGAAGCAATTCGTAAAGCTGTTCAATTTTTCCTCTTAACACAGAATGAAGAGGGTGGTTGGGGAGAGAGCCTTGAATCATGCCCAAGTGAGGTAATTAGCCAGCCAAACAAAGCTTTATGTTACCATAACTATCAACTTCAATGGCTCTAAAGTGCACAAGGCAATCCAAAACAGAGTACTTGATGTCTTAAGTTTTGTAATGGATAAAAAGTACTATAATATGCCAAGGCCAGTCTGAAAATCATAAGTCAGAATCACATGTACACAAAAAAGATCTGTACTTTCACAACAATATATATATATATATATGGGGTTACATCCACAACCGGTTAGCTTCTGAAAGCAACCCTTTTTTAGCTCATTGAATTTTTTTTGTTCTAAATTAAATTTCAATGCCCAAAAAAGGTTGATCCACAAGAACCTGTCTTTGCTGTAGATGAAACCCTATGTATATATATATATACATGTGAAAAAGAATGAAAAACAAACAAGATCTATACTTTCACAACAATATATATACATGAGAAAAAAGAATGAAATACAATATACATGCGAACAACATACAAACAAGTTCTTTTTTTTTTCCTCTCGAAAACTATGCCTAATGCTCCTCCAATTTTACCTTACTCATTCTGATTTTTGCCTGAAACAGAAATTCACACCACTGGATGGAAACAAGACAAATTTAGTACAAACATCATGGGCTATGCTAGGCCTCATGTATGGTGGACAGGTTGGTATTCATTAAAATGGGACAGATTAGTTCAAATACTTTTAATTTGTCTTACATATTTAAAGCTTTTTGTTCCAAGGGTTTATGTATTCATAAAATTAATTATAGTTTTCTTTATCTTTCTAATAAAACTAACTAACCAGGCTATAAGAGATCCAGCCCCATTACATAGAGCAGCAAAGTTATTGATTAATGCACAAATGGATAATGGAGATTTCCCTCAACAGGTAAAATTTAGTTCCTCTCTCTGTTTTTCTTTTCTTGTAATTCTTTCTTTATGTTCTTGTTTTATGCCAGTTTCCTCTCTTAACACCACTGAAACTATAACTACAGGAAATTACAGGAGTCTACATGAAGAACTGCATGCTACATTACGCAGAGTATAGAAACATATTTCCACTATGGGCACTTGGGGAATACCGTAAACGTGTCTGGTTGTCTAGTTGAAAGTTTTAGATCTAAGATCCAAGATCCAAATGTGAAATTCCACATACATAATTGTATATCTACAGTTTTTTTTAGAGATGTGTAGGAATAAGGAGTCCAATGTAAGAACATATTGTCAATCTTTTGTATAGATATCAATTCAACATAGGAATTCTCATGTATGGAATTTACTCAATTATTGTTCAATTCCCACAGCACTCACGACTTAGCTGTTTACATAATGCCTAAACTCTTGCTCATTGCACCATCTCTTAGTGCATGCCTTTAAACAGCCACTTCCAATTACTAAAACCTTTTTACTAATCTGCATAAATATATATAAATTTCGAATCACTAAAACCTTTTTAGCTACTCTAAATCGTTGAAATTCGATAACCAACCAATGCTCTCTACAATTTGTGTTAACTTGTATCAAAGCAACATTTGGCATCTAGTCAGTGACTCAATATGGTCAAAATGTGATTGGTAAATGTTCAAAGAAAATTTGGCAAATTTAACTAAGAATAATTACAAGAAGCATTGGCATCCTGAGAATACTAGAGAATAATTTAACTGAAATATATTATCCTAGGTGATGGTAAGGTTCAACCTCTTGAAGAAAAGCTTGGCAACACGCGTTCAAGCTCCTCATATTGGCTTTTAGTATTCGTAGAACTACACTTCAAAATGCTTGTTATGTTAATCAGTACATCAATTCCAAATTGATCAACTATGAATCACATCAGCCATGACCAAGTAAATATCACCAGACTTTATCTGAACAACCAGTATAATGTTTATACAACTCTGACCTCAAATGCTGGATAGTTTCTTTGATTGTTCTCCATTTTCCTTCTATTTACAGTATAATAGCCAAGCCTGGCCTAGCATCAATTTCTTTGCTCAGTGATGACAACTATTCAACAACTTCACACTTTAGTCTTAGCATGTGAAGAACTAAAAGTCACATTTCAAAATTTATCAAGACCATATGCTCAAAAGTTGAATAGTTCCAGTCACGCACACTCATAACTTCCTTCTTAACCAAATCAGGTGATATTAGTAAAACCCCCAAGAAAATAAAATATATATAGCATCACTTTTCTAGTTCATATCACTGATTGTGAGGATCATAGGATTGCAAACTCAAGAGCCAAGAGAGACCACACTGGATAATGTGAAATGAAGTTAATCAACAGGGCATGGGAATCAAAAAAAAACAACAAGAGGCAACATAATCTTTAGCCAATGGTTTACAAAGGTATAATTCCATCTCCACAGTTATGGTAAACTTGAAAGTTCAGATCAAATTCAATAGCTAGAGCAGAAGAATATCAGCTTATAATTCCTTAAAAGGTACGGGACTTGTTCACTAATCAACAATATGAGCCACAAAGTTGTTGACATTTTGCAAAGAGAACATCGATGACCCATACATAGTCTCCATAAATGTATTCGTTGCAGTGAATTAGCTTTTTATATTTTCAAGTTTTCTGTTTGAGACATCTCTTTTGAGTAGGATGGCACAACTTCCTTTCCTCTTGACTTTGTGTCATCAATATACTCTGAAGCTGCTTTTGCAATTGTGCTCTTCTTTGGTAATTGGAGGCCAACATCCTGTCCAAATTATCTTTTTCAGCTAAAAGTTCAGATTTTCTCATCTCTGCCGCAGCTAACTCAGAATTATCAGAAGGCCTAATGTTGCCTTGAAGTTTCACAAAGCTTGACTTGAGCTGAAAGTAGTATTAAACAAATATGAAGGTTTCACAACAAACTTAAATGTATAAGCTTATCGTGGTCGATAAATATCCTAAAGCAGTCCTTCAACATTTAAAGTTGAGGCTTAAGACCATTAAGTAATATGGATGACTACGCTAAGAAAATCAACCGAACATTCTTACATTCTCTTACCATCCCCGTGACTTCTTGAATTC
Source organism: Panax quinquefolius (assembly GCA_020205615.1). NCBI lineage: Eukaryota > Viridiplantae > Streptophyta > Magnoliopsida > Apiales > Araliaceae > Panax > Panax quinquefolius. Next base: position 20,230,060 of record CM035163.1, read on the forward strand.
CAATAACACTAAAGCCAAAATAACCATAATTCTTAAAAGGATATTAAGTTTAAGCCTTTACTAGACTGGAAGTTATTCATAGTTATTCCACTTTTTGTGTTTTGACACGTACAAAGACAGGCAAATATGCACAATCAGTTTGCCTGCCAACACTAACTAGAAGCTAATCCTACCATATAAATGACAACTCAACAATGCAACCAATAAGATAATGTATGGAGTTACTCCATAATCTTAAAAGAGCATTGTAATAGCAAACATAAATACATGAATTCCACCAAAACTTTACTTGTAATGACATGGACAATATTGCGAATTTGTGACAGTATTACCATAACAAACAAGTGCTAAAACTCCATTGGGTTACCTCCTCCATCTGATTCTTCAATTTCTCCACATGCATTCGGCATCCGACAGCAAAGTTCTCGACTTGTGCATTAAAGTCCTCCATTTCCCTCGTTTTTGAAGCAAAATACATCTCCTTCTCCTTCTTCAACTCCTCTAGCTCCTCAACCTCACACTTCAAAACCCTAATTTCAAACCAAACAAACAAAACCAAATCAATTCAACTTGCATCTATCTATATCCATGAAGAAGAGTCACTCCACTTCTCCAATAAATATTAAAATCTGGCTATATATACCAACTAATTTCCACTAATTCATTTCTATCTGTGGCATTCAAAATTGAAAATTCACAACTTTACTTGAACTGCATAATATTTTCAATATATACAGCTAAGTTGAGTATAAACCTGAATTGTTGTAAATTAGTGAGGTAATTGGAATCGAGGAGATCGATTTCGGATTTGAGAGATGAGATTAACAAATGTTGTGATACGATTTTTTGTTCGAGTTTCAAGCACCGGTGATCTTCCGATCTGATGTTAGAGATCTTCGAGGCTAACACTTTAGACTTGTTGGCTTGTACTTCTTTCTCCGCCTTCGATTAGTTCTTATTAATTAGTAATTCAAATTAGGGGAATTTTAGAGAGAGAAAAGTAGGGAGAGGGAATTGGAGAGGGGACCTGGAGAAGAGAAAGTCGTTGGTTTCTGCTCTGCTCCATTTGTTCCAATCTTTCCCGGAATCCCGACGGAAGCGCCATTGCCGGTACAGAGGGACGGAGCTGAGCTTTTGAAATTCCGAGGGAAAATTTGTTATGGGTGGGCCCGCGGAGGTTTAAACTTAAAACAAAATTATTTTTTTCCCTTTCTAAAATAAAAAATAGGAGTGTGTTTAAATGTTGAAAAAAAAATTACATTCAAAGTTTTTTTAACCACTAAATCAAAATTTATTTATTTATTTATTTTGTACTAGACACGTGCGTATCGATATTTTTCGAATAAAATTTAATATTTTTGACAAATTTTTCTTTTTATTATTATAGGACTAGATCAAATTAAATTTAAATTTAAAAAACTCATGGGTAATTAAGTATAAGAATCAATCTAATAAATTACAAAGATGAGTACATTAGCGAATAATAAATATTTATAATAGAAAGATTTACTAGAGTTCAATTTTTTTTTGAAAAATAATATATTTATCGTTAAATGACATAATAAAGTCATATTACAACTAAACTCTAATAGATAAAATAGAATAATAATGTGTGAGTCTCTTTAATTTTTTTTCGATTCATATATTTATATACATTGACATTAAATACAGATAATTTGTCGGATCACTCTTATTTTTATTTTCTAATAATATATTGTATAATATAAGACTAATTTCTCCCTTCTTCCATGCGGAGCTATATTTTACCGAGGACCCCAATACACTAAGGCTATGTTTATTTATAAGGTCCTTTACATAAGTATACAACAAATAGAAAGTAATTACAAGAAAAGTGTATCAATCAAAAAATTACAAAAAGAATGTAATTATTACAAAAATAGTACAATTCACATTAATAAGGAAACCTAAAATCAAGGACAAATAACTGCCATAGTTAAGAATTCAAATTCAAATATTTGGATCTAACAACAAAAATAAATTTAAATTCAAAATTATAATTCAAATTTAAATATTCAAATTCAAATGAAGATTGCAGTGATCTCAACTGAAGACTTTCATTCATTAAGCTTGAATTCTGGAAGTGGGTGACAAGGGCCATCTTTCCTAGGATTCGAGCATATGCCAATGAAGCAACTTTCTCACTATTGAACTTCTCCCACTTCTTCCCATTAAATGCCTGCAATTACGAATGAACCCAAGTAGATTATAAAAATGTTTTTGACACTCAAAAATACAAATTCAAATATTTGGATCAAACAAAAAATAAATTCAAATTCAAAATAATAATTCAAATTTAAATATTTAAATTCAAATCTTCATCTCCCTCACATACACTTTAAAATAATAGTCCATTGCTACATCACCGCTATACATACCAAAAATCTCCGTCATCCAAAACGTCAATGAGAATAAGAAGAAGATTCGCCCTACAAAAAGTTTAAAAATAAATAAATGTAACTATTAATGTTCTGAAATTTTTTTATAACTATTTTGTTACTCATAAATAATAAAATGGTTACCTTTGTATGAATGGTTGGCTACCAACTCTATCACATTCAAAAAAACGAAATTGGTAACTTAATAAACCGGAATTGGTAACCAAACTTTTATACCAAGGTAACCAAACTCTTATACCAAGATAACAAATCTACCTTCACACCTGCAGTATGAATTAGTTACTTTGGTGCGAAAGTTTAACAACCAATCGCATAAAGGTTTGGTTACCAATCAGACATATGCAAAATAAATTAGAAATTTAATAAAAACATAATTGGTTACCCACCACATGAAAATTTGGCTACCAACTGTATCACGTTCAAAAAAAATTGGTAACCTAATAATAATGAATTGGTTACCTTGATATGAATGTTTGGCTACCAACTGCACTATAAAAAAAATTATAAAAAAAATTACAAAAGACCAAGCATCCGTCTTTTGCTCGGCCGACGAGGCCGCCTTTTGCGATGGTTGTGACCAGCGCGTCCACCATGCCAATAAACTCGCCCAAAAACACCAACGTTTCGCCCTTTGCGATGGTTACGACAGAGCAATTAAGCTTGCTGCAGTAGTATTAAGCATTTACGTCCTCCATTGTAATTGTTGAAACATAATTTATTAAGCATTGCTCCTGAAGGATCCAAGAGCCTTAATTGCTGCTGCTCTCAGAATATACTGGTGGTAGAATGCAGCAATGGCAGCACCAATGAAAGGTCCAACCGAGAAGATATATATATATATATATATATATATATATATATATATATATATATATATATATATATATATATTTATTTATTAAGGAGGATTGCTTTAAATAACTTAAGGAGAGAGAAAGAAATTATAACTAATCCTTAAATTAAGGAATTCTAATTGAATTATAATTCCCTAAATTAAGGAATCCTACTTACACTAGAATATGTAAATAAATATGAAAGTGTATTAGTTATGTAATTATTATATGAGTGCACTATTGTTGTAATTTTTTTAAAAATGTAATATGTAAATCACCCTTATTTATAATTATTTATAATGATTATAATTTTAAGACTATTAATTTTGGGATTATAATTTCGGGATTATAATTATAATCTAAAGACTATTAAGTCACTTTATAATCTCTAGCTAGACTAATAGTCTCAAGTCTAAATTTGAAAACAAACAAGACAATTGAAATTTATAGTCCTATCCCAAGTATAATTCTTCCAAACAAACGTAACCTAAGGTTATGTTTAAAGAATAATACAATAAAGTTGCTTATATTTACATGAGTAATTGAAATTATCAAATCGATAGATTAGAGAAATCAAGTCATCAATGTATTGAGACTTCAGTAATAGAGTAATAATCATTGTACAATTACTATTGTATATTACATACATCAACTATCAATTATGTAATTAAAAATGCAAACTTAATTTTACCAATTTTTAAATTTTTTAGTGTTACAGACTTACGGTTTATATGTGAGACTGTGAGTGAGAGAGAGAAAAAGTGATTGACTAACTTTGATTTATTAATTATGCAATTAAGTAATCATATTCATGCAGGATAAAAAGTAGTGTTTAATACTACAATTAAACAATATGTTACAATATCATTTGCATGAAATTTAAATGAGTTATTGATTTAAATTAGAATAAGCAAAAATATTTTAAAAAAATGAAACAAAGTTTCTAAATAGCTTTGACTTTTAAGCCTTTGATCTTAGAATCGTAGTTAATTTATTTAGTTTTAAACAATATAATTATAAAATATAAAAACTTTTTATAAAGTAATCTCAAAATTTATTGTTTTCAAAAGTTAATTATCACATCCTTTTGAATTAAAAATATTTTCTATCGACTTTGAAAATTCATACTTGATCAGTTTAGTACTTATATTTCAGAACGGTGGAACGAATGAAGTATTTGGTATCAATACATTCCAAATTTTTAAAGTTAACAATATTAGTCTATTAGATATTGAATTAATCTAAATCAACTAAATTCACATTATTTTAAATCTTAAAATTTTATAATTTCATATATTTTCATTATAAAAAATATTAAATAAGATAATTTTTATGAAATAGATGGAATATTATTCAATTATTCTAAATTAATTATGTAATAAATAATAATATTGACCACTAATCCACTACTACTAATTTAATATTATATATATTATATATATATATATATATATATATCTTATTTAGAATAAGATATAATATATATCATATTATCATATATATATATATATTATATTTATATGATTATATCTTATATATTTTAAGAATGATGATTACAATATTTGATCTAATTTTTGATTGAATTATTTAGATTCTTAGAGAAGATATTTTTGGTATTTATTTAACTATTTTTTGCTTCAGAGTTCTAAGTTTATGTTCGCGAATAAGTTTATGTTCGCGAACAAGTTTGTGTTCGTGAACAAATTTGGTGTTCGTGAACAAATTTGTATTCGTGAACGTTCGCGAATTGTTTATGTTCGCGAACACGATCATGTTCGCAAACACCAAACGATCCAAATTCGTATATAGCTATTGATTCGATCAAATTACTCGAATATATTCGAATTCGATTAAAAATATTCGAGTTTGATTCGAATTCAACAAGATAAGATTCGATTCGTTTTGTAGTTCTAATTAAAAGTAATCATGCATCAAAACTTAGTTTAATGGTACTGTCATGAAATACTTTTACATGAAATTTTAAAATAATTAGTGCTTTGCTTTGCGGTGCAAGTGCAACATTTATAAGCCAACGTGTCATCAAATCTCAAATGCTAACATGTTTAATTTTAGGTGCTTCACATTATTTTCACCATTGACTAATAACCACCACTAATTCGACACAGGTTTTAAAATTAATTACTCCTTATGTCCCTCATCAAAAACCGGCGTAATTTAATTTTTTAAGTCAAATTAATATTTTTTATAATCAAAATTAATTTATACAATTTTTTTAAATATAGGTACAATAATTATAACCATAAGAAATTAAATCAAATTTACTATTATTTATAATTTTCACGAGTTTGAAATTATTCATGAATATGCTTAATAATTTTTATTTTTAAAATCAATTAATTTGATGAAACAAGTCAATCGAAGCCAATCTCGATTGGTGAGTACTAATCTACTGTATAACTAATCAACTTTTTGTATAGTACATAGTATTCTATAAACCAGAAATTATATTTCAAGATACCTTACTAGCTACTACAACTGTAGAAAAACTTCGACCATAAAGAAATTATAAGTAGCTTTTAAGGACATCTTCCTGAATATATGCTAATTATAGGTATCTTAACAAAAGTAAGAAAGCACTAATCATTACACCTACAGATGGTGGGAGGCTAATCAACTTCTTAATCACTCAAATATTTATAAAAATAGTTATAGTGTGTGTATGTGTGTGTGTGTGTGTACATATATATATATATATATATATATATATATATTATGGAGTATATAGTAAATAATTTTTTTTTAAAGGTGGTCTAGAAGATTGGTGCTTTTATGTTACACCGGAGAAATAAATTTAGGCATTTCCTTATCTTCCCCATTTATCACAAAAGCATGCAAATTATATTAAGAACTAGGTAGTGTTAGGTAAATTTAGGCAGGTGGTCCTCTTTCTAATATATTGGAGCATGCATGTGCTACAAGACAGAATATTTAATCAGACCCCTAAAAAAATGTCGACCGATCGAGCTAATTCAACTTCTCATTACTTGATGGGAAATGATATAAATATCGACAACAAATATGTGATGAAATTAAATTAAATTTATATATGTAATAAGATAGCTTAATTTAGGACAGATTATTCTTAATTTATACATATCCCATGTATGTACATATATAACAATTATAACAAACATTAATTCATGTTTATTAAAAAATTCTTAAATTTAATTCACAACTAATTAAATCAGTCTACAAAGTACGTAGTATTAGGTTTATAAATTTTGTATGCCTAATATTTTTCCTAAAACAGAACTCACCGCAAACATCTTTAGTTAACTAACTAACTAATATATAGTCAGTCCATGTCCATACTCAAATTCAAGAGATGAGTTTATTTTAGTTTATGTGAAAGCGAAAAATCGTCGCACAGTAGGGTTAGGTTTTGTGTTGGTGAGGAGGAGAAATCCAATGAAAATCTGAAATTGATTGATTGATTGAAGAGGAAAAGCGACAATTGGCGATTCTCTAACGACGCAGCGTGGCAAACTCTCCTGAATCCGGAACCGTGTTAGGGTAACAGGATTCCAAGAGCCTTCTTGAGTCCTTCAAATGAGAGAATGTCCAAACCCTTTTGGTGCTTTTAGGTGGAATCTCCAAGCCTTTAAGTCACCAAAGGGTCCTTTCGATCTTCCAAGAGTCCAAGTCTTGAGTGCAAGAGAAGTCCCTTCCAAATGGAATGAAAGGGGTATTTATAGGATTTTTCTGAAAGTAGTCATGTGCAAGGCACATGCCTTCGTGAAAATTCCGAAATACCCTTTAGTCCTTAGAGTAATGCCCATATTGCCCTGTCCTTCTAGCCACCAATCCAATCCCTCAATCAATTCCCAAAACGAGCCGCCTCCACGAGTCTTCTGCCTCGGGACACGTGGAGGCTTTTCGCAGGTCTCGCACATTTATTTCTGACTTTTCCGTCTTTATTTCATTATGTTATGCGAACCCTAATTTGCACCCTTAATGAAGCTGTGGAACCCTAATTGCGCATTCAATTCAATTAGGTCATGTGAACCCAAATTTTACAATTGGGCCCACATTTGTCCCCTGCGCGAGAGTCGCATTTCCAAATAGACGATCGTGCAAGAAAACTGCAAGTCTTTGAACGATTTTGCGGGACTTCACTCTACAGGTCTTGAAGACAATGGTCCTAGAAGAGGGAACTCCTAGGGAGCCAAACCCTTAGAGTTAAACCCTAGGAAGGCAAGACCTAGCGAGGCTCTTCCTTGGACATCTTAAAAAAAATCTTCTGAAATTTTTCTGTATCTTGCCCAATATTTATTTC
>CM035163.1:20237706-20356703 GCA_020205615.1 Panax quinquefolius
TTTTTTTTATTTCGCTCATTTTTTATTTATTTATTTATTTTTATTATATTTTTTTAGTATAAACTCATTCTAGATTATATCTTCAGAGCCTTCCCCACCACAGACGGCTTTCAGAGCATATCTAGCTTGTTTCCTGTAGAGATATCGAGTGTATCGCTTATTTAATGTAGTTTCCAAGCGAGCTCCCAATTATATCTCATGATTTCGTGGTGACATGCTCCTCCCAAACTTTGAGACTTCTAACCGTGAAAAGAATTCCTCGTTATCTTGGGTGCGCTTACTTCTTCGTGGATTATCGAATTCTATTAATCGAAATAGTTCACTATAACAAGTCTCTCACTTTCCATGAAGAGCCTCGCCTTTTCCCTTAGTCGCTTATTCACTATGTGGTTATCCCGCTTCATTTTTCCCGTCTCTTGTAGATGGTCCTTCGACACGCATGTTTGGTTTAGCTTTCTATGTTATCTCGAGGTCTAAATGTTCCTCTCGCCTCTCTCTCTTAGGAACATCAGATCGCCGCTTTAGATTTAAACTATTCTCGCCATGAAGGAATTTGTTGGGAGGTATCCATTTTTCGATTTTTATTAACCTGCCTTTCACAATCGCATTTTTTTTTCTTATCAATCTTTTTGTTTCTTTACTCGTGTATGACGAAATTGCTTCGCCCCGCCCCTTTCTTCAAATCTTTCTATTCTAGCACTTTTTGAGATATTCTATTCCCGCACATTTTCCTAAGAAGAAAAGCAAGATTTAGATCCTTCTTCATCACAAGAATATCATTCCTCGTGACAAATACCGGATCGATCACCGATCTAATTCAGATTTACGACATTTTATCGATGATTCTTCATGCTTTATGTACTTCGCCCATACACTATTGTTTCGCATAAAGGTGGTCGTCTCCTTCCACTTTATAGGCATCACTTTCACTACCTACTCGAGATATCAACGAATTGAGTGGTTCTTCGTTGTCTTGGTTTTGTCTTCCTTCGTCATGGAGCTTCCTTTACTTCACGAAGATAATGGTTTTGCACTGTGCTTTATTCTCCTCACAGGTCACGAGGCGCTTTGATTTGACCAGAGCCGCCCCTTCGCCACACACCACTTGTCGAGACTTATGAGACCGCCTCTTCTCAACTTTGTCTCTACTCTCTCCTTTTACGTGGGCATTTCCAAGGCCTCCAAATGCTCCCTCATAAATCCCTTCCTTTTTTATATACCGAATGATTCTCGGATTGGGCGATATACTACCAAAGGAACGTAATTATCAAGGTCAATTTTAAAAGATATGGGATGATACTTCGATTTTTTCTCTACTAGTTTCTATTCCCGAACGCTCCAATGGGCTAAGTTGCTATGTTCTCCTAAGACCACTATCTGCTCGTAACGCCGGTCAACCAAGAGTTTCGGCCCATCGAGCGTGAGGCTCGATGCTTAAGTCTTCTCATCCCCACAAGAGGCATTCATCCTCGGTGACCCAACTATTCTTCGTGCACACGTCCCTACTACCTCTAGGAGTCTTCTTCCACCACGTCTTCGCCTCACGCATCTCTATCACAGATACCTCCTTCAGCCTCCCCCAAGGATCCTCTGGTGCCGAGGAAATGAGAATCACCCGCTCAAGCGAAAAGCATCTACCACTATCGATTCTCGAGGTGGATCCTCCTATTACTTCTATCGTGGTTCCTAAGTCGTCCCATTATTAGGTTTCGCTTAAAGCCATCATCAAACGCCCTCTCGATGATGCCGGTTCTAGTATGCCAAGAACCGAGGGTCCTGGCCAAGAAGCAACGAGAAATTTGGTAAATTTTTTGTGACATTTCCATATTTTTTTATCCTCGATAGTTGCTTTCGTGTTTCTTTATGTATTTTTTTTTCTTGATTTTCAGATTGGCAGAGGTCAATGAAGAGGATTATGATGTTCCTCTCGGGTTTATTTCGTACTACACACGAGGTAGTGCAGCGGTTTTTTGGCTCGTGAGCCTTCTCAACCTATCCTTATTGGTGTCGAGTCGCCTTCTTCGTGATAATGATTGTGGTTAGCCTTGATGCTAAAAAACTTTTATCCGATGTAAGCCCAAGTCCTACATTGTGGGTGGTACACCGATTTCTTCAATCCTTCCTATAACTTCTCCATACGATGGGCCTAAAGATGCTAATAAGGCTCCTACCTCCTCGAGGGGAATCCTTCCGAGACTATTGTCGATGTCCATCCTCCCGGAAGGAGTCTCACCGAAGTTAGTGATCGATCGAGGGCATTATCGATAGTACTTTTGGGTGGATTAAATGACATTCCCGTTTCCGTGGCATCTCCCGACTCCTTTTCCATTGGCTATATTGTGAGTATCTTTCTTTCAATATATTGTGAGTATCTTTTTTTTTTTTTCATAATATATTATGCTTTGACATTTTTTGTTTTTAGAGTGAGAAGATGAAAGATTTGCCTTTGCCTGTTGAGGCCCTGGCTTTGTTTGATGTTCTCCATCCGGATGTCGCCCACTCGCCTTTATAAAGCCGACCTTGGTTATCCTCCAGTGGCCAAGGCTTCGAGAGAATCATCACCATACAACATCTTTCCGATCCTCCATCTCTTGTCTTGTCAAATTCTATGGTATGCGTCTAAAGTGGCTTCGCTGCTGAGCTTCCTTCAATCCAAGTGGGGATCTTATTCCGTGGAGGGGTTTTCGGATATCATCTCCTAGTCAGAAAATCTGAGCGCCTCCTAGCTTCGATTTCCGCAGACATCTTGACCGATTGATTATTAAGACAGCTTCCACCCAACCTTCTTCCTGCACCACCTTGCAAGCCTTGTTCGGGTCGCACACTGCCTTTTATATTCTTTATGTGTCGAGGACTCAAGAAGTTTAGTGATGATGTGAACGACCTCAAGTCGTGGGTGTTGACATGTCTCCTTTTCGTGTTAAATGGATCTTCTCAAATCAAGTTTTAATCTTGTTTCACCACGCTCGGAGGTCACTTTATGCGTAAGTGTGAAGATGATTCCTTTTCAGTGAAGCTTTCTGAGCTTGATGAAGCCGCAAACAAACTCAAGATCCAGGTCCTCAAGATTTAGAGGACCAACTTCGGATCTAAATGCTAAATTTCAGATGTGGAGTGCCAAATGATTTTAATCTTAAAGAATTCACCCACAAGTTGTGGAGCCGAAAGTCGCAAATCTTAAGGTTCGAGATGCGCCATTGTCGATTGGAAGCTTTAGCTATGCCTCCTCTTCAGCTTGATATGTCTCGCCTTTAGATCATAACTTGTTGTAGTAGTTTTTTTTTTTTTTTATCGATTTCCGCTTCGTAAACTCATTTACATATGTTTCATTTATCAAAATGTAGTTTCTTCAACCTCGTTGATTGCTTTAATTTGAATGATTCCTTAAAATTCAATATTTATCATCAATCTCAAGTTATTCAAATTAATATTACAAGACAACCACAAGTAAATATGAATTTTATCAAAAACATGTATATATAGTTTCAACGAACCAAAACTTGACTTTATACTCTTTTTTCTTAAGAAATTTAAAATAACATTCAAGTATAAGTGAAAGTTTGTAAATTTATTGATAATAAAATTGCTTTTAACGAAAAAGCATAACGCTTCATTAAGAAATCTTGCTTTTGTCGAAGAAAGCATAACGATTGCCACTTTTAGAGGTAAAGTGTAACTTTCTTGCTTTTTCGAATAAAGCATAAAGTTTGTCACTTTTAAAGATAAAGTGTAACTTTCGGTCGAGGGCTTAAACTCAAAAAGCCTCACCACTTTTGAAGTTGAAAGTGTAATCTGCCGAGGGTCATTAATCGTGTTCCTCGATCACTTTTGAAGTTTGAAAGTGTAACTTCCAAGGGTCGATTTTAACAGTGCCTCGATTACTTTTGAAGTCGAAAGTTTAACTTTTGTGATGCTCTTTCACGTGTAATATTTCTTTACCCACTTCAAGTTCAATGGGTCCGGTCTTCTTTTTATTTCTTCCGCATCGCAAATCTAGGGCTTGGGGTTTCACCACTTCATGTTCAACCCATTGTTCATACAAACCCCCCAATGCTTTTTTTCACTATATGTGATAGCCTCGGATCGGCTTTTCTTGATATTTATCTCCGTGCTTTCTCTGCTTTGGCCAAAATTTTTCTCGTGTTTCTCCTTTCGCTTCTCAGGTTTTCTGACCGAGAGTCACCAAAGCCACAGCTTGTCCCTCTTGCGCCTTCCATGTAATCGTCAGATGGTTAGTGGGCAATGTCACGATTCCTCCCAAGTCTTGTGCAAAAGATGAGAGGGTCGCTAAGGAATCACAAGCCTTGGTGATGAGGTGGGGCTTGAAAGAATCCAAGGCACCATTGTTGCAAATGCCGACTAAGTTCTTTTCTTTCAATTCTGCTCAAGACTTCGCGTTCGGGCCCCGAACCGCACAACATAATCGACAACTCCTCATTCGGTTTCGCTTGAACCGCATAAGCTCCACAATGGTTACCTGCTTCGCATATAGAAAATTTCTTGAAAATTGTAATTTTAAGTCATCCCAATCATGGATCGACTCTTCTCCAAATCAGTAAGTACCAACTAAAGGCACTATCCACAAAGTCTTGTTGAATTCCGCGATCAACAAGTTGTGGTTGTTCACTTCATTATATCCGAGCCACGGAGACATCGACTCTACAAACCCGCAATATGTTCCTAAGATTTCCTTTCCCCACAGTATTTTGGAAATCATGGGGTGCTCAATATACCTTATCGGGTAAGGTTGCCTCCGAATAATATGTGCGGGTAAGGAGAAGTAAAGTCCAACTCCGAGGGTCGAGATGTTCTGTCGCTGTTGATTGATCACGCCAATCATATCATCCTTCGTCACATACTGCGGCTCAGAAGCGTGAACTCTCCGGGGTGTTGTGATATATCACGACGGCGGTGTGTATGGTAGAAAATTGGTTGATGAACACTTGATCATGAAATACCGCAATCGGTGGAAGTTCTTTGCTCATTCGCTGCATACATGTGAAAATGATGGAATAAGAGTGAGATGATGTTTGCCTCGAGGTCGGGCTTGCTTCCATCCTAGGTTGTGGCACATCACCACCGCTCGGGCTTCAAGTAGATTATCGGAACCAATTGACTTTCCGTTAATGGAGGTACAATAACTGGTTCTCTTTGTTGTTGCTACCATTATTGTTGTCTTCCACACTTGCTTGTTCCCCATGCGAACTTCCCGAACACGGGCCTCGAAAGTGGGAATCAGATCAATCGGCCGCGAAAATTCCCCATCTCCTCTTGCTTCCTCTCAGATTTCAAAGATCACGGCCATCATCATTCCTTGCTTCTTCTCGTGCTTCCTTCAATGCCTCGAGCATCTCCAGCTTGCACATCATTCGTCAGTCTCCACCGCATCCTCGCCTTTTTCCCGCTATTGGTTTGTTGTTGATCGCCATATGTGGTGATGTCGAACTTCCTTCCGAAGCGCCTTCAATAAGTGGTTGGTCAAAATCCGTGCTCATACTTTTGAAAGCTTGAGTGGCTTTGCCTTGAACCGGATCCTGAGGTAATGCCGTTTGTTGGTGAAGCACTCTTCCTCGTAGTTCTCCACTTCGAGTCAGGGCATACCTTCACGAATTCTACACCTTCCCCAAATGGAGTCGCTTAAAGAAATGTGGGCAAGGAAATCATACCTTGCTAGGGTTAGGGTTTTGTGGTCACGAGGAGGAGAGAAATCAACGAAAAGTACGGAATTGATTGATTGATCAAGAGGGAGAACGACAGTGGGCGACACCCTAACGACGCTGCGTAAGAACTCCTAGAATCCGGAACCGTGTTAGGGTATGAGGATTCCAAGAGCCTTCGAGTCCTTCAAGTTGAGAGAATGTCCAAACCCTTTGGTGCTTTTTAGTGGAATCTCCAAGCCTTTAAGTCACCAAAAGGGTCCCTTTGATCTTCCAAGAGTCCAAGTCTTGAGTCTGAAGAGAAGTCCCTTTCCAAATGGAATGGAAGGGGTATTTATAGGGTTTTCTGGAAATTAGTCATGTGCAAGGCACATGCCTTAAGGGAAATTCCAGAAATACCCTTTAGTCCTTAGAGTAATGTCCATATTGCCCTGTCCTTCTAGCCACCAATCCAATCCCTCAATCAATTCCCAAAACGAGCCGCCTCCACGAGTCTTTTGCCTCGGGACACGTGGAGGCTTTTCGCAGGTCTCGCACATTTATTTCTGACTTTTCCGTCTTTATTTTATTAGGTTATGCGAACCCTAATTTGCACCCTTAATGAAGCCTTGGAACTCTAATTACGCATTCAATTCAATTAAGTCATATGAACCCTAATTTTACACTTGGGCCCACAGTTTAAAAAATGGTGCATATGAAAACTTTTGGTATGTACATATCATAACGTTGCGCATGGGAAGTTCTTGTACATATCATGCAAAAAGTCTAACCATTTTCATGAAAGAAATACTGGCTTACTGCATGCATGCCAACTTTAATCAGAACTATGTATGTCTACCTAACTTAATTATTGATGCATGCATGAACAACCTTGCTAAACTCGGGCCAATTCACCACATCGTGAGACGACTAACTTCTTTTTCATTCAACGCACTTTTCATATATTTTTGCTGCTTAGAATATATATAATACAGAAGATATTCTGCCTACATTTATTTATAATTTTTTTGAGTTATAACAACGGTTTGCGTGTTGCCATAAACCTTATAGTTCAAAAAATTTATTGTCATAGACGACTGTATACTACACACCAATATATATATATATATATATATATGTTTGGTTATCGATTGGACATATTATGTACATATTTTATGGTGAATATATAGTTGTTTTTTTAATTTGTTCACTATAGAGATATGAAAGATTAAGGCATGTCTCAAAGTTTGAAATTATTAGCTAAAAAGCTATACATTGGTATATAAACAAGCCAACAAGGAATGACACTTCATGTTTTGTCTTTTATGAATTGGTCACATGCATTTTTATTATTCCCAAAAGTATAATGTAATTATTAATACCAAAACAAAAGTTGCATGTCCAATATTTGAATATGCGATATGCCGATACATATAGGGAATTAATAATGAACTTTTCAAAAAATAAATTACCTCCAATTTTTCATAAACAGTACGTAATACTCTCTATTCTAAAATTAAAGATATATTTATAATTTTTAAGTTAATTTATAAATTTTAAAATTCAAAATTAATATGAAGTTATTTAGTTTTATTACAAACAAATATAATAATTGTAAACTAACTATAAAATATTACTAATTATCATCTTTGTTGCTTTTCAAAACTTAAACTAAATTATATCAATTTTGAGTTACATTTTAGAATTTTGCGAATGGAATTTAAGATGTTCAAATATATCTCTAATTTTAGAATGGAGTTACATAGTAGTATCTAATTAAGGCATGTTTTTCTCTTGACGGGCAAAAATAAATTTTATTGAAATCCGAAGGGATGAATTACATATTCTATTACATTTTTAAGAATAATTACAACAATAGTGCCCTCATAAAATCTTTACACAACTAATACACTTCCATATTTATTTACAATAATAGTTCAATTAGAATTCCTTAATTTAGGGAATTAGTATTCAATTATAATTTCTTAATTTATGGCTTCTTCTCTCTCCTCATCTATAACAACTGCATTAGTTAGTCATCACCCTTCTTCTTCATTCAACGTATTCTTTATATATATATATATATATATATATATATATTCCTCATGCGACTAATTATGTACTCATATGGTATCAGATTCATGCCATCCCTAACCGATGTAACCAAACAACACTCGGCAACAACATAATAAGCAATTCTCTCCGAAAATTTCAGGGGCTGATCAATCAAGACAACTGGCTCATATCTTGGTTTCCCAAATGTACCATTAATTCGCTTCACTGTAGAGTATGTCTCAGCCTGAACTTCCTTTATATCTTTTGCTCGACCCCTAACTATATATCCAATTTGCCATTCCTAGTGTCATTTCAGTCAACCTCTCGTCATCATATTTTCATTGTCCAAATCATGTATATATTTATGAGTCAACCAACTGGATATCTCCAGTAGCTTCTCAAAATGAAGGGTCAAATGGAGGTGGATATAAAGATTCGAGATGGGGTGGCGGTGGATATGAACAATCGGATGATGGTAACTAAACCTTCATACCAAGGTAACTAAACCGCTCATATCAAAGTAATCAATCAACCTCCACACTTTAAATTTTTTCTTAGATACTTGGTTACCAAATCTTCGCATCAAGGTAACAAAACCTTCATACCAAAGTAACTAATTCACATCCACACCGCAGCTTTTTTCATAAGGCAACAGGTAGCCAAACCTTCGCACTAAGGTAACCAATTCAATTTTATTAAGTTACCAATTTCGTTTGAATGTGATGCAATTGGTAGCCAACCATTCATACAAAGGTAACCATTTTATTATTTATGAGTAACAAAATAGTTATAAATTTTTTTCGTAACATTAAAAGTTACATCTATTTATTTTAAATTTTTGTAGGCTTAATCTGCTTCTTATTCTCATCAAGCGTTTTGGATAACCTGAGATTCAAGCATGGTAGTAGCCATGAGTATGTGAGGTGTGAATGAATTTTACTTATTATTTCAAAGTGTATGTGAGGAGATGAAGATTTGAATTTGAATATTTAAATTTGAATTATTATTTTGAATTTGAATTTGTTTTTGTTGTTAGATCCAAATATTTGAATTTGAATTATTAATTATGGCAGTTATTTGTCCTTGATTTTAGGTTTCCTTATTAATGTGAATTGTACTATTTTTGTAATATGTACAATCTTTTTATAATTATTTGATTGATGCACTTTTCTTGTAATTACTTTCTATTTGTTGTATACTTATGTAAAGAACCCAATCCGAAGTCATATATACAGATTGAGGCAAATCCAAAAGGTACGGATAAAACCGCAAATAATTAACGTGCCATCATAATTAAATTTAAAGAACGAAAACTTAACCATTTTAACTATATTATAAATGCATGATCAAAACCTGATGTAGCAGTTTAGATAGTCCTGCTAGACTCCAGAAAATTAAAGAGAGAAAAACTAAAATTTGATTAATTTCATTGATTTCCCATTTTCTTACAATGACATACTTATATAAGATGAAAACTAATCTTACCAGCACCTTGATCTTTAAAAGCTAATCTCAACCGTCTATTCTTAGTCTAATCATAGCCTTTCATTTATTTATATATATCTAATACCTATATTCATAACATTACCATCCCCTCAAAATCCACCTTGTCCTCAAGGTGGAAGTGCATGTAATGGTAAAGTACCAATTAATAGAAGTGACACAGGGTTAGCAAAAACATGATCTCCAATGATGTCAACATTATATGCTATCACATTCATACCAAGAAATGATCCAAGTTTTGCAAATTGATAGTAATGTGTGAACGTATGTATTGTTGTTATTTCATCCTTGACTTGTAGATCTCTCTCGCTTCGAACCAACCACTTGCTTTAGAACTTCAAGAGACGCACGTATAGAAATTGCACAAAAATTTTTTACTTGCTGCATTTTAGAGTAGTCAACACCTAAGCCTTCTACCCCTGAGCTCTTAATAAACCAATATGGAAAACCATTTTCCACAACATAGTACCCAACTGTAATATATGTTTGATTTTTCATCTGTGGCATGGTATACAAGTTGTCCATCAGTTAAAAAAAAAATTCCTTCACAATAATATGTGCATAGGTTACTTCACCCACAGCTCCACACTTGCCAATCACACAAACACTTGTACGCCCTTCATTCTTATCCTCAAAAATAACATATGCCAATTTATTCCACTTCGTAAAGGCATCCAAATTTTTTGGGTCTAAGAAATTAGTAGAACCAACCAAAATATAGAGAGGGGTATTGTTTTTCCATATGTCCACTCTAATGGGGCTGTTAATGCACCCATTTAAGATTCCCATGAAGAATTGCACACTACACATAACACAAACATATTTTGAAGATAGAAATTTGAGACTAATAATACCACCCGAGAAGGCATAAAATGAGATGTGATGATTAACTTTCTTGCTAATAGTTACCAAATGCATAAATTCCTTGTTGATGTTCTCCAACACGTACTTTGAATACATCTAAATAGGCCAACGGAGCACCACTTCCCGACCAATCCTCGAGCTAGCCCCATAAAGCTTACATTTTCCACCAAGGCTCCAAATTGCAGAGAGATGAAGTGTGTACTGTGGTCTCACGTGATCTTGGGAGATAAAATTCAACCCCATCACTTGTGTTCATCTGCCCAAATCCAGCTTCACATCCTTTAATGTACCAATGCGCATCAATAATTTTCCTATTGCAATTTGAATGATTGAATTCTTCTCCTTCTTGGCATATTCCCCTCCAAGTAAAGGGAACATCTTCCATTCCATCATCTATGAAGCTCTTGGATTCATGCCTTATTCTAGTATCCAAGACACCGGTGATAGTTCCAACTCCTGATTGACTTTTTGAAAGAATTTCGTTCACTAAATGAGACTGTACTCGCAGAAAATCCCAACTTCTAGTCGTGTGCAAACTTAAAATTTGATTAATTTCATTGATTTCCCATTTTATGTTATGAATATAGGTATTAGATATATATAAATAAATGAAAGGCTATGATTAGACTAAGAATAAACGGTTGAGATTAGCTTTTAAAGATCAAGGTGCTGGTAAGATTAATTTTATTGATTTTCCATTTTCTTACAATGACATACTTATATAAGATGAAAACTAATCTTACCAGCACCTTGATCTTTAAAAGCTAATCTCAACCGTCTATTCTTAGTCTAATCATAGCCTTTCATTTATTTATATATATCTAATACCTATATTCATAACACCTGATTTCAAACATAATCATCCTAGGTTGAAAACACGACAAACTTATCCATACATATGTAACTCGTTTTTTTTTCTCTTCTATATCTTATCTAATTTTGTTCTGGGTTGAGATTTGGGTCAGTTATGGGGATGCTATTAATTATAGGTATAAATTAAAATAACTATTTGTAATTTCGTGTATATGAGTACACTTAGAAGGGGTGAATAAGTGTAACTATCCAAATCTGATTTATAATGGTCAATTTTTAAAGTTTACAATTGCAGACTATAATCGGACAGACTAACCATGTCTGTTTTAGTATATGTTCTTCGTCTGTTATAATCGGACAGTTAATACCTGTTTGTTTTAGTATATGTCTTCATCTGTTATAATCAGACAACTAATACTTGTCTGTTTTAGTGTCTCTTCAAGCACGAACTAAAACTGAATATGCAGAATACTAAAGCAAATAAAGAAAAGAACAGAACAGTAAATCATGACAAGATTTTTACGTGGTTCATCCTCTATCCTCTAATCTAGTGGCCTAATCTATGTCCAATACCAAACGGTATTGGAGACTCTTTTTATTAAACTTAATATTCAATTAAATACAATTATAAAAAGAACTCCATGTTCAAATAAAGCTCTCCAATTCGATGGACACCTCTGCTCCTTTGCACCTCTAAAACTTTTCTCACCACTGAGACCTTTGCACTTCTGCAACCTTGAAAGCTCTTTATGAACATACCCTATCTACTGCTAGATAGACCAAACCAACCAAGGCTTAATTACACTCAGAATAAGGTACGTAGAAATTATTACAATAAGCTTCTTATTTTCCAGCCACAAAGAATTAAAGATAGTACAATGACTAGCTGAAAATAAACAACAAAAGCTCTAAATATGATTTTTCTCTAAAATAACCGCGTGATGTAGCTTCTCGTGTTATGCCCTTTTTGCCGTGGAGGAAGACCATATATAAGCAGTGAACCAACGACTATAAAGGATGGTTAACAAGACTGCTTATGTAAGACCCCAACTTATTATTAATGAAATTAAATTTTCTCTATTTATTATTTTGAAATAGTAAGGGTTGATTTGATTAATGTGGTTAGTTATGGGTAGAATGCGTAAATATTTCAAATAAGCAAGTGGTTATAAAATATTCATTGTTGTCGGAGAATATTCGTTTGGTCGTGGAATATTCTTATTGTCGGGGAATATTCGTATTTACCACAAGCAGACCTTTTCTGTAAACCCATAACTAAAGCGATTGGATGAAGAAAATGACAAGTATAAGTTGTTTATAAATAACGGCGATAGTTGTTACTGTTATCATCGTTAATATACCCGGTGGTTTAAAACACAAGAAGATACTTGCAGATCGCACCGATTATTGATTCTTACGTAAGAAGACACTACTCAATAATTGTTACAAAGAATTATTGTTCAATATTTTATTTTATTGATTCAATAATTGCTACGCTGATATGTTATATTATTGTTGTTGTTTCAATAATCACACATCACAAAGATTTTTCTTTATCAAATCAATAATTCATATTATTTGAATAATATTATTAGATAAAGATTATTGGCAATGTCTAGAAAGTTCTGCTCTAAGAAGAGGTTTGGTCACCTAATCATGCCAAGAAGAAGAAATCCTTATTAAAAGCCCCTCTTTCCGAACTATTCAGTTGTCAAGATTGTAATTCTCAGAATATTATTTATGAATAATTAATTATTGATTATTATGATAAGGAAAATATTTATTTTATGTGAATATAGATGGAGAAAATTTTAAAGTGACAATTGTTGAAAAATTGATATTTTATCTTTTCTCGATAAAATAATTCATTTAAATATATTATTATATTTTAATAATATAATAAAGGTGATATTTTTACAATGAATGTGGGATATACGAATAAATGAGGAGGAAGAATATTTTTTTTACTAAAAATATTTAAAACATGTTTTTCATGTTTGTGGACCCCATTTCTTGACTGAAATTTGATTATAGCCTGTAAAATCGCCGTATGTGGATTTCGGTCAATTTCTGTTTGGAATTTGAAAAAACTTCAATTTACAAAGTTATAGAGAATTGAATTTCCTATGGAATGGACATAAGATTCGATTTTTTTTTGATAAAAGGGCTATTTATTATGAATTATTGAAGTTTCGAAGTTCCGGAATAATTAATTTTTGGAAGTTTTAATTATTTTTATTAAGAAAAACGTTTTTATTGATTTTGGTGAGGGGGGACCACTTGTGTAGCTGATGTTTTGGATCAAAGGAAGTGTGCGTAGGAATTTATAATATATATAATAATATTTTATTAAATTTTTTGCTTTGGTGTTCTAAACATTTTCCTATAAATAGGATGCTTAGGTTAGAATTGAAAATCACACCAGAAACAAGTTTTCTCTCTCTTTCTCTCTCTATATTATTGAGCGTATTCTTGTGAGTATATTGATACTTTGAGTGTTCTATACTGATAAGTTCCCTTCAAAGACTATATTTAGATTCCAAATGTAAGATCATCTTTTCAAGGTAAGTGATGTTATTTTTTTTAAATGATATTATTTCTTCTAATATCATTATGCCGGAGTATTGGTAAGATTTTTCTTGTGAAATTCTTGTCTTTTAGTGTTGGGGTTACTATCACGTATACGGCACTATTCACGAATACGACACTATTCACAGAAAAATTAAATTTTCGTTTTTTGTCCAAAATATCTATTATGGATACTAGCTTTTATTGTATCCATGTTTTGATCATTCTTGAATTTTACTCCACTATAGTTATTTATGAAGTATTTTTGAACTTGGATCATTTAAAGTACTTAATCCTTAATATTTCGCTCTTTTGTTTCAATCGGATTCGCTTTTCTTTAAAATATTTATCATCATCCTCACCCTAAATGATGATATTATCAATATCTTTGGCCCGTAGTGGAAAAGATATATGGTTGATTTTCTTATGAATATCTTTGGCCCAGTAGTGCAAAAAGATGTACAAGTGTTGAGATGAAACACGATTAATCGATGAATATCTTTGGCACAGAGTGCAAAGATGAATATTTGATTCAAGATGTATATCGATTGATGTTACAGGATAAAATATTGATGATGGACTTTTAAATTCATAGATAATAGAGATTTCATTCTCTACATAACTCTTCTACTATGAAATATTATTTCATTGCGAATATTGATCTCAAACTTTTGTCTATTATATTCTATCGATTTTTCCTCGTGAAGACTAACGATAAGTTGTTCTATATTATCTTAGTCATAATATTTTTTACCGGGCTAGTTGAGCTCACCCTTTTCTTTTTGTTCCATTTTTCTTCGCAGGAGGCGAGAATGTAATGAAATCGGCTTCGGTATGGAATGATGGTTCTAGAAGTTGTTTTAGTAGTCCTTACTATTTTGTAAAATAGTGTATCAATAATTGTAATGAAGACTTATTTGAGTGTTGATATTGTCTAGAAGACAATATTTGTTTTTAAACTCACAGTTTATGTGTTGTCGTATTTTGCACGACAATTATATTAATAAAGTTGTAGTTGTTTCTGTACCATGTATTTGGTGACTCAGAATGAGTGTTGTATACCTATTTTGGGGGCGTCACAGCTTAGATCAAAGAAGGAATAACCCATAATATCAGCAACAATAAATTCCCAACGGATATAATATATTCTTTATAATCAGATATCCATGATATGGACTTCTAAACAAACTGAAATAAATTAATTAAAGGAATAAAAAAGATATTAAATAAAGTTTGTTTCAAACCAATAACTAATCTATTATACTATTAAGAGTTGTTACCTTTTTGGACTCCTTTTCAAATATGATTGTATATTATAAAGGAATTCTTCACATGCTATATTTAAGAAATGACTTTCAACAACGAATAAGAATTTATAGACTGCTAGCAATTTCCATGCAAATATAAAAGACTTGGATCCATTAGGAAGATTCACATGGACTATAAATACACTTTTGGGTTAATAAAGAAAACCACATATATCATTTTAGATCAGCCCAAGAAAAACAACTCTGATAAAAAAACCAGTCCATGCAAAATATATATAATATTTCCAACAACGTATTTTATCTTCATGCAGAAACATATATATTAGTCAAGATAAATCAAATAAGACTATTACACAAACCCAAATATATTGTCATTATTAAAAACACAAAAGGAATAAATCAACATTTTCTCCATTTTTGATGATGACAATATATTAAATTTTATAATTAACATGCTCCCCCTATTTATATGGGTGCCCCTAAATTTATGCATAATAAATGACTTGAACCATAAGTTACATGCTCATAGAAACTGTCAACATAACCACAAATATCTCTCCCCCTTTGTCATTATCAAAAAGAAATAAATCATCATTAAGCACAAGTAAGTTGATTTAGTTATATCTCTCCCCCTTTGTCATCAATAAAAAATAATTCATAAGAACAAAATTTTTTGAAGCAAAGACACCATAATTATAGAATTTTGTTATCTTTCCCCCTTTGATATCAAAAAATAAAGGCAAAGATAAAGAATGACACTGGAGCAAGCTTATAACAAAAGCACATATAGAAAGTAAACAAAATGATCATACCTTTGTGATTTGTTACCTATATATATTAACTTTGTTGTTACGACCAACAGTAAGCTTGATAGATGTGCTCCTTAGGGTAGCGTTGGAATTTGTATTTTCTTAACCAAATCTCTTCAAAAGTTCTTCTTTTGGTCATCCCAATGATGAGGACTTTAAAACTCAGGTTAGGAGGATGATATTTCAGTGTTCTAGTTGTTCTTGGAAGTGACATTTAACATTTGCTCTTTTGGTCCATGATCTGGTATATCAATTTTCGCTTCTAAAAATTCGTCTGAATTGTTCTAAAGCAGACGGTTCGAGTTGTCTGAATTTAGGTATTTGCAT
Source organism: Panax quinquefolius (assembly GCA_020205615.1). Lineage (NCBI taxonomy): Eukaryota > Viridiplantae > Streptophyta > Magnoliopsida > Apiales > Araliaceae > Panax > Panax quinquefolius. Next base: position 20,253,550 of record CM035163.1, read on the forward strand.
GTCTGAGTTTTCTACTAAAATGTATTTTTCAGTCATCTGCTTTTCTTGATTCACCGATTATTCTCTTCAAGGCATTTACTTAAGTCGTTCAGATTTAGCTTTTTGAGTTCCACGATTCAGATTGTATTTTCTTGCAGAAATCTCATTCTCTTCCTTTGACATAGCATTGTTAAGTTTATCAAAAATAATATTCACCCATTCCTTATCAAGATTGTCATTTGTATTAAATAAGAAGCATTTGGCATAATAAAAACTTTAGAATAAATAATATTATGAACCCTTGTCTTACAAAATCCATATATCTAATTAAAACTCTATTTAAAAACAACATGAGGTACTTACAGATTTTGCCAAATTTATAGGTAACTTACTCTCGCAAAGTAAACCATTCTTATCAGTGCTTCCACGGAAAAAGTTTTAGCAAATTATTTAGTCCAATTTATTTAGTCGTAAATAGCTTATTTTCGACGAAATTTCGTCGGAGATAAATTCGTCGAAGATAAGATAGGTACTACAAAATTTGTGATGTATGGTATCTTCGACGCGTATATATACGGCTGAATTTTCGACGGAATATTCCGTCGGAAATAACTTATTTTCGACTGAATAGGCTTATTTTTGAGGGAAATTTTCGTCAAAAATAAGGCTTTTCCTTGTAGTGTTTCTTGTTGCTAGAAATTTATAGATATTGTTATAATATTCTTTCTTAATCAAAAAGTACATACAAGCCTACTGTGGCTTGTGTTTGATCCAGTGGTGGATAGGATAATGCAAAGCAGACTTTGAAGGTTGCTGTGGAGCAAAGGTTGCTGTGAAGCAAAAGGTTCTATTGTGCAACAAGGGACACTGGTATCCATCATTATCTGAATTACTTTGTACAGAGAGTTATCTGTGTAATTACTTAAATATTAAAGTTAAAAAAATAGTCTTCGATACCAATTGGTATTGGCCGTAGATTAAGCCATTAGAAATTAAGAGTAGAGTCACGTAAAAATTTTGATGTTTTAGTTTACTGTTTATCTTGTTTGCATTGTTTCAATTATGCACTTAATTATGATTAAGTGCAGAATTGAAACAATGCAAATAAGATAAACAGTAAATCAGAACATTAAGATTTTTACATTGATAAAAGGAATTACTGTTTAAACAAGTTATGCATATTAATTTAAACACTTAATTAAGCAGATAAATGATAATTTATCTGAATAATTCAATTATCAAAAAAATTTAAAATTATAATTATAAATTATTTTCATCATAAAACACCTATCCACCTCTATTTATTTAGATGTGCACTTCTGAATTTCAAACCCAAATCTTCATTCTTTGACATCTTTAATTTCCTTAAAAAAGAATATGCCTTAAGATGCAATGTACCTCTTTTCTTTGCTGGACATGCAATGTGGTTAGGAGAGAGACATATGCACATGCTGGTATACGTGTAAATGTACATTCTCTCCATTTGATTCTGTATATATATCATACTAGAACATTCTATTATCCACGTATATATATATATATATATATATATATATATATATATATATTTGGTGGCAAATTAAAGGCAATCAAAATAGCCACCTAAAAAAACAATTTTTTCCTGAGTACTAGCTTGTTTTTGGCACATTAATATATATTGGGGGTGCATGTGCACCACGTTAGCAGATATTTGATAGGTAGACTACCATTCGACCACCAGTACCCTGACCACCCAAGATTTATAGATGGAGTTATTTTTGGTGGATATATAAATTGAATATGAGTGTATTTAAATTTTATATATTTAAATTTTTATTCATTATTAAAGGTTAAAATACAAATAAATAAAATTTAAATACATTCATATCTAATTTTTATGTCCACATAAAATTTTTGTTATAGATGTAGGGAAGTACTATTTTAACATATATTTTTGAAATTTTTATATGATTCCTTTTTACATAAAGGTGAGACTCACTGTATGCTTTTGTGAGAGAATCATGTAAAAATATCAAAAATACATATAAAAATATCAATTCTTTATATATACTAATAGTTCTTCCGTTTAAAAAAAGAGTTTTATTTGTAGTATTTATAAATATTAACAATGTGTTTGTATTTTATATCCAAATCTAAAAGTAAAAAAATATTAATCTAATTGTAGTTGTATGATAATAGAATTATAATAATCAAGTTATAGAACAAAAAATATTTTGTAAATTAAATTATTAATCACTGAGTATTAACATATACCAAAATTTAGACAGAGTTCCCGGCCATGTCTATTTCTCCACGAAGAGAGAAAGAGAGAATCTAAAGCTCCTTTGAGAAAAGGATGACACTGACCAAATGCTGACGATTTTGGCCAGGGAATAAAGTGTATTTGGCCGAACAGTGTCCGTGTGAACCAAACAAAGCTACCTTTTGCACTTTCTCTACATTATCTTCCGATTTTAATTTACATGCACTATACATTATTTCGCACACAAATATATATTCGTATATATACGGATGCGTATTTCATAATTAACGTTAGTTATAAAAAAATGTTAATGCATCACTTTTTTGGCTAAATGTTTACAATTTAAAAATAAGTTATAGAGAAATTGGGACTTATTTTTTAAATCGTGATTGTGTTATATATATATATATATATATATATATATATATATATCAGTTAAAACTGATCTATAGTTAACGATAGTTGTGATGTTGTGAATCCCTTTTTCTATATATATGTGTGTGTGTGTGTGTGTGTGTGTGTAGAGAGAGAGAGAAGGGGCGGAGGAAAGGAGAGATGGAGAGAACATGGGAAGAAAGCAAATATAATTGAGGAGAAATGTTTTAATATGAAATAACAGTTAGTTATGGATTCCACGTCCAAAAGTAAAGACCTTTCTTTGCAACCAATAAAACCAATTAATCCATCCAAATCAGATTCTTTTCATTACTTTCTTTCATCTTTCCTTGTACTACAAAGAACACATGCATTCATACATACGTAACAAACACTTATTAATTATATATATGACTTAATTCCCTAAATCTAATTGGAATTAAACCAATTCTTCAACTACATTTTTTTTCTGCACAATGAAGACCATATTATTACGTACTATGCTTACTTTTTGTCAAATCTCTAGCTAAAAATAAAATTTACTACTGTTGATGATCAATATTAACTTCGTTGCTGATTGTCTGTTGAGGATGCAAGTTGGAACGTTAAAATGACTCATTGAGTTCGAATTAATTGATGTAGAAATATTGAAAGATTGTTGCGAATCATTTGAGGGAATTGTCAAATGGAGAGGAGAGAGAAATTATTTGGTAGTTGCATAGTTTTGATAAAAAGGCCAAAAGACTTGAAAGGGAACCCCTCGTTTTCTCCTGCCAAAAGTACTACTCCATATTTACATATAACTTGCTTTTTTTTTTTTTTTTTTGCTTAAAATTATATCCTCATGGATAATTGAAAGGCCAGCAAATATATAAACATCCAGTAAACCAAGCTTTGATATCCCACTTTTGGTACCTGTTAAAAACCATAAGCATCACAAAACAAATTAAACTTAAAAACATTTATTTATTTATATAAAACCAAAAGGAACATAAAATTAGAATTAGATTGATATTTTTCATGGACAATAACCACTCTTCAATAATAATTTCCATACATATACGTCATTCTCACAATTGTAAATGGTTCTTTATCTCTCTCTCTCTCTCTCTCTCTATATATATATATATATATATATATATATATATATATCGTATCAGCCACCTTTTCACTTTTATCCATTATTTGAAAATTAAGAATTTTTATACGATAGTATGTTTAAAGATAAAAAATAAATAAAAACTATGGATTAATTTACCAGATGATTTGCAGAAGAAGTGAGAGAAATGGAAGCGGTTGAGGTCGAGGTAGTGGTTGATGTTGAGGTCGAGGTAGAGGTTGATGAAGTAGTGGAAGAGCTCGACAAGCCAACATTGTATGCCATGGTTAAGTCTGGTTGATACAAACCATAGTTCCTCTCCGACGTCGGTCCGGGCTTCATGTCTTCATTAAACAAAGCAAACAAATAAACCTCAAGTCTCATTTTAGGCCTTAAAGGAGTTCCTTCATTTCCCAGTTGCCTTCTCAACAAATTCCTATTATAAATAGCTGCATTTTGTAATGTTGCACCAATTTCATTAGGGTCACCTTTCGATGGCCAGCCCGTCTCGGAAACCCTAACCTCAATCCCTCCAAACCCTAATCTAGCCATGGCAAAAAGAACTGAATCCACTTGGGCATATAACATGTTGTCATAATGAAGTTTTGTGTAAGGGTCAACCATTCCGGAATTAGGGTTCAATAACACATAGTCTAAAGAAATTTCATTAGGTTTATCTTTATAAGCAAAATATGGGTATGCATTGATCCAAAAAGGGGATTTAGTAATGGACAAGAAGTGTAAAAATTGTGTCATGATTACGGTGAGCTCGGGCTGAAAACATCCGGCGGACGGAGGGTAAGAATTGGCAAGAACCGCTAGAGAAGAAGGGGTTGACACTTGAATGTATTGATCGAGCCCTAGTTGAACTAGGGCTCCATGAATACTAAAAATGGCTGGCACAAGTTTAGCCATTAGGGCCGTGTCAGCCCCGGTGAAGACCTCGTTTCCAACTGCAATTCCGGTGATCCTTGTGGCCGGAACATAGGGTTTTATGTGGGTGTTTACCCATTGAAGGGCTTGTTGTGGATCCATTAAGACACCTAGCATGTCATTTTCGACGGTCACGATTAGTTCAACGCCGGAGTTGGCAAATGCAGTTGAAATTTGAGGATTTGTGTCGTAAATTCTTGCTTTTGTGATCCTAACTGATTGTAAAAGTTGAAGAACTTTATCTGGTTGTGGTAAATTGTTGCCAATTTGGCCATAGTTGATGCCAAGAGAATGAACTTGTTGTAGAAAATTAAAACCTGTCAAAAATAACAATATATATCAAGATTCTCTCATTATTAGACAACAACAACGACATTATATATGAGTAAAAAATACACTAAAAATGAAGTAAAAATAGTGAAAAGAAGGTACCTGAAAAAGAGAGAGTTACGATTATAAGAATAATGTGTAACATGGCAATTTTGCTAGAACATATAGCCATGATTTGACAGAGAGGATTTAGGGAGAGAAATTTAGAGAGAGAGAGAATTAGTAATGAGAGAGAGAGAGAGAGAGGAGGGGAAGAGTAAAGGAAGGGTAGAAGAAATATATATAAGTATAATTTTGAATATAAAGTAGTTTATATATTATTATATATTATAGGGTGTGATTAATTCTTTTCTTTGCTTGTTTGAATATTTGTTATTTGGGGTTGGAGGTTATTGGTTGCCTTGCCTTGCCATGCCAATGTTGGCTTTGGGTCTTAAATGACTTAATTGGTCTTCTCTTCTCTTCTCTTCTCTCTTATTCTCTTAGGTTCTTTTTGGTCACCCTTGTCTGGCCAGGTGTCTTTCCAAGGAAGACAACTCCGATCCTAATCCATATGACAAGTATACCCTTCAACAAACATTTTCTTCACACAAAAGGAAAGGGTCACTCCCAAATATATTGTGGTAGTAAAATATTGTAATCTTTTGAAGAAAAAAAAAACAAATCCATATAAAAGTTGTATCTATATCTCACAAAATTCTGTTTCTATGAAAGAGATTGGGAATTTTGGAAGTTGTAACTTTGGAATGGGTCTATTGTCATTTTACAAGTTGGTTGTTTTTTACCTTCTTCTAATAAAATGCCACGGGAGCTTTGTAACTTTGCGCCCACTCCATATTTCATACAAGCTACTCACTCAGATTTGACATAATATTACTCTCTTGGGGCTATGACTCTTTCCGGTCATGATCTACTTGTTGAACTGACCCATTGTAAGTGCCGGTTGACATGTGTGGCAAGCAAAAAAATCGTGACTTCAGTTCTAGGGCAGGGTTTGCGTGTTGTTGTGAGGAGGAGAGAAATCCACTGAAAAGATTTTAATTAATTGATTGATCAAGAGGAGAACGACAATGTGGCGACATCTAACGACGCGTGTGGTAACTCCCTGTAATCCTAACCATTAGTTAGAATGCGGATTCCAAGAAATTTTCTCAGTCCTTCAAGTTGAGAGAATGTCCAAACCCTTTGGTGCTTTTAGGTGGAATCTCCAAGCCTTTAAGTCACCAAAAGGATCCTTTCGATCTTCCAAGAAATCCAAGTCTTCGGGCCTCCGTAGAAAGTCCCTTCCCAATGGAGTGGAAGAGATATTTATAGGGTTTTTGAGAGAGTGGTCATGTGATAAAGACATGTCCCTGGAGAAATTTCAAATTTACCCTTAGTCATCAAAGTAATGCCGGATCGTCTCGCCTTTCTCTACCCACCAATCCAATCCCTTAATCAATTCCCAAAATGAGTCACCTCCACGTGCTTCTGCCTCGGGACACGTGAAAGATTCTCTCAGATCTTGCTTCTTTATTTTCGGCTCTTCCGTCTTTCCATTTAATCATAATACGAACCTTAATTTGTGCATTTAATTCAATTAGGTCAATTGAACCCTAATTTGCACTTGGGCCCACAACATGAAATTAACTTTAGTTAATTGATCAATACAATGTCGATATGCAAATCGGAAGGTGATCTCTCTCTGTATGTCAGTACTGTATTAATTAATTGACCAACTTATCATGAAGTTAACTTCATAGTAACCGAATCTGTGTCCTTGAATGCATATAGCAAACTTCCACTTGATCACTTTGAAAAATATTGTAAATTTTTTAAAAAATAAGAGATTAAATAAATCCATGCATCTTTATATAAAGAGAATCTCAACTGTTATGCCAACGCTAATTTGGGTCACACATGCTCAAATAATTTTTTTTATCTTTCTTAATCTCGAACAAGGTCAAACTACCCCATGAAGTTGGGGAGCTGGCTAGCTAGCTCAGGTGTATACTACATGCAACATTTGAAGAGTGTTTAATGCACTCAAAAACTCTTATTTTTCTGATTTTATTTTTTGTTTATTCTAGAATTTTGGGCAGTCTCAATAAGCATGTTGGACTACCTTCTTATTTAAAATATTAATCTATTAAGTCAAAACTTTATCATACTTATTAACTCATTTATATTTTTAAATTTATCTAATTTAAAATTTATGTGAGATATCCTATCCTTTGATCACTAAGCCCGGCCCCACCAATTATGCCCCATATCCCATGGTATAGATACTAGATGTTGGCTATTACCTATTAAGAAGCAGATCCTCGTATAGAATTAGCACACGAAGGTAAAACATATATATATGTTAATCTATTAACATCTAAAATTTGGGAGAATTAAAAGAAAAGGATTTTAATTTGTATTACAACAACATCATCAATTAAGGAAAAGATGATGATAATGATATTGGTAAAAAGCGATTATAATTATAATCACAACAATAATTTATTCTAATGACCACGTACAGTCATGATTAATTACTGCACTTTAATTTAAATAATATAATTAACGACAAAAGCATGGGTGGGATGATTATAATTATTAAAATAAAAAAAGGAATTATAAATGGAATAATATTTATTCAATTAATTCTTGGCCGATCAGCCTTGGAATAAAGTCGTAAGAGCACTTTTAGCAAGGAGACAAACCAATGCGTGTGTAAAATTGGAGCTTTTGGAAATTCAAAGATGACTTACCATAGAGAGGAAATATAAAGTTGTGTTTGGTAAGAGGATAAGGAATGGAATACGTGGGAATGATGAGATGCAAGTGTCCGTATCGATCTCTGCAGATTTTATTTTTCCTTTGTTTGGCTGCTTCAAAAATTACTTTTTATTATACCGACATCAGTTTTTGTGAAGTAAAATAGTAAATCAAATAAAATATAATCAAAAATCAAACTAAGGATATATGCAACATATATAAAGGATAGTATAAACAACAACGTCGTCATATATGAATACATAGAGATATAAAAGAATTAAAAAAGAACTTATATACTAATTTATTATATTTTATCTCTTAAAATATTACGTTAATCGCATTATTACCAAATGTATTTTCGATCCTCTAAAATAATTGGGCTTACAAATTGCTACAAAAACTACATAATTACATACAATATCCCCAAATTCAGATTCCGATTGAAATTAACCGGAATACCCGACCGACCAGTCTGTCAATCCAATTAATTAGTTTTATACAGCCTGATTGTATTTAGATACGGTTTGACCTCATCAAAAAAAAATTAAGATATATATTTCTGAATACAATTACCCCAATTAAAATACTTTTAAATACAATTAAATGGCCAAGGGTGATGTGACAAAGTATTATTAAGTACAAAATTCTTACTTTAAATTTATAAATAAATGTATATCAAAATTTAAATTTCATAAATTAATGTAATCAAAATTTAATACTACTTTTTTTTTGTAGAACGAATTTACCTAAATTAGAACTTCAAAACATCATATACAAAAGACAAGAAAAAAGAAAAAGTTCTTACCCTCGTCCCCCAAATCCCAATCCCCGTCCCTTTGTCCCCTCGTCCGTCCCTAGCTCCATTGAATACTGAAATTCTTCCCTTTCTCCTCGTCTCTCTCTCTCTCTCTCTCTCTTTTTTTTAATTTATATAATTGTTTTCAGCAAACATTATTAAAATCTAGATCTCGCTAGAAAATAAAATAGAAAGAAGAATCAAATTAAATATTTTTTTTGTTGGTGTAAAATTACATTTTTGTTGAATTTTTCTTTACTTGGGTGGCATTCGTACACATGCAATATATGAATTTAGAATTTGTATCAAAAGATATGCCATGTCCAATCGTTTGGATTCAAGTACTAGCTTCCACTTAACCACTTGGTACGTACTTTGGTAGGTTAAGTGCGGATATTATCATTTCTTTTCCTTTTTTATCCTTTTCCTACTGTTGGTGGATTATGTCGTTTAGTCAACTAATTGCAACTTAATTAAGATGGATAAAAGTGGGTTATTATATATACATCATCCAGGATAAGCATTTGGATGTAATTAGACTAATTTGCTCAACTGCTTGCATGTTAACTAACGGATTAAGTACTTCAAAAGTTACATCTGCATATCTTTATTTTCCAACACATATATAGAAGAGGAACGTACGTACATGCATGCACATAATACTGTCGTACGTAGAAATTATTACTTAATTATAGCTCAAATATATTCATGTATGATTGTATTCTCTCCTAAATTATACTCGTAGATTAGTACGTAATAACTAATGGATTAATTTCAGCCAGCTGTACAAAATAGACCTAAGTTTTTTATATATATATATATATATATATATATATATATATATATATACAATAAAGCTCTTAAACGGACTGTTCGTAAACGAACAGTCCAACCTGACAGTACTCATTATCAAAGTCTTGCTTGACATACCGGTTACTCTCCCTTCATTAAAAAACAAAACTTGTATCCAAACAAAACTTTATTGCTTCCAGCCATTCTCTCTTCCACGCATTCTCTATTCCCTCTTCCCTCTACCCTCTTCCTCTCCGTACCACGTATTCTCTTCTCCCTCTGCATACCAGCGATTGAAGAGTCATTCCGCCCAGGTAACACAGGTTTGACGTCCCAAATTCGTCCAGGTAATATTTTTTCTCTCTTTTCAGATTTGAGTTTAAACGAAAAAAAGAAGAAGAAGAGGAATCTAGGTTTAAACCCAGATCTAAATAACTAAATCAGGGTATAAAAAAAAGAAGATTTTGGATTAATTGTTTTGTTTTTTTTTCTTCTTTACAAAATAGAACAACATTTTTCTTTTATTCTTCGGTTGGCTGCACAGTTGGGAGAAAACAGTGCAAACCCATTTGACCACATATCACACATTCTGCTGATTGAATTTTTAATCCATTTAATGGTTTAATTTCTTCCATATCTGAATTTATTAAAATACTTAATTGGTTTGTTTGTTTATAGGTAAACTCTGCTCTGAGATGTTTGTTTATTAATTAGATTAATTGTTCTGTTTGTTTATTAAACTACTTAATTGGTTTGTTTGTTTATATTTAATTTTTAATTCATTTAATGGTTTTACATTCCTAATTTGGATGAGGACTTTAAACATCTGCTGATCAAAAAAACTCAAAAATTTGCTGATCATTTTTTAAATGATAGACTTTACATTCCTAATTTGCAGGGGAACAAAAGAACTCAAAAACTTTAACATCTGTTGATCATTTTTTAAATAAGGACTTTTAATACTTGATTATCATTTTTTAAATAAGGACTTTTAATACTTGATTATTAAATTGAATAAGGACTTTTAATACTTGATTATCTTTTAAATTGAATATATTGAATAATGGTGGTAAAAGTGTAGGAGTTTCTGGTGAAAAAATTGGTCTTGATATACTTAGTTCAGTGAAATTGAGTTCAACATATGAACATATGCTTCAAGAACCGAGTCAAGTGCGGGCAAAGGGGTGCGGAAAAAGGCTCAAAGGAGGAAAAGAAAGAGCATTAGGGAGGCCAAAAAAATAGAAACCGAGAATGTGTCGTGGATGTGAAAAAATTAGACAAGCACATGATAAAAGAAATTGTCCAATGCTTCAACTCAAGTAACAAATCTTTTTATTTCTGTTTAATCATTTTAATTTGATTTTGACAAAATTATGAATATATTTTTTATTTAATGTGATTTTATTGAATTTTTTGTAGGTCGTCCAGTATCTTTAAGATTCCAATTCAAATGCAATGAAGACTATGCGAAAATTATTCATCTACTTGATTAATTGACTACTATTTTTATTTTTTGACTATGTAATGATTATCAAGTTGTGTGTAGTTAACCAAAGTTGTTAATTCACTAGAATTATATTTTATTGAAGTTATGTTTTATCAATTATTGGCCTTTTTTTTATTCGATGGTATGTAGAGAGAAAAGAGAATGGCCGGAAGAGAGTAGAGAGAATAATTAATAAGTTCTGTTTGGATATAATTGATAAGTTTTGTTTGGATGCAAGTTTTGTTTTTTAGTGAAAACAGAGTAACTGGTATGTCAAGCAAGACTTTGATAATGAGTACTGTCAGGTTAGACTGTTCATTTACGAACATTCCATTTAAGAGCTTTATTGTATATATATATATATATATATATATATATATATATATATATATATAATCCATAGCGTGTACTTGCTACGAATTCTTATAGGATATATATCATCTCTATCATCCATTTTAAACATCAACGGGCGAGATTAAAAAAATCAAATCAGCCGTAGCGAACGCTAATCAGTTTCCATGCGAGAAAGTGTTTGACTTTATTAATTAGAATTTAGAGTTTATTAACTAAGATTTAGAGTTTATAAAGTAGGCTTAAGAGTTTATTAATTAGGTTTAGAGTTTATTAATGGGTTAATAAGGTTAATAAACCTTAAACCCTAAACCTTGATTAATAAACTTTAAATCCGGTTCAAAATCCTTAACCTGAGTTAATAAACCGTAAACCCTGCTAGTTAATAAAAGCAAATCCTTACTTGCGTGAAAGAGATGAAAATTCTATATATATAGCGTCTCGATACTATTATACTACAAAAAAATGATCTTTTGTGATAACTTAAATTTATCATATAAATTCAAAAATTCATCACAAAAGATTTTTGTGATGACTTTATCATTCACGAAGGTCATCTTGTATACCCCCCCATCATGAAAGCCTTTTTGTAATGGTTTTGACAATCACACAAACACTTGGTGTTTTTGTGATGATCGATTAATACAATCACATTAACACCGCGTAATCTATTGTGATTATCAAAGTCATCACAAAAAACACATGATCAAAGGTAAGAACATGAATCTCTTTTTACGGACAATTTATTTCAATATATTAACTGTATCAAATAATACTTGTAGGATTCGAACCCTCCTCCCATTTGCAAACTAAATAACAAGTATTACCATTACACCAAAACTCAGATCATGATTATAATTTAAGATAAAATATAAAAAGAAACATATATGAGTCGACTTACTTAGTCCCACATAAAATTTAGTGATTGCAATATATATAGTGGTCGCAAATAATCTATAATGATGGTAAAATTAGTCATCATTGAGAGTCATTATATATTTTATTATTTTGTGATTGATGATTTGAAAATTCAATCACAAAATACATTCTTTTTTATAATTACAAATAAAAATTGTCACAAAAATCTATCCTTTTTAATGATTATTATGACCGTTATAAATTATTATTTTGATTATTTTTTTCATTAAAATATTGATGATAACTTAAATGCAATCACGAAAAAGGTATATCCATGAGTGATGGCCTAGTGCGTCACAAAAAGAAAATTTATTTTGCATGATTTTTTTTTTTGATAAACATGATAATCACAATTATAATATATTGATGACACAATTTGTCATCATTAAGAGCCATCAATATACTATTATTTTGTGATTGTTCAAAAAGTCCATCACAAATTATTATCTTTTGTAAATGTTTTTAAAAATTATCACAAAGTTCCATCACGTATTCTTATTTTTCTAATAGCGGATGAATATATTGTATTTTTTAAATCGTCCATTACTATTAGTAACTGACAATAATTTTAGCTTTTTTAGTTTTGTAATGATGTTTAAAATAAATAGTAAAAATAATACATGCCCTATAAAAATTTGTAACAAGTACATGTTATAACATGGATTATGTAACAAGTACATGTTAAGGATTATATATATATATATATATATATATATATATATATATATATATATATATATATATATATATATAGAACCGTAGCTTCGTAGAGTCAAAATTATAGTAGAAGACAAGACACGGGTGATCCCTGTCCATAAGGTCTTTATCGCCCCCACTACGATCGGTTTTGTAAGACCCAAACTTTTTATTAATAAAGATTTAATTTTCTCTAAATATTATTTTGAATAATAATGTGTTGATTTGATAAAATAATATAGTTATGGGTGATATATGCAAATTTTGCAAAGTAAGCAAGTTGTCATAAAATATTCGTTTGGTCAGAGAATATTCGTTTGGTCGGAGAATATTCTTTTTATCGAGGAATATTCGTATGACGGCGCAATCATTGGTGGACTCCATAACGGAATAACTGTCGGATATAGAAATATCCGACAAGACTTTTACCGTTAAACTGTTGAAATATCCGGTGATAAAAGTACAGTAATACGCGTTGTTCCAAGGTGGTACGTGATATTGCACAGTACGTATATCTGATTATTGATGCTTACGTAAGAAGTCACTCAGTTTCATTTAATAATTGTCACAGTAGTTGCTGCATAGTATCTTATATTAATGATTCAATTATTGTCACAGTATCATCTGTATAATATTTTATATTATTAAATTAATAATTAAGACGAAACAATTATTCATATTATTATTTGTATTATTGACAATGTCTAAAAAGTTCTGTCGAGAAAAGGGGTTAGGTTATTTAATTACGCGCCAATAAGGAGAAATTCTTATCGAAAAGCTCCCTCTTTCCTGGGAATGATCTGGTTGTCAATATTGTGAGTTATAATATTATTGATGAAGAATTGTTGAAAGATTAAAAATGTGTTAATTGAAGATAAAGTGATTTGTGATAAATATTTATTTAATTTTTGATATAAATAAGAGGTTTGTCATGAGACGCTTGTTGTAAGTTTGGTTTATTCTATGGGACCCATAAGTCATCATCTAAGAGTCATTTTCGCCAATAGTACTTGTCTTTTCACATTACAGGCATCAAACCACTTGCCTTTTCACATTACAGGCGTCAAACCACTTACCTTTCACATTACCAGACGTCAAGCCACTTGCCTCTTCACATTGCAAAGGCTAAGCTAGAATTCTTCTATAAATAGAAGCTTATTTCTTCCTTCATTCTCACCAATTCACTAAGACTCACAAGAGAAAACTATAGAGAGAAAATAAGAGAGAAAGAAGAAGAGTATTCTACTACTACACTATTGCAGTATCCAATCTCATACTAAGGGATGAAGTGTTATTTCTTTCGTATTCGTAAAAGATGTTATTTTTTTCATACTCATAAGGGTTATCATTCCATTTTTTATTAATCTGTAGAAATAACCTGTCTACGCGGATTACCGTATGCGTGGTTAATAACCCTTCGTATTCATTCTTTATTAATCTGTGAGAATAACCTGTCTACGCGGATTACCGCGTGCCTAGTTAATAACCCTTCGTATTCATTTTTTATTAAGTTGTGGAAATGATCTGTCTACGCGGATTACCGCATGATGGGTGAAAATCCATCTGTAGTTTCGTATATTCTTTTATACTCCATATTATGTAAGTGATATTATTTCATTTTATATTCCTAAATCTAAACTTACTATGGTAAGTATTGTTTCTATAATTCCTAAAATGATTAAGAAATCCTTGAGGTTTGCGCTTCAATATCTAATATTATTTCATTGGAATATTGGCCTGAACTTTCTTATTAAATTTTAATATTTTTATTCTGGGTACTATTCACGGGGTACTATTCACAATAAAATTGGTTTCTTTTTTGTTCAAATTATTTTTGATACATGAATATCATTCTTGAATTTTACTCCACAATTAGTTAGCATGTTGACAATTTGGACATTCTTGAACTCTGGATAAATTAAATTATAAATCTCTAATATTTATCATTGATCTCACTTGATTAATTCTTTATATCATTGTCATCATCCTCATGCTTATATTGTGATGAAAGTTATCTTTGGTCCGTAGTGCAAAGATGGACTGTTGATTGGTGTGATTATGACCAGTAATTATGTATTGGTATAATCATGACCTTTAATGTTACAAATAAAGGTTTGTACTGAAAGTCCTCTTTGGCCCGTAATGCATAAATGGACAGATGTTTGGCATGATCATGACCACTGGTGATGCAAATGATTATCTTTGGCCCGTAGTGCATAGATAATTAATTCGTTGAATGGAAATAATTATTGATTGGTGTTATAGGGATAAAATATTGATGATGGACTTTTAAATGATAGAAGATAGTAGACATCATGCTCTACTTGACTTTTATAATGGATTGCTATTTTCGCTGCAGTTATTGATCTAAAACTTGTTGTTTATTGTATTCTATTAGATTTTTCTCTATTGAGGACTAAAGATAATTTGTTCTACATTATCTTAGCCATAATATTTTTTACTGGGCTAGTTGAGCTCACCCTTTTCTTTCATTAATGTTCTCTTAGGGAAATAAGAATATAGTTGGGACTAGTTGGGATATGGAGTGACTGTCCAAGATAGTCACTATAGCAGTCTTTATTATATTGTAAAATAGTGTGACAATATTTGTAATGAAGACTTAATTTGAGTATGGATATTGTCGTATTATGTACAGTACAATATTTGTATTCAAACTCTCAGCTTATTTATTTTCGTATTTTGCACGACAGTTGTATAAATGAATTTGTATTTGGATTATGTATCATATATTTTGGCGACTCGAAATGGGTTGTGTGGACCTATTTTGGAGGCGTCACAGGTTTGCTAAGGGTTTCAAATGATATACCTCCAGGATATATGTCAAGCCTTTGGTGAATTATTCATGATAGCAATTCACAGAAAATTTAAATAAAACACTACTTTATATATAGTAGTTATTTGTTTGTAAGAAGAATACGAGAAGATAGAAAAAAGAGAAAGTTCATGTGCAAAATCTTATATATAAAATTATATCTTACATATACATATATATCTAATCTTATAAATATATCAACATATATATACATATATGTAAGTTACATAAAATACTATATAATTCTATATTTAATCATACTTATTAATATTAAATATGTAAGTTAATATAGTGGTTAATTAGAATTTAAATGGTACTTAATATTTTCCTTTTGATCTAAAATAAAATAGACTTCTATTAAATCAAACTAAGAAAAAATTGTTTTTATGAAACAATTTTTTATCTTATTAAATGACTCACCATAGGCACAAATCAAATAAAGTTCTCTTTTATTCTCCACAATTAGGGAAACAAATTACACCTTTATATCTACTTAAATTATGCACACTAATGAGTTTTATTCAAGCCCAAACTTGACAATAATTAAGTCTCTAAATATAGAATAAGGTGCAATTTCTAACAATCCCCCACTTGTTTGGAAAAAATTATTTTTAATCCAAACAACTTCCTGTCAAACAACTCGAAGGCATGTTTGCATAAAAGAGGGTGTGACGAACATTGAACCTTCCCTTAGTGTAACAATTCAAAGTCACATCGAAGTTGAATGTGTCCGTAGATTGAACCTCTCTACTTCTATATGATATGATCGGAATTGTCGCGCACACACAAAATTCTCATACGATGGTGAATATTCTCAATTGTTTTGCGCTAATATAGCCATGCGCAATACCCAATACTCTGTTTCATGAACCTCTAAGAGAGTAAACCATAACCCTCTATAAGAAGCGGCTCCATTTCTAGTTTATATAGACAAAGTGTTTCATGTTGGGTTTCCCTCCTTTGTGGGATCCATCTATTTCTTAATTACAGTCTTTGGCATGCACCTTGGTAAAATGTATGGCTTTTATTTTTGGTGGTTTTTCCATGCATGACTCTTGGTATTCTCAAGGCTTGGCTTGGAGTCTTCAAGAAGATACAAATCCTTATAAATTTGAGACATGTCCCATTTTGGTAGAGGCGAGCGTATATGTAAAAGGAAAGAGAGAGCTTCATTCAGATAAAATTCTTCTGTTAGTTCTTCCTAGTTCTGATAAATTCTCCTGTTCAATCCTGTTTATTCTTGGAGATTTGTTTTCTCATTGGTGAGGTATTTTTCCTCTTGTGGTTTACACCTTTGGTGTGTTTGAAAGGCTTATGCCTTTTTTGGCCATTTTGTAAACTCTATTTGGTGATAGTGGAAGAAACTGACCTACCGGTCTTTTGGATGTACCTCAGTTGGAGGGAACCACGTAATTCTTGTGTGCCTACTTCTTTTTGTTATTTTCTTGCATTGCTTCCATTGATTTACACTTGTGGGAAAGCCATATTTTTCTCAACATTTCATACATGTGTTTCTGATGCTAAGAACACAACAACTTTGTTAAGAGTATAACTCAATCTCGGTCGTGCAACGTAACAGACATTACTATCTTAGACTACATATGTAACCACATCGATAGTAACATAGTTAATAATCGTGACTTGTTTTTCCCATTGAACCTATAAACTAGGGGTAACCTAAGAATATAGGTTCCCATCACTCGTGACACAAAGTGGTTTACGTTCCATATCACAAATAGTTAAACTTACTAAGCTCTCATCAAAATCTTAGTAAAAAGATAAGTCAAGTCGTCACTTGGCTTCTTCATAGACAAAAATTCTGATACCTTCTTGTATCAATTGTCTAACAAAATATATGTCTATGACCAACCTGTCAAAACATACCTTTAAAGGTAATCTCATATGCTCTATACAAAAACAATTTCATTATCTCAACATATGGACAAAATAATTTTGGAAGTGGCCACAATTTGACGTTTCAACAACAAATCTCGATTCCTATTGCTTTCTACATCATATAAAGCAATAGTATTACCTGAAGTAAATTATACCCTTCACAAAGAGTAATAATATATCTACCTTCTTGTGAAAATATAAGAATATATTCACATACTTGTGAATATTTTCTTACTTAATTAATAATGATCACAAGGACCCGTGAAGGATTAATAACATTAGATCCATTTATTGAAATGAGAAATACTCATTTGTTTCTTACTCATCTAAGAAACAATGCCCAAGATTGGGTGAAAATTCACCTACTTGTGAATTTATAATTTCTCTCATTAAAATATAAGTGACATTATGTGATCTATTAAAACATTGAATTTAACAAAAATCAATTTAAAATCGCTAATATATTAAGTTTAAAACTGTAGGTAATATTTGATCTCGTGCATTGCATATCAAATATAAGGCTCCCACTAACACAAGTGTACTTCAGATTTGTAATAGCTATATCAGAATTAACTTCTAGTGTACCACCACTATTAAAGAAATATTAAATTCTTCAATCTCAAGGTTATCAAACTTAGTTCAGTACAACCCCACAATATAATTAAATTGATATGGTTGAAATCCTCACTATGTTTTCACATGATAATAAGATAACATCTATTTTACAAGTCTTTCAACATAAAGACAAAAAATAGATGTCTTAAACTCGTTTATACGTTAACAATATTGTGTAAAATGATCAATGTATCATTAATATACACAAAAACTATCAAATTATAGTTTATTAAATTATATCGTTAGTGTAAACATATAAATATTCTATATTCGATAAATAGGAAAAAAGTGAAGTACTAGCTAGTTCTTAATTTAAACCACAAGTACATAACTATTTTACACTTTAACCTCTCAATCGAAAAGAATAAACCATCTTGTTCATTCACAATATACTCCTTCAATCAAATTTGTTGAAAACTTGAGTTGGAGTAATATCATAATCGATGCTAAAATGTTAAAATAGTTTATACTCTCTTGTCTAAAACCTTGAATTATTTTTTTTCAAAGTAAAATAACCATTAGTATCGAATCACTTATTGCTATACAACGAATTTAGAATCTCAAAATAAATATGCACATACATATAATTATCGCCTAATATATATCCACTTTAATATTTATAATTTATTTTTAATCTCACTATTAAACTCAATCACTATACATATTTTAGATCATATTTAGGCTAATAAAATAGGTATTTTATTTACCAAATTATTATATTGATTTCCTTCACCCCAAATCAATATTGTTCCTTCTAGGTTTAGTAACTTTGTAGGACCTTAGAGTAATAATTTAGGGAAATAAGTTCACATTTCAATATTATTAAAAAGTTTGTGATTCAAAGATTTTCATTTCATAGAACTATACAATCAAATTGAATTTCGCTACAAGAAATTCATAAGTCTTACCATTTCTTTCATAAATAAAATTACGCTCCAAATAGTTTAAAGGAAAAATTTAGTCCATAAAAAAATCTTAAAGAATCACTCCCACACTTTTAAATAATTGAAATCTCATTGAATATTTTCACTTCACAAAATTATGCTCACTACTTAAAATAAATTTTAGATTAATTGACATTTTATGTGACAATATTCCTATAAATATTACTTCCACATAAGAATATTAAGAAACACTTCTCAGAACAAAAAATAAATTTTTGTACATTTTATGTAGTAGTTATTCATATAAAGATAGACTCAAATAAGAATCTTTTAATTAGAACACCCCACATAAGAAAACAAGCTCTTATTTTCTTAAATTACATAAAAGCTCAAATCCAAAAATTATTTAACATAAGCACTTAAAAATTATACATGTACATTTTTTAAGTATACAAACACATAACACTTGACTCTAGATTAATAGTATAAAATTCATTATATACAAATTATAGTACAACTCATCATATTGCACAATTTTTTTTGCATATAAATCATTAAATATAAAATTTTTATGTACTTTCTAAGAAATTAATTTATCACAAACAAAATTAATTTATGTAGAAAGAAAATAAAATTCACACACTTAAATTAGTATATTCTCAAGTGTTTTCTCAGACTCGACTTGGATAGGAAATATCATAAACAATATATCTTTTGACATTTACAAATATAGAATTCAAGACAATCCTCATAATAATATGAAATACTTGAACTTCACTATACTTATAAAAAATCAAAAATAAAATATTTATCTCAATTAGAATATACAAAATTCATATGATCAAATTAAAATTTACTACTTATTGGACAAGAAGTACACATAAAAATAAATCAACATATATATACCCATTGTGATTATCCCAAAAACACTACAAATAACATTTTAAATGTTTTCTCAACATCATAATCACATTGTATACAAGAATTACTATACCAAATTTACTTCTACAATATCTCTTCTAACTATTAATTGATAATTAATTTATTATCCACAAACAAAGTAATTTATCACAAAATTCATGCATACAAATACCAAGTAATATGACACGTACACTAAATATTACGTCAAATTTTAAATGCATAATTTTGTTCAAGAAGAACATAAATTTACTTTATTCTCAAAACAAATTAATTCACAACTAATTTGTTATACAAAGAGACAAGTAAATTTCTAAAATTTTCATTAACTACTAATAATAAATTAATTTCAATTAATTTATAAGAATAATAATTTTCTTAAAACTCATGCATATACACGCTGAAAGCAATATTATCTACTCATAAAATATTACTAATTTATATATATATATATATATATATATATATATATATATATATATATATATAAGTTAAAGTTTGTTCGACCATGGACAATCATCAAATTAACTTCAAATCAAATAAAACTAATCTAATTAATTTATTATATAAGATCATAAGTAAAATAACATTCACACATGCAAATATCATCAACACATGATATATATAGTACATCACGTATATACCATTCATATATATATATATTCTTATAAAATGATAAACAAATATCATTCTCTAAAATAAAGAAAAAATTTATGACACCTTTTGGATAAAATTTGAAGATCAACATAATCTTGTTTAGAAAATTTCTAGCCATCATCATTTGGTGTTTTTCCATGATGACCCTTCATCTTTTCCCCATCAATTTACAAACTTGTAAATTGCAAGTCTTTTCACTTTCATTTTTCTTCAAAATTCATCTTCTAATAGGAGTTGCAATAAAAATAATTACTTTAATCAACTATTACTAAAAATCATAAAACTCCATTGATAAAATAGATATATAAGAAAAATGACACTTATCTTTGAAAACTGTGTTGTCTTCCATCTCACCAAAATCATGACTCCAATGAACAGTTAAAGACCTTAAGATTGATAGAACCGTAACTTCGTAGAGTCAAAATTATAGTAGAAGACAAGACACGGGTGATCTATGTCCTTAAGGTCTTTATCGCCCCCACCACGATCGGTTTGCTAATAGTTTCAGTCGATATACCTCCAGGATATATGTCAAGCCTTTGATGAATTATCCGTGATAGCAATTCACAGAAAATTCTAATAAAACATTGTTTTGTTGTAGTTATTTGCTTGTAAAAAGAATAGGAGAAGATAGAAAAAAAAGAAAATTCATGTGCAAATCTTATATATAAACTTATATCTTACATATGAATATATCTAATCTTATATATATATATATATATATATATATATATATATATATATATATATATATATATATATATATATATATATATATATTAATACTATACATAGATGTAAGTTACATAATATAATATTGAATTCTATATTTAACCATACTTATCAATACTAAATATGTAAGTTACATACTAGCTAGTATTAATATAGTGGTTAATTAGAATTTAAATAACACTCAATATTTTCCTTTTGATCTAAAATAAAATAGACTTCTATTAAATGGAACTAAAGAAAAATAGTTTTTATCAAACAATTTTGCACCTTATTAAATGACTCATTATAAACACAAATCAAATAATTTTTGCACAAATCAAATAAAGTTCTCTTTTATTCTCCACAATTAGAGAAACAAATTACACCTTTATATTTATTTAAATTATGTACAGTAATGAATTTTATTCAAGTCCAAACTTGACAATAATTAAACCTCCAAAATATAAAATAAAATGCAATTTCTAACTATATATATATATATATATATATATATATATATGCGGGAGAGACAAGTTTATTCGTAAAATAAAATAGTTTTGCATGCATCAATATAGCCCCGGCCGGGCTATGCACGTGATCTGACTAGTAAAGAGATAAAAAAGGAAAGTTTGCATGCATCAGCAAAAGTGAGTACTTTAAAGAAAGCATTTACTGACATGCATCCATCAACCTTGTTATGATTTAACTAACACATCTACTAATCATCTCTCTCACACAGCCACCACACACAGCAAAACAATGAAACTCAAAAACCGAACCGGATTTATATATATTAGTGGCGTTACTGGCGTAGCAAGGGATGCACGTGAGGGGCCATGGCCTCTGCCTCTGCCCCCGCCTCTATCTCTATCTCTATCTCTATCTCTAAACATACTCATTTTTATTATAGTACATAAATTTATGTTAATATTGATACTAGTCCATTACTTATTGTAAAGAATATTTTAGTAGTGCTCATATTTTGAAAATATAAATTTATACTACTGTATTATACCTAAAATAATATATAAATTTTATTTTTAAAAAGAATGAAAGGGTCATTCCCAAATCTATTGTAGAAGCTAGTAAAATATTGTAATCTTTTGAAAAAAAAGACAAATCCATTTAAAAGTTGTATCGATATCTCACAAAATTCTGTTTCTATGAAAGAGATTGAGAATTTTGGAATTTGTAACTTTGGAATGGGTCTATTGTCATTTTGTTCTACAAGTTGGTTGTTTCTTACCTTGTTCTAGTAAAATGCCACGGGAGCTTTGTAACTTTGCGCCTACTCCATATTTCATATGGCCCGATTTGATATTGCATGATACTAAATTGGAAATTTTACAGCTAATTAAACAAGAGTATAAAAGTATGAGAAATATATTATTACAGATGAAAAGTGATAAGGTTGTGTTTGATAAACTTGGGAATTAAGATTTGAATGATTATGATGTCTTAATAAATTAAATCATCTGGATGATTATGAGGTTCTAATCTAAAAAATTATTTGATAACTAAAAAGTAAGTTGTCACTTAATGACACTATTTTACCATTTTAAAGGGTAAAATTTTATTTAATAATTTTAAATATTCAATTTAATAAAATGAGTGCATAATATTGTTGAATATATTTATATAAAAAAATTATCAAAAAATTCATTAAGAGGTACCTCTTAATTATTAAGATTTCATTTTCATCTTCTTGATTAAGAGGCATTCAGAGATAACAAAAAATAAACAAATAAAGATCATGCCTCTTAGCGAATAAGAGGCGCTTCATTAAGAGACAATCGATGTAAATGACAAAGACTCAACATATATAACAGTAAGTTTTCTTTTTTTTACATACATATTTTATAATATGTTCAGTTTAAGCTTCTAAGTACAAATTAGTTTTCACAGGTGACCTAAAAAAATTGAATAAAAAATGGGAAAGTCAAAAAAAAAAACAAGATGGGAATAAATGAAGATAAGCAATAAATTAATGACCTAGGGTTTTGGCCCCTAGGTGGTCCTACCTCAAGACAAAGTTCGATAATAACATTCACGATTGAACTTGATTTGAATGATCGGAACGAAACAAGGACAAAAAGAAGAAAAACGAGCGGAGAAGGAACAAAAAGTTAAGGTGCCCCGCCTAGGCACCCTAGGGTTCGACCATCATAGGGGGCACACCGTTTCATGAGCTCAAGAACTGTGCCAGACAATCTTTGAGCGGTACAATAACGGAACTACAAGCCTGAACCACAAAAACAAGTGAGGGAACTTGTGAGGATCTAGAAATAGTTTTACTTGAATCCTCCATGACAAATGAAGCTTCTCACGGCGCCAAGAATCAAGAGAGAATGATGGAAATTGATCAAGAAAAGTCAAGTCGAACGAAGAGAACCAAAGGAGACATGAAACCTAGGGTTTTCCCCTCTAGGGTTTAGCCACTCTAGGGTTAGTCCCCCTAGAGCATGACCTCCATTGTTCTGTGTCGAGCTTCTCCGAGGTTTCTAATGACGAGTTTGAATGGTACGTTGTTCAGATAAAGAAGGGAGAGCGAAAAGACAAAAATTGAGCAATAAGAACATTGGACTATGAGACCTGAGAGGGGCCTCCATGAGTCCCAGCGAAAAAGGCTTACGGAGGCAACTCATTTTGGGAATTGGTTAAGAGATTCGATTGGTGGCTAGAAGGACAAGCGATCTTGGCATTATTCAGGTAACTATATGGGTATTTATGGATTTTTTCCTAAGGACATGTGCCAGGCACATGTTTACTTTCCAGAAAACTTTATAAATACTTTTTTCGTTCCTAAAGAAAGTACTTTTGATTCTCTCTATACCCTAGGCACCTGAGAAAGCTTTTTGATCCTAAGAGTTTTATCACGTGTTACAAGTGTAATTGTTTACCTGTTCTTCTCCCCTCTTCAATTCATCAATTATTTTTGTACTCTTTGTGAATTTCTTTACTCCTCAACTAACACGAAACCCTACGATTTCCTTTCCCATATTTCTTTTGATGACTCTGCTGGGGAGGTGTAGAATTTGTGAAACGTATTCCTATAACTCTAAGTGGGAGAACTATAGGTAGAGTTTCACCGACTACATGTATTACCTCACCAGTTCTAGCTTTGAGGCAAACAAATCAAGCTTTCCAATTAAGGCACGAATTTGGATTTTGACAGACCAATCATAAAAGACACTTCAGGTGAGAGTTCAACTTTAACGTAAATGGCTGATCAATCATAACCCAACACCAGGGAAGTGAGCTCAAGCATTTAAGGTGAGAAAGCAACAAGAGAGTAGATGACGATGAATGGTGTGCAACTGGAGATGTTATAAGTGTTGAAGAAGGCGCGTGAATGACAAGGGGGGATGATGGAAATGATGTCAGAGGTGAAGATGTAGCAGGAGGAAATGAGAAATTTTTGCCAACAATTAATGCAGATCCCAACATTTAAAGCTATGTTTACAGGAAGTTCGTAAGCAGCACGAGTAGGAGTGGATAACAACGACGACAAGGATAATCAGAATGGAGGCTTATTGCTTTAGTGCTAAAAAATAATGTTATAATTTTGAATTAATGTATAACCTTATATTTATAATAGGGCTGAGCAAGTAACCAAATTCGAACCGAAACAGCACCAAAAACTCCACGAACCGCACCAACGGTTCCGGCGTAGGTGGCAGTTTTAGGTGGGTTGAATAACCAAATTTATAGTTCCGATTTGGTTACTAGCCAAAACCACACGCATAAAACCGAAACCGCACCACATGTGTGTATGCATGTATTATCTCTAGTAAATTCTAAAGTTACTTTTCACTTGAACACACTCAGAGAAAATCTCGATCTTGTACTGTCATTTTTCACTAATTGAAAGAAGATGGTTAGAGGTTATATAGTAAAAAATTAAGCATTTGGGTTTTGAAATTTCAGATTTGTTTAATGTGTTACTAGAGCTAGGGCTTATAACTGAGGGGCAAAATTCGTTGGTTCGAGCACTTGATGCATTGATTAAGGTCTATGCTGTAGTAGTAATAGTCTAATAGATTATTTTTCAAATTAGGTACAGTTAGGATAGAATTTCATTCTATCTCCAGTATATACTTTTAATTTTTGGGGAACTAGATAAACCTTCTTGTTTATTATTGAATATATGGTCTCCGTTGTTTTATATAGCGTATGTTTTAGTTTTAAAGCATCATTCCTTTATTATAAACTAAAACTATTTTATGTGTCTCACTGTTCTATGATTTGATGGTGAATTTGACATGTTTGGCAGAAAGAGCTTTGTTTCTATATATGTTTGATATAATTCTCATTGCCGACTCTGTCACTAAGTTGATTGCTCGATGTGATCTATGTGTTAAATTCTATTGAAGGCTTAGACCTTTTTATTGTTTCAAATGGTTTTGAAACCGAAACTGCACAGTTTAAAATCGCACCGCACCAATCACAAGCAATTTTGTGTACGATTTTGGATTTGTCAAACCGCACCTAAGCGGTTTCGGGTGCGGTTTGGACTTCAAACCTCACCACGCTTAACACTAATTTATAATCATCACATCCTCCTCCATGTCCGTCCCCGAATTGGAATAAAACTCCTTATCATGGTGGTTACCATAGTAGGATCACTACAAGAAAAAAGGGTATTGGCGACGGGGTCATTTTCGACGGCCATTGTCCCGTCGAGAAGGACCTCACGACCGACGGGGACGCCGTTGCTAATGTGTTCTATCGATTATACCATTTTCCCAAGGAAAAATTTGGTGTAAAAATTTGACAGTAGAGGAAAAACTCATTGAAGATAGACACAATATCCAAGGCGAAGTAAACGCCGTCGATATTGAATCAATCTAGACGAGAAAATATCGACGAACGTGCCTTCGAATGAGTCCTCTATTTTAATACCCTAGTTCGAGATGACGACTCTTTTTCCCCTCTTTCTGATTTTTCTCTTTACCTCTCAATTCGCCCATTATAGTGTCTAATTATTCTCAAATTTGCTCAATTGAAGACGTAACATGCTCAATTGATTTCATCCATTTTGCTCCATTATCCATTAATTTCCCCCATCCCAACTGCATTACCAGTTCGCCATTTCCTTCCCTCTTCACTATTATTCACCGATTACTTCTCCCTCTTCCTTTTCCATATTCCCTCTTCCAGTTATGTTCTTATCTCTCTTCACCGGAGGCAGTACGCCAAGTCGATAGTAGGAGGGTTTTGACAGTAAGGAATTGAAACTTCAACAGCCAAATCTCTCTCAAAAAGCACACATCTGCTTTCATTCCCAAATTGAGAGTAAAATGGATTTGACAGCAAGTAATGTTTTTTCTCTCAATCTTCAGTTCCAAATGCTTAATTTCATATCCCATTAATGGTCTTAGGAACTCCTAATTTTGTGCTAAATTAAAGAGGGGAACTTTACATTTTGAAGTGTTTGCCTATAGTCAATTTTGGAGTGTCAATATATTCAGTATTCAGTTTACTTAAATATTGAGTACTATTCCAAGAAACTCATGTTTCAGATTTATCATATAATTTAATTAGATTAATAGTAATTATTAGAAAATTTTGGTTTCAGTTTATTGGATTGTTGTTTTGTTTACGTTAAGTTTGTAATTGAATAATCTCTTATATATGATACTACTATAACGGTATCGAAAGTAGTCTTTTCATTAGAAATTAATTTAACGTACCAAACGAAACTCATTATAACACCCAAATTAGTTAACAAAGTCATGTTTGAATGTTCTTAATTTCTTTTCAACTATTTATATTTCGTAAGTTTGCAATTGGGATTAAGTAAATATCTAAAGATAGTCACATATGTTATATATTCCTTCCGATCCAAAATTAGTGATAAATTTTGACTTTTTGAATCAAAATTTTAAAATTCAAAATTGATATGAAATTAGTTAGTTATAGTGCCACTATAAGAAAAGGGCTAATCCCGACGAAATATTCCGTTGAAATTAAGAATAATCTGTCGAGAATACCTTAATTTCGAAGGAATATTCAGTCAGAAATTCGGTCAGATATGGACGCGCCGAAATTAAATCCGTCGAGATTTCAGTCGGAAATACCAAACGCTGACAAAACTAGTTAACGTCCGATAGAATATTTGTTCGGAATTAAATTATTCTTGATGGAATTAATTCCGTCGACATTAGTCCATCGATGTTAATCTGCCACGTGGCATCTCTAGTTGACATGTAGGGAGACTTAATTCCAACGAAAATTTGGTTAAAAATAACTTACTTCGTCAAGAATAAGATTTTTTAACTATTTTTTCTCTTTTAACAATATCCAGGGTTTTAACCCACATTTTTGTACATATAAACCTCTTTATTTTTCCAACAGCACATACAATATAATAATAACCTTCTAACAACATATACATACAGTAATAACAACCTTTTGTTTGCATACAAGACCAATATAAATTACACCTCTAAAAATAATTAAAAATACTCTAATTTTTCATAAGATATACAAAAATGACATGTAATTACAAGGTTTAAACTACAATATGTCAAACATCAACTAAACTATAAAAATTTACATCCCATTAAGCTAAACTAAAGTAAAGATGAATAAAATATGTACTATCTAGAAAACTAATTCATGTCAAGATTACTACCCCAAAGGTGAGGGAGGATCATCTAAGCAAGGTCGATCTTTCTTTGCTCTGGCATATGAAAATCGTCGACGCCGTCCCTCCATTCGTGATCGGAATGAGCAGCCTCCTCGGCATTGCCAGCCCGCTCGGGATCGTCACCCTGTTGATACAGTTAAAAATATAACTCATTAGTCCAAATGATACAATTAAAGATAAACCTAAATGAAAATTAAATAACATGCAGAATACGCGAATTTAAAATGAATAGTATACATGAGTAGTCGAGGGCTAATTAACTCAGCATCGGTCCAAAAACGTCCATGAGTAAGGTAACCACCATCCGAACCACCTCGTCGCATATCGCGGTGAACTGCTCCGAAGGGATACCCATACTCTCGGCGGTGACACCAGCTGCAATGTCCTGAGCAAACTGGTAGAGGCGAACACAACTGGGCAGGTCCTGATGACGTAATATCAGATCCGTACCAAACCTCTCCGACACCGCCGACATAATTGTCTAAAACATAGCGTTGTCTAAGCCAACGCCCGTATGCGATGATCCCACGGGTGCTCTCGGACGCAGATGTTGGCTAGAGCCTGTAAAAATAAATATAACATGAATAATATTGGGTATCACTTTATTCATAAACGAGAAATATACTAAAATATTATACCTCCAGGTAATATTTAGGCTGATATCCTCTGCAACCCCAGCACTCGGTACTGTCGGTAGTGCTAATAGGAGGATCTTGAGACGCGACTCAAAGAGTTATCTCTTCATCCTAAGATAAACTAATCTCAGACGGAGGAATGGTGGAATCTAACATCTCAAAATCGCCCCTAGCAATCTACAAATCAGTTATACGTTAGCTTCAGAGCTTCTCAAATCGGTCCTGGAATTTAATATATGTACATGTGAGTTAAATCAACATCATCATATTAATTACGTAATATGATCCTAAATAAAAATTATTATAGATGTATTGCCCGTATAGCTAATGTTGCGGGAGACATCGTTGACGACGAAGTCGATGCCTTCGGCGTATGGACTTTATCCCAAAACTCGACCATAGTAAGAGGTATGCCCAAGCTGCTCCGCATGGACTAAATCATACATTAATTAATATCATACATGTGAATTGACATCGGCCTAAGTGAGAAAGATAACATCCAGTAACAATCATAAACTGGGGACTATTCGACATTCACTCCTAATGATTGAATGTCAAATGGGTTTCTAAGCTCCTATTAATACTACATACACAAGTATATATGCATTTTATCGTAATTGTGGAAAACTAAACAAATGCTACTTAGTTTATTAAAACTCCTACTTATATTACATGACGTGTTGGCGTACACTACATGATGTGTCAAGCGTATTTAGTTTACTTTAGTTGTGGAAAACTACAGAAGTATTTACATGTGTCAAACATATTTAATTTAATTTAGTTGTGGAAGACTAAGCAAATACTACTTAGTATTTTATTTTATTTTGTATTATATTATATTATAGTATATAATTGGTTTAAATATTTTAAAATTATATTTAATTTAATTTATTTATTTCTTTTTTATTTATTTTATTTTATATACTTTATTTTTTATTTTATTTATATGTTATTATATTTAAATTAGTCTAATTTAAGTAATTTAATTAATTAATTTATTTATTTTAATTAATTAATTAATTAATTAATTTATTTTTTATTATACTATACTATATTATTTTATTTATTTATTTTGTATTATATTATATTATATTATTTAATTTTTTTTATTATTATTTTATGTGACGCCCCCAAAATAGGTATACATCATCCATCTTAAGTCGCCAAGAACATGGTACAGAATACAAATATAACTTAATAATACAGTTGTCGTGTAAAATACGACAAAACAAAAATTGAGAGTTTTAATAAGAATATTATCATCTAGACAATATCCACACTCAAAGGAGTCCTCATTACATTTATTGTCACACTTATTTAATGTAATAGTGTGACGACTACTAATACTATCATCTCGGACCGTCACTCCGTTTCCCGACTAGTCCCACCTACGTTCTCATTTCCTAAAGAGAACAGTGAAAGAAAGGGTGAGCTCAACTAGCCCAGTAAGAAATATTATGACTAAGATAATGCAGAATAAATTATCCTTAGCCATCAATAGTGTTAAACTGATACAATATAACAAACATCAAGTTTAACTGCAGCGGAACAAGCAATCCATTAAAAGAGTCAAGTAGAAAATAAAATCTACTATCTTTTATGATTTAAAAGGTTTTTCATCACTTTTATCGCTAGGACTCAGCTTAATAAATAATCCACATCATCCCTGCACTACGGCCAAGGATATAAATTAGTATCACAACCACAAATTATCCATGCACTACGGGCCAAGGATATTCATGTATTCATCAATGGTCATGATCATGCCAACAACTGTTCATCAATGCACTATGGGCTAATGAGAACCTTTACCACATCATTTGTAACATTACGGTCATGATTATACTGAATAATCCCTGGTCATAATCATATCAAGTCCATCTATGCATAACAAGCCACAAATGACTTTCAACATAATATAAGCATGAGGATGATGACAATGATATAAGAATCCAATAAAACAAGTTCAAGAATTAATTTATCCAGAATTCAATAACGTCTAAATTGTCAACATGATACTGCTTTGTAGAGTAAAATTCAAGAATGCTCAGAAGAATATTTCCATAAAAAGATACTGGATGAAGCGCAAATATCAAGGATATTCCACTAATTTCATGGAGTATAGAATTCAAAACTTTAACCAATTGAGTATAATAGAATATATGAAACTGCAAATGGATTTTCGTCGCCATGCAGTAATCCACGATCTGAGATCATTTCCACAATTTAATAAGGAATGAATACAAAGGATTATTCACCACGCATGTGGTAATCCACATGTATGTGTTATTCCAACGTAATAATAAAGAATGAAATAACGTATGATTCACCATGTAATGCGATAGGTATCATGATGCAAGTTATTCCCAATGAATAATAAGGAATGGAACGGTCACGCCAGTAACGCACGCATGTGATATATTAAAGCGAATAATAAAGAATAGAACCGTGTCGAGTAAATTACAGACCGATAGGATATTCAACGAGAATAACAATGAAATCACCATGCATGCGATAGAAGCGCACGATAGGTTATTCCAATGTAATAATAATTAATGGAACCGGTCGAGGCGTAATCACGACCGACGGATATTCTAACGAATAATAAAGAATGGAATAATGTAAGAATTTCACCACGTATGCGGTACTTCACATATACAGTTATTTCAACATAATAATAAAGAATGGAATAACGTAAGAATTTCACCAAGTATAGGGTAGCTTGCAGCGTATCTGAGTTATTCCAATGAATAATAAAAATGGAATAAGAGAAGTTCTCTTCATGAATATGAAAGAAATAATACCCATTACCTTAGAAAAAACCGATATATGAGTAGTGAAGTAGCGAGAATACTTTTCTTCATTCTCTCTATAGTTTCTCTCTAGAGTTTCAATTGAATTAAATAAGAAATAATGAAGGAATGAGCTTATTTATAGGAGAATGGACCTAATAAGAATAATTCATGAACAGTTTAGATTGATTTACTTTTGAATCAGACGGTCCATATTGATTTACTATGCAAGATTAATAAAATATTCTAATAAAAGAAAATCTTTTAAATAAAATATAATATATTCTATTTATAATCAAATAAAATAAATAACTTTATAAAAGTATTACATTTTATATAAAAAGATTTTACTATCTGCAAACACTATCGCAGCACTTATGCAAATACTATGCGTAATAAAATATATTATATTCTAATTATTGTCTAATAAAACAAATAACTTTATAAAAGTATTCTGCTTTTATATAAAAAGATTTTACTATGCAAAACACTATGCAACACTATGCATAATAAAATATAATATATTCTAATTATTGTCTAATAAAATAAATAACTTTATAAAAATATTTTATTTTATATAAAAAGATTTTACTACGCAAAATACTATGCAGTACTTATGCATAATAAAATATAATATATTCTAATTATTGTCTAATAATACAAATAACTTTATAAAAGTATTCTCATTTAATATAAAAAGCTTTTCCGCTTTTATTACATTAATAATACTAATAAAATAATATATATATATATATATATATAAACTTTACGTGACTTCAAAAAAGACACCTCAATATATTTAACAACATTTATCATCATTATTATAATTCATAATATTAATCGACCAATGTGTCGTTCCTGGAAGAGGGGCTTTCCAATAAGAATTTCTCTCTATCATGCGCATGATTAGGTGACCAAACCTCTCATTGGCGTAACTTACTGACATCGTTAATATTACAAATAATAATATTAATAACTCGCTATCTCAATTATTGATTTAATAATATATAAAATATCGATAATAATTGAATCAAATAACGTGAGATACTATGCAACAATTACTATAGCAATAATTGAACAAAGACCGGTGACTTCTCACGTAAGCATCAATAATCAATACCGGTATGTTACTATGCAACCACGCCAGACATCGTACTTTTTACTACTGAGAGTAGTTCAACAGTTTTAACGGTAAAACTTCCGCCGTTATTTTCATAAAAATATTTTTGTTGTTTTCTCAATCCGACAATAATTCCGTTGTGGGGTCCACCAATGATTGTGTCGTCGTACGAATATTCCCCCACACAAAGAATATTCCCCGACCAATCGAATATAATATAACAACTTGCATACTTTGCAAAATTTATAAATATTACCCACAACTATAACATTATCTCAAATCCATACCATAATTTTGAAAAAAAATATTTCGAGAAATTTAAATATTTATTCATAAAATTTGGGGTCTCACATTTTATGTCATACATTACATATCAAACCCAAAATTACACAAATTAAACTCTAATTGCAGAAGATGTATTTGCACAAATCAAACCCTAATTACAACATACATTATAGTAAATATCAAACCAAACTTCCAACATATCAAACCCAAATTGAACATTATTCAGCTGCCCCAATTAATAACAAATTAAACCCTAAATTAAATATCAAGACCCAAATTGAAAAGTACTAATATATCCAGCTAACATTCATCATTTTCATAACAAAACATATTAAATCCTAAATTAAACACAAATTTTAGCATATTAAACCAAATATAAAAATTAAGTTTAAGACTAAAATGAACCTGTGAAGTAGTAGAGGAGAAGGAGGCGACAAGTGATGGAGGAAGGGCACGACAGGCGGTAGGTGTGGTGGGGCCTGTGACAGGTGCCGAAAGGGAGGCAACAGGAGGTTGAGCACAGTAGCGACTACAAGGAGGGGAGGGGGGGGGGGGGTGGGGGTGGGGTGGGGGGGAGGGGGGAGAGGGACAAGGGGGGGGTGGGGAGTAGGGGACAGGATAGGGTGGGGTGGGGAGGCAGGACCCAGAGGCAAAGGGTGGGGGTTGGGGCGGGAGGGGTGAGTGAGGAGAGAGAGAGAGAGTGTGAGAAGAGAGTGAAAGTGAGAGTGGGAGGCTCTTTAGGTTTTATAAGTTATTTTCATCGGAATTACTCCTTCGGAATTAGGCTACTTTCGACGGACATTCCCTCAGAAATAACTCTGATTTCGTCGAGCTTAGTTTCGCGCAGGCAGAAAAGATGGCGCCGAGGAGGACCTAATACTTTCGACGGAATTTCGTCAGAATTATACTATTTTCGAGGGAATTATAATCGACGAATTATTCCGTCGGACATAAGTTAATTTCAAGGGACTACATTCCGTCGAGAATAATTCCGTCGGAATTAGCCGATTTCCTTGTGGTGAATATTTCGCCGAGAATAAATTAATTCCGAGCGAATAAATTTCGTCGGGCAAAATTCCGTCGAAAATAGGCTTTTTTCTTGTAATGTACAAACAAATATAACAATTGTAAACTAACTATAAAATTTTATTAATTATTATTTTGAATTAAAGGGGGAAGTTTACAATAGCAAAATAATGAAAAGAATAAAGAATTGTGATAAACTGATCACATTTTGAACCCTTTCATGGTGGATAATGTGATTATAAAATATTTGTATTTGTGATACACAATCTTTGAAAACTAGAATACTGTAACATACTAAATATATGGCTAATTTCATGTGTACAGTTTGGTTGCATTTTTTTGACATATTGCAGTACCATGCTTTTTTGCTTAGGTATATTAGGCATATACCTTTTTATTTTGGTCTTTTTTTCAACGCCTGGATAGCAGCCTAAGAGAGGGTGTAGCAGAATGTAGATTATAAAGTTAACAACACTTAGGAATATGTATGTATATAACCAAGTTAGTCTTAGCTAGATGTATTATTGTTTTGAATGTAGCTAGGTTTTGGATCTTAGTATTTGAACCTGCACTTTTTCTTAAGATTTTTTAATAATAACATGGGTCATTTGCCTTTTTAGCAAACAATTAAACAAAAATAATTAAAGAACCTTGTGGGCAAGGAAATCGTACCTTGTTAGGGTTAGGGTTTCGTGGTGGCTGAGGAGGAGAGAAATCCACAAAGAGCACAGAATTGATTGGTTGATTGAAGAGGGAGAATGACAGTGAGCGACATCTAACGACGCAGCGTGGCGTAACCCTAGAATCCGGAACCGTGTTAGGGTAAAGAGGGATTCCAACAAATTTTCTCTGAGTCTTTTTAGTTGAGAGAATGTTCAAACCCCTTTAGTGCTTTTAGGTGGAATCTCCAAGCCTTTAAGTCACCAAAAGGGTCCCTTGATCTTCCAAGAGTCCAAGTCTTGAGTCCTGAAGAGAAGTCCCCTTTCCCAATGGAATAGAAGGGGTATTTATAGGATTCTCTGGAAAGTAGTCATGTGCAATGCACATGCTTTCAAGGAATTTCCAGAAATACCCTTTAGCCATTAGAATAATGCCCATATTGCCCTGTCCTTCTAGCTACCAATCCAATCCCTCAATCAATTCCCAAATCGAGCCGCCTCCCCGAGTCTTCTGCCTCGGGACACGTAGAGGCTTCTCCCGGGTCTAGCACACTTATTTCTGACTTTTTCGTCTTCATTCCATTAGGTTATGCGAACCCTAATTTGTACATTTAATGAGGTCGTGGAACCCTAAGTGCGCATTTAATTCAATTAGGTCATGTGAACCCTAATTTTATACTTGGGCCCATATTTGCCCCCTGCGCGAGAGTCGCATTTCCAAATAGACGATCGTGTAAGAAAACTGCAAGCCTTTGAACGATTTTACGGGACTTCACTTTACAGATCTTAAAAGACAATGGTCCTGAAGAGGAACCCTGAGGAGCCAAACCACTTGAGTTAAACCCTAGGAAGCGCAAGACTCTAGTGAGGCTCTTCCTTGGACATATTGAAAAATCTTCAAAAATCCATACATATCTTGCCCAATATTTGTTTCCTGAAACAAAATCAAGATAAATTAAATTATATATTAACAAATAAAATCTTATTTTATTTTTGAAAATCAAATCCTTTCAAAATTTTTGGAAATAAAATCAAAATATTCCTAAAAAAATAGGATATTTGTTTTAATAATAATAATAATTTATACAAGAGAAAACTACCGTCATTGAACATTAAGAGAGTAAACGTTACCATACTAAAAGCATAAATAAAACTGTAGTATGCCAGTATGAACACAAAAAGAGAACCCTTGCAAAATCTCAATTATATATGTAATATAATGAGTGATATAATGAATCAATATTACTATTCTACAATTGCCAAGACTACAATTTAATAGCTTCACAGTTACCTAATGTATAAAATATTATTTTATAATCTATATGTATGCATAATTGATTGACTTTTGTAAAAGTGATAATCAACCATATGATACATTTATAATTAAAACCATTGGATTTTACTCCTTATATAAAATTAAATCTTAATTTTATAAAATCAAATCTTAATTTTATTTTGGAAATTAAAACTTTCTTTGTTTTTTTTGGAATCAAATCAAATCTTTCTTAATTTGAAAAGAGAGATTTTTTTTTTAAAACAAATCAAAATCATAAAATCATATGAAATAAAATAAAATCATATGATTATGCATGAATCATGATAGCCGCACTCCCTTTCTATGCACGCCAAAGCCTTCTGCGTCCCTTTATGCATATGAAATAAAATCATTATGCAAACAATATCTTTTTTTTTCGAAAATAAAATAAAATCATGATGACAGTATCTTTTTTTTATGCATATGAAATAAAATCATTATGTATCATGATAACAGTATCTTTTTTTCAAAAATAAAATAAAATCTTATTTTATTTTTTTTCTTTAGAAAATAAATAAAACATTTACTTATCTTATTTTTGATAGGTAAGGAATCGATATTCATAATCCACGGTCGCCTGTCTTGCTTCTGAATTGTAGTCGAGAGCTTTGTTACCACATTACTTGGGCAATACTTTTTATTTGCTGTAAGAAAGGATCTCTTGAAGCTATACAGCAATACATGCTATTCTATTGCAATTACGGCCTCAAGGTGGAAAATCATGAAGATATGCATATAGCAGCTTGAGTTATATTATCACAGCCTTCATTGGAGTCTTCATTGGCCCATTCCTCATAATTATTTCATCTATATATATATATATATATATATATATTCAAGTAATTGTACCCTTTCTTTTATTTTCTGAGCCCCATCACCTTGATCATATCTTGGTTTTTTTCCTCGGAATTCATTAGAAAAGGCTATAATTTTTCGCGACGAAGGATCATTCGTCTCAAGCAGTTGATTCGTAGAGCAAACAGGACCTCAAGGGTATGAATGAAAACAATTAATTTTATTTTTTTTTTATTTTTTTTCAGAATTGCAAGCTTCATAATGCCCGTCTATCAAAGCTGTGTAAGCAACTACATCAGGCTCGAGGTCTTTGATTATCATTGTATATCCCATGGCAATCTCCATGTTCCTTCTTCACAGTACCCATCAATTAAAGTGTGTCAACCACCAAATTTGGGAGGACCCCAAATTTATTTATTTCAAGAAAGAAATCACATGCCTCCTCCAATCAAATGATTTTATGTGGCTGCCAATTCACCTGCTTTGTTAAGCCCATGAATTATAATACAAAATGAGTCAACCTTTTGGCAGCATGTCATCCGAACCCTATAGGGGGCCGAACCCTCTGTTTTTTTTTTTTTTGGTAATTCATACTCCTATTTCTTTGTCTTTTTGTTCATGAACAACTTTAGGAGTACAATATACCTCATTTTTCAACTATGGCGTGGTGTGTATTGATTAAAATTACTCCATGCATGAATTCCATTCTTGAATTCTTCTTCTACTATTTGTTGGAGTGGAATTTATCTTTTGAATAATTAGAGTTTCCAAAAACCACTCGATTGCTAAGTTTCCAAAGGACCAATACCAATACTTCCATTATTGTTGTCTTTTCT
The DNA here is from genome assembly GCA_020205615.1 of Panax quinquefolius. NCBI lineage: Eukaryota > Viridiplantae > Streptophyta > Magnoliopsida > Apiales > Araliaceae > Panax > Panax quinquefolius. The sequence goes on from CM035163.1 coordinate 20,290,918, forward strand.
TGAATTACCAACACCAAAGATCGGGTTTTGAAGAATTCAAGTTACAAACAAAATGGGTCAGTACTTTTTTTTTTTTGAGGAGCTGGTTTTGATCATCAAATAGCATAGCCAATCTTTCTTGTTGTAATTTCCAATGCAAATCTTGGTTGATTGAACTCAATGACTCAATTGAAGAGGTGAGATTATTGTTATTATTGTGATCTTGAAGGAATATTCCTCCCGCTCCATTTCCATTATCATGTTTAAGTACGTAAGAAGATGATAAAGGAAAATTGAACCCCATCAAATTATTAGTACTAGAAGAATTCCTATTGGATCTATACCAAAACAAGAAGTTGATGATGTTGAAATCATTTCCCCGAATGAAGAAATTAATCGACCATAGTGTTGATTATATGAATTAGAACCTCCAGTTGAATTTGTCAAGAGTGAAATATTCTAGGGAAATTGTTGTTGTTAAGGCTCTAGGCCTCCAAGTCGAAAATCCATGGTGGTGAAATACCATTAAAGAACTTGAGCCCGTCTATATCCGAATAATAAGACGATGAACCGGCTGAATCCTTAGAAACACCACCCGGGGAGAGCACCACTGTCAACTCTGTTTTTTTTTTTTTTTTTTATTCGCACTGATAAACCGAAGACTTGATATTTTTTTTTCCGAAGGTATATGCTCAATTATAATCCTTTCATCATATAATCTTTTAGAGTTCTGCAATAAGACCGAAGGAATTTGATTATAATCATACTCTAATTCATAACTTGTTTCGATTGGTGAAGGTAACTTGTATCCAAGAACAACCCTTGTTCACTTCGCCATTAAAGGTCAGTTGTAGTAATAATCTTTGGAGCAAGACAAGAAACAGAGCGCTGTCAATACTCCCATACCCAGAATCGAGTTATTTGAAGTGACTCATCTGAAATAAGGTCTTCCTCTTACATAACACGGGTACATAGCTCCTCGCTCAAACCAATATGTTACATATATGATGAAAATATGGCCTCTTTTGTTTGTACTCTTTTTCTGGCTCTATTTTTTTATTCAGGTAACTCTAGTCTTTCTTTTGTCTTCCGAGCCCCATTACCTTGATTATATCTTGGTTTTTTCCCTCGGATCATGAGGAAAGATTGGTGTTTTTCGACAAACCACGAAGGAAAAAAAATGCTTTTTTTTTCTTTTTTTTTTTCCGAGCCCCATTACCTTGATTATATCTCGGTTCTTTCCCTCGGATAATAAAGAAAGATTGACAATTTTTTTTTTTTGACGAAAACCCAAAGAAAGCCAAAATTCTCTGTATGTGGCAAAATTACTCCAATTGGCTGAACCATAGAGGACTGAATACTAGGGGGGCCGAACCCTAGGGGTGTTGAACCCTAGGGGGCCGAACCTTGGGGGAAATCAATGTCTAGACGGCAAAAAATGAAGTTTTGGAGGAGTAATTATTATTTTGATCATAACTTTCCCCTCGTTTGGAGTTTCGGGGCCCATAATATATCAAAACGAAGCTAGCGACGAGCCCTACAAAAGTCATCACCTTCGACCATGATAGTTACTGTTATAAGTCTGAAAAAAGGCTCCGAAGGCTGCATTTGGGTTGTCTTAATGCATATTTGTGATTCCAAACTTCTTTTGACATTATTTTTTTTTCTTTTCAGGTGTCTTTGAGGTTAAATATCAGACCTCCCTCTTTGCCATAGTGAGCGCTTCTTGACATCCTTACATTGTTTTTTTTTTTTAGAATTCTTATGATGAACTTTTCTTGCTTGTAGGCCCTTTCACCTGAATGCTCTGCAGAACCAAAAACCACCCGGGAGTCCCCCTTCATCACTGATTGGGGAAGGGCTCCCTTATTCGGTCCTTCTGACACCTTCTGGGATAGAGTTAAGGACTATGACCATACAACTTTTCCTCCACCAGAGAAAGAAGGCTTATTTATGTATGCCCCAGCTTCTGGAGGTTGGGATGACTTCCCTCATGCTAATCTAATCCATCCCTTTATGCATAGAAAGCAAGAATACCTTTTCACCCTTTCGCTTCTCTGTCTGATTCATCTAGTTGCCTTCAAGGATGGCAGGATTGGACCGACGAGATCCTTGGAAACGCTGAATACGTGGAAATACTCAAGAATGCAAGCATCTTTCGTTGTGTTCAACTGTGTAGAGACCTACGTATCCACCATGACCATAACGCTCTTACTGTGTTGATCTCACGATGGTGTTCCTCTACTTACACATTTATCACTGCCTGGGGGGAATTCACCCCTACTTTAGAGGATGTCTATCCCCTCTATCAGTAAGTTCTCTTCTTTTATTCCTTTCATTCATTCTCATTTTTCTGAAATATATATATATATATATATATATATATATATTTTGAATCTCATCTTGTAGCCTTCCCATTATTGCTTCGAACTCCTGCGGCCCTTCTAACATGTCCACTAGAGATAACGAATGTGTTGCCTACTTAATGGAAGCCTTCAAGCGATCTTCCCGTTTCATCTCCCGCTTCAAGGGCGATACACTCCTTCCAGACTTCGAGACCTCCAGTCGGCAGAAAAATTCTTGGTTATCCTGGGTACGTTACTTCTTCCGTGACTACAAGACCAACCAGTGGGACAGCTCTATTCATGACAAATATGTTCTTGCCTTCCGTGGAGAGACTTGTCCTTTTCCTCCGGCAACTTATCTGGCTATGTGGCTATCCCGCTTCCTCTTCCCTCGATCTCCCACAGATGGTCCTTCTGCCCGTATGTTCAGCTTAGTAGCGTTATTATCCCGGGGCTCAGAGATTCCCCTTGCTTCTCTCTTCTTAGGGACCTTATATCGTCGCCTAGACGAAACAACCCTTGCCATGAAAGAATCCATTGGGAGGTAATCATTTTCATATATATATATATATATATATATATATATATATATATATATATACATTTTATTATTATTATTTGTCTTTCCAACCGCACTTCTTTTCTTTTTAACCTTTTTCTTATTTGATTTTTATTCATTCGGTGTATGATGTCAATTGCTTCATTCCATGCTCTTTCCTTGATTTTTTCTTTTCGACGCTTTTCGCTATTCCTCAAAGCGAAGAAGAAGTCTCCTCTTTTTCATCACCCAACGTCATTCCTCGCATTTTGATCAATTAGTCTCGAAGGGTTGATTTTCTTGATTAATGTGGATACCATTGTTTCGTGAGGGTTGTAAACTTTTACAAACGCAAATTTCATGAAGCTTCAATGAAATATTTCCTTCTGTCTCTGAGAATTCCCTATTTCCTTGAGAATAATAGTTTTGGCATGAGTGGTTATAAAATGCCCTTTCATTCATGCTGGGAATTATGAGACTTGTAAGACCCCAACTTATTATTAATGAAATTTAATTTTCTATTTATTATTTTGAAATAGTAAGGGTTATGTTTAATGTGGATAGTTAGGAATATTAAATACTTGTAAGCAAATATTAAATATTCATTGTCTATTTATTATTTTGAATATTCGTTTGATGAATATTAAATAATGTTTGTCATGCGGCCCATGTTGAAGCGATTGGATGAAGAAAGCGACAAATATAAGTGGTTTAAAAATAGCGGCGTAGTTATTCTGATTATCTTTAAAAAAATACCGGAATGGTTTAAAAACACGATGCTACCCTACGGTATTGCACGAATTGATTGCACCAATTGATTCTTACGTAAGAAGGCACTACTTAATAATGGTCACGATAATTCTTTATTCGATATTTTATTGAGTTAATAATTCTTTGCGTTGATATTTTATATTCTTTGTTGTTTGATAATTGTCATTACACGGTATTTTTCATTATCGAAGCAATAATTCATATTATCTGAATAATATTATTAGATAACATTATTGGCAATGTCTAGAAAGTTACATCTAAGGAGAGGTTTGGTCACTAATTAATTGCGGCCCGAAGAAGAAGAAATTCTTATTGGAAAGCCCCTCTTTCTGAGGAACTGCACAGGTTGTCGATATTGTGATTACATAATATTATTTGTGAATAATTAATTATTGATTCATATGATGAGGAAAATATTGATTTTATGTGGATATAGATGGAGAAAAATTTTAATGTGACAATTGTTGAAAATTGAAATTTTATCTTTTTCTGATAAAATAATTCTTTTAAATATATTATTATATTTTAATAATATAATAATGGTGATATTTTTACAACGAATGTGGGATATATGAGTATCTGAGGAGGAAGAGTATTTTTGTTGCAATAAATGTTTAAAACATATTAAACATGTCGAATTGACCCCATTTATTGGTTGAAATTTGATTATAAACATAAAATCCCCATTTATGGATTTCGGTCAATTTCTGTTTGGAATTTGGAAAAACGTTCTTCTGCAAAGTTGTAGAGAATTGAATTTCCTATAAAAACTCGCGAGATTCGAATTTTCTGATAGAAGGGCTATTTATTATGAATTATTGAAGTTCCGAAGCTCCGAAATAATTGATTTTTGGAAGTTTAAAATATTTTAAATAATAAAAACGTTTTTTGTTTGTTTTGTGGGCTACAACATGTGCATAATGAGCTGAGATCAGATCTAGGAAGGTGGGCGTAGAAATCTTAATATATATATTAATATTATATTAAATTTTCTGCTTTGGTGTTCTAAGCATTTTCCTATAAATAGGGTGCTTAGGTTAGAATTGAAAATCACACCAGAAACTGAAGTTTTCTCTCTCTATATTATCGAGCGTATTCTTGTGAGTATTTTGAGTATACTTTGAGTATTGTTAGATTGGTCTGAGTTCCTTTGACCTTATATATATTATTCCAATTTAGAAGTCTTAATCTTTTCGAGGTAAGGGATGTTAATTTCTTCTCAAATGATATTATTTCTTCAATATCATTATCTTTGAAATATTGGTTGGAACTTTTATCAAATTTGGAACTTTTTCATGTCGGGGTTACTATTCATGAGTTCTTATTATTCATTCAGTTACTATTCACGAGTTCTTATTCATGAGTCTTATTATTCACGAGTACTATTAATGAAGCGTGAAGATGTTTTTTGTGGAATTTCTATCTTTTGGTGTTGGAGTTACTATTCATTCACGATATCTGACACTATTCACGTATTCACTATTCATAAAAATGAAATTTCTTCTTTTTAATCCAAAATATCTATTACGGATACTAGCTTTGATTGTATCCATGTTTTGATCATTCTTGAATTTTACACCACTATGATCATTTTTGAGGTATTTTTGAACATGGATAAAACAAAGTCTGAATCCTTAATCCTTAATCCTTGTCATTTTGTTTCAATTGGATTCGTTTCTTTAAAAATATTTTTCATCATCCTCGGTCTTAAATGATGATATTATTGAATATCTTTGGCTGTAGTGCAAAGATGAATGATTTCTGAAGAATATCTTTGGTAGTAGTGCAAAGATGAGCAGTGTTTTAGATGAACATGACCAATGATGAATATCTTTGGCTTGTGTGCAAAAAGATGAATATTTGATTCAGATATATATTGATTGATGTTACGGGGATAAAAGATGAGCGATGAACTTTTAAATTCATACATAGAAGATAGTAGTTTGCATTCTCTACTTAACTCTTCTAATGAATTATTATTTCATTGCGAATATTGATTTAAAATTTGTTGTCTATTGTATTCTATTAGATTTTTCCTGTTGAAGACTAACGATAATTTGTTGTATATTATCTTAGTCATAATATTCTTCTTTGGGCTAGTTAAGCTCACCCTTTTCCTTTTGTTCCATTTTTCTTCTCGGGAGGCGAGAATATAAGCGAAATACGAGTGTCGGGTATGGAATGAAGGTTTTAGAAAAAGAATTGTTTAGTAGTCCTCACCATTTTGTAAAATAATGTATCAATAAATGTGATGAGGATTTATTTGAGTATAGATATTGTCTAGAAGATAATATTTGTATTCAAACTCACGATTTCTTGTTGTAATAATAAAGTTGTAGTTGTTTACGTACCATGTATTGACAACTCGAAATGGGTGATGTATACCTATTTTGGGGGCGTCACGGTTGGTATCGAGCTTAGGGATATGATCTCTGGCGGAGATCGGGGAATAGAACTAGGAGGAGAGAGCGAGTAAATCCTTCGCTAGTGTGTCCTACTAAGCTTATTTTTTTTAGTTGGTCGATATATATAGGATATTATGTGATATATTGATTTCCTTAATTAACCCTTGTTTTATGGCGGTGTTTGAGAATGTCGATGAGAATATTAACAATGGAAATGAGGCCAGTGGAGACGCTTTGTACTCACCAACGAGGAGAGCGTGCAACAGTGGCAATGTTCCTCCCGTGAACAACACCATTGGCGCGATGATGAGCGAGGGATGTTTAGAAGTTTTTTGCGATTCATGCAAAATCGAATGAGGAGACTTCGTGTTCAAAATCTGGGAGAAATGATGATAAGCATTCACGGGTTATCACAAATGAGCGGTTCGAAGAGTTGGGACCACGAAATTTAAGGAAAGCGGATCCGATCATGGCGGGAAACATGGGTCAAACAAATTACCAAGATATTCGATGTCTTGGGATGCGGAGGAACAGAAGGTTCCATTCGCCACCTTTATGTTCCGTGGCGAAGGCGGTACTTGGTGGGAGTCGTGAAGCGTACCCATCGGTACTTTTCGGCATGTCTTGGGAGCGTTTGAAACTATTTAATGACAAATACTTTCACGAAAGTGTTAAATCGTATGAAGGAAGTGGAGTTTATTAGACCGAAGCGAAACAACATGGCGGTGTCTCGATGCGAGGCAAAGTTTGCGAGTTATCGGTTTTGCACCTCATTTGGTGGAGAATGAGGAGCGTTATGAGCGGATGTTTCTTAGAGGTTTGAAACCCGGCATACGTCGATATCTCATTTCTCATAAATTTTCTCTCTATTCGGATGTTGTAAGCAGGGCTCAATTATTAGGCGAGATAACGAAATACGGTCAACGAGGACCACAACGAGGATCGTGCGAGAGATAGCGATCAGCGAGAATAATGATAACCAACGGAGAAAGAAAACAGACGGACAAAAATGGTAACCACTCGGGTGGTAATCATAGGCCATGAAAATAGAAGAAGCGAGTCGGGAGGAGATTTTAAAAGAGGAGATTTAACAATGACCATGTGAAAGACAGCGGTCTTAAGCGAAGAATCGGTTCTAAGGGAGGAGAACGACCACCGGTCATATATTACAAATCTTGGAAAAGAGGACATATCGGTCAAAGCGCCCACAACAGTTCAAGGTATGCTATAATTGTGGAAAGGAAGGACATATCGCTCGAGATTATGCAATAGCGAAACCTAGTTCAATGAGGGACGGTGACTCAAAAGATCCCGAAAAAGTCAAAGTCAACGATTAGGGAAGAAGCGTTTGTTGTGGTATTCGGTCATAATGCGAGGAACCCAAACGAGGTGATCACGGGTAAGCTATTTATAAATTCTTGCGAAGTTTATACCTTACTTGATCTGGTACTACCCATTCATTTATCTCTCTGCATGTGCTCAACGTTTAAACTTGACTCGGAGAAATTAGACTTTGACTATCTGTGGAAACTCCGTTAGGAGAAACTTTCATCACATCCACTTTTTATAAATCTTGTTTGATTCAAGTTGGCACCATCACCTTACCTTGACCTTATCTCTTTAAAGATACTTGCTTTTGATGTGATTTTAGGGATTGATTGGTTAACTACTCATCATGCCAAAATTGATTGTTTTAAATAAGGTTGTTAGTTTTCATATTCCTAACCAACTTTGTTATGCAATTCAAAGCAACTAAACCATTAAAATCAATCAACATCATATCTAATCATAAAGCTATTCGTTTATTGAAAAAGCGGATGTCAAGCTTTCTTAGCCCATGTTATGGATTTGAATAAAGACACGTCAAATTTGAATAATATTCTGTTGTTTATTGACTTTCTGGCGTATTTCTGAAGAACTTCCGGTCTACCCCGAACATGAAGTTGAATTCTTTATTGATCTTGAACTGGTACAAAGCCCATTTCTAAAACCCCATATCGAATGGCTCTATTGAACTTGAGGAGTTAAAGGTCCAACTACGAAATTGTTGGACATCGGTTTCATTAGTCTAGTACATCTCCTTGGGGTGCTCCTGTTTTATTTGTAAAGAAGAAAGACGGGGTATCGACTTTGTATTGACTATCGGAATTGAACCATGTCACCATCAAGAATAGGTATCCTCTACCTCGTATTGATGACTTGTTTGACCCGATTCTGAGGCACAATTCTTTTCAAAAATCGATCTTAGATTACGGATATCATCAATTTGAAGATTAGAATGAGAGGATATTCAAAGACGCCTTTAGAACTTCGATGCGGGCATTATGAATTCTTAGTCATGTCTTTCGGATGACTAATGCTCTCTATGACTTTCATGGATATGATGAACCAGTATTCAATGAATATTTGGATCGGTTTGTTGTTGTCTTTATTGATGACATCCTTATATATTCCAAAAGTCGTGAAGATCATGAGCACCATTTGAAAGTTGGTACTCGAAAGGCTTCGTGAAAACAAACTATATGCCAAATTAAAGAAATGCGAGTTACGGCGAGGAAGTAGCATTCCTTGGGCGCGTGGTGTCGAAACATGGAGTATCTGTTGATCCGTGAAGATTGAAGCAATACAAAGTTAGGAACAACCAAAGAAATCGGTGGTGAAGTCGTAGCTTTTGGGCTTATTTGGTTATTATCGGAGATTCGTGGAAGGATTTTCTCGAATCGCTACTCCATTAACTTAGCTAACTTTCGGAAGGATACGAAAATTCGTTTGGAGCGAAGAATCGCGAGAAAAGTTTCCAAGAGCTTAGAGGAGACTTATTTGGCACTTTTGTTCTAACAATACCATCTGGTTCGGATGGATTTGTTATCTCTGATGATGCTTGAGGCAAAGGGTTAGGATGTGTTCTCATGCAACGTGGGAAAGTCATAGCCTATGCCTCGCGACAACTTAAAGAGTATGAGAGGAATTATCCTACTCATGATCTAGAGTTAGCGTGATCGTTTTTATGCTTAAAGATATGGAGCACTATCTATATGGGGAGAAAGTGGAGATATATTCGGACCATAAAAGCCTTAAATATTTCTTCACTCAAAAGAACTCAATATCTTGGCGGCGACGTTGGCTCGAGCTATTGAAAGACTACGACCACACTATTCAATACCATCCTGAAAAGCGAGCGTGTGGTGGCCGCGTTGAGTAGAAGATCATATCACGAGGAACGAGTGCGATGATGTCAAGTATCGCAGAGCCAACTTTAATAGAAAAAGTTAAGGTTGCTCGAGCCATCCGGCCGGGTAATCGTATGAAGAAGAAAGAAAAGTACAAGAAGGAGCTATTAGGGCGAGAATTGATGAAGAAGGAATACATCGAGTCCACTCTAGACTTTGTGTTCCTAACGACTTTCGATTTGAAGTACAAGATTATGATGGAGGCACACAATACACCATTTGCAATCCATCCTCGGAAGTACTAAAATGTATCGTGATCTTGACATACATTTTGGTGGAACAATATGAAGAGAGAGATTGCAAAGTTTATCTCGATGTGTTTAACTTGTCAACGTGTAAAGGCGGAGCATCTAGTACCTAAGGGTCCGTTGCAACCACTTGAGATTCCGAAATGGAAGTGGGAACACATTACCATGGATTTTGTTACGGGTCTTCCTACTACGTTTCTCGGGGCATCAATGCTATTTGGGTTATTGTTGATAGATTAACCAAGTCTGCTTTCATTTCTTGCCGTCACGGAGACTTATTCACTTGACGTCTTGCTAGTATGTACGTGAATGAGATTGTGAGGTTGCATGGCATGCCCGTATCCATAGTTTGGGATCGTGACCCAAGATTCACTTCAAGATTTTGGGTTAGCTTGCAAAAAAAGCTATGGAGCGCAGTTTTGATTTATTCGGCGTACCATCCTTAAACGAACGGACAATCGAAAAGCACTATTCAAACTCTTGAAGATTTATTAAGACTACGTGTCCTGAACTTCAAGGGCGGTTGGGATAAGTATTTACCATTGGTGGAATTCTCCTACAACAACAGCTTATCGAGCAAGTATAGGTGTAGCTCCATTTGAAGCATTATATGGACGAAAGTGTCGCTTCCAAAGATGTTGGGGACGAGGTGGGTGAAGCAACATTTGTTGGGACCCGAGTTGATGCGTATGACTACGGAAAAGATCCAAATGATTCGACAAGCGTATACAAACCAAGACAAGATCGACAAAAGAGTTATCGCGGATCTTCATCGAAAGGACGTGGAATTTAGTGTAGGGATCATGTATTATTGCGAGTTGCTCCATGGAAGGGAATTACAAGATTTGGGAAGAGAGAAAGCTCGATCCACGATTTATTGGTCCATTTCAAATTCTTGACCGAGTAGGAAATGTAGCCTATAGACTTGCGTTACCTCCAAGTATGTCTCGTGTTCATAATGTGTTTCACATATCCGTATTTCAGAAATATGTGAAAGACCCGAACCACGTTATAGAATTAGAACCTAAGAAATAGTAGTGAAGACTTAACGTATGAGGAGGTACTGTCAAGATCTTGGATAGGAAGGAGCATGTCCTACGCAAAAGGTCATACCACAAGTTAAAGTTTTGTGGAGGAATCATGTTATAGAGGAAATGACACAGGAATTGGAAACGGAAATGAAAGCGAGGTATCCTCACCTTTTGAAACACCAGTGCGTCGTCGATTTGGAGGACGAAATTTCATAAGGAGGGAGGTTGTAAGACCCCAACTTATTATTAATGAAATTTAATTTTCTCTATTGATTATTTTGAAATAGTAAGGGTTGATTTGATTAATGTGGATAGTTAGGGGTAAAATCATGAAATACTTCAAAATAAGCAAGTGGTTATAAAATATTCATTGTTGTTAGGGAATATTCGTTTGGTCGTGGAATATTAAATGCTTGTCGGGGAATATTCGTGCGACGGTAGCGACCATGTGTGGGCCCCATAAATGTAAAGCGATTGGATGAAGAAAGCGACAAATATAAGTGGTTTAAAAATAATCGGCGTGGTTATTCTGCAGTATTATCTTTAAAAAAATACCGGTGGTTAAAACACACGATAGCTTACCGGTATTGCACCAATTGTTGATTCTTACGTGAAGGCACTACTCAATAATGGTCACGATAATTCTTTATTCGATATTTTATTGAGTTAATAATTCTTGCGTTGATATTTTATATTCTTTGTTGTTTGATAATTGTCATTACACGGTATTTTTCATTATCGAAGCAATAATTCATATTATCTGAATAATATTATTAGATAACATTATTGGCAATGTCTAGAAAGTTACATCTAAGGAGAGGTTTGGTCACCTAATTGCGGCGCAAGAAGAAGAAATTCTTATTGAAAGCCCCTCTTTCACAGGACCTACTTTTGGTTGTCGATATTGTGATTACGTAATATTATTTGTGAATAATTAATTATTGATTCATATGATGAGAAAAATATTGATTTTATGTGGATATAGATGGAGAAAAATTTTAATGTGACAATTGTTGAAAATTGAAATTTTATCTTTTTCCGATAAAATAATTCTTTTAAATATATTATTATATTTTAATAATATAATAATGGTGATATTTTTACAACGAATGTGGGATATATGAGTATCTGAGGAGGAAGAGTATTTTTGTTGCAATAAATGTTTAAAACATGTTAAACATGTCGGTGGACCCCATTTATTGATTTGAAATTTGATTATAGCTTTGTAAAATCCCCGTTTATGGATTTGGTCAATTTCTGTTTGGAATTTGGAAAAACTTTCTTCTGCAAAGTTGTAGAAATTGAATTTCCTATAAAAACTCATGAGATTCGAATTTTCTGATAGAAGGGCTATTTATTATGAATTATTGAAGTTAGAAGCTCTAAAATAATTGATTTTTGGAAGTTTAAAATATTTTAAATAATAAAAACATTTTTGTTTGTTTTGTGGGCTACAACATGTGCATAATGAGCTGAGATCAGATCTAGGAAGGTGGGCGTAGAAATCTTAATATATATATTAATATTATATTAAATTTTACTTTTTTGGTGTTCTAAGCATTTTCCTATAAATAGGGTCTTAGGTTAAATTGAAAATCACACCGAAAATGAAGTTTTCTCTCTATATTATCGGTATTCTTGTGAGTATTTTGAGTATACTTTGAGTATTGTTAGACGTTGCAAGTTCCTTCAAAGACTATACCCTAGATTCCAAATTTAAAGTCTTAATCTTTCGAGGTAAGGGATGTTAATTTCTTCTCAAATGATATTATTTCTTCAATATCATTATCTTTGAAATATTGGTTGGAACTTTTATCAAATTTGGAACTTTTTCATGTCGGGTTACTATTCATGAGTTACTATTCATGAGTTACTATTCACGAGTTACTATTCATGAATTCTTATTCACGAGTACTATTCATGAAGCGTGAAGATGTTTTTTTGTGGAATTTCTATCTTTTGGTGTTGTTACTATTCATTCACGTATCTCGAGTTACTATTCACGTATCGACACTATTCAATAGAAAATGAAATTTCTTCTTTTTGTCCAAAATATCTATTCTCGATACTAGCTTTGATTGTATCCATGTTTTGATCATTCTTGAATTTTACACCACTATGATCATTTTTGAGGTATTTTTGAATATGGATAAAACAAAAATACTAAATCCTTAATCCTTAATCCTTGTCATTTTGTTTCCTTTGGATTCGTTTCTTTAAAAATATTTTCATCATCCTCGGTCTTAAATGATGATATTATTGAATATCTTTGGCTTTGTAGTCTGAAGATGAATGATTTCTGAAGAATATCTTTGGTAGTAGTGCAAAGATGAGCAGTGTTTAGATGAACATGATCAATCGATGAATATCTTTGGCTTTGTAGTGCAAAGATGAATATTTGATTCGGATGTATATTGATTGATGTTACGGGGGATAAAAGATGAGCGATGAACTTTTAAATTCATACATAGAAGATAGTAGTTTGCATTCTCTACTTAACTCTTCTAATGAATTATTATTTCATTGCGAATATTGATTTAAAATTTGTTGTCTATTGTATTCTATTAGATTTTTCCTGTTGAAGACTAACGATAATTTGTTGTATATTATCTTAGTCATAATATTCTTTATGGGCTAGTTGAGCTCACCCTTTTCCTTTTTGTTCCATTTTTCTTCTCGGGAGGCGAGAATATAGCGAGTACGTGTCGGGGTATGGAATGAAGGTTTTAGAAAGAATTGTTTAGTAGTCCTCACCATTTTTGTAAAATAATGTATCAATAAATGTGATGAGGATTTATTTGAGTATAGATATTGTCTAGAAGATAATATTTGTATTCAAACTCTAAGTTTTCAATAATAAAGTTGAACTTGACAACCTTTAGGTGATGTATACCTATTTTGTAATAATAAAGTTGTTTTGTTTCTGACAACTATCGACAACCGCATTGTGATGTATACCTATTTTGAGGGTCTTTCTCAATTTTGTCTCCCTCTTTATACATGGGCATTTCCGAGGCTATCAAGTGATCCTTATAGATTCCCTTCCTTTTTCATAATTCCCCCGGGCGATATACTCATCATGGCGAACGAATTTCTTCAAAAGTTAATCTTAAAAGATGGGAGGATGATACCTTGATTTGTTCATTGCCAGTTTCTATTCCGACACGTCTCCAATGGGGCTGACTGATATGCTCTCCTAAGACCAATATCCTTCCAACACTTTGGCCAGCCAGTAGCCGATTGATTGAGCATGAGGTCTTGATTCCTAAGTCTTCTCTTCCACATTTAGCAGACATTCCTCCTCGAGGTGATTCGAATACTTTTCCTCGCATGTGCTCCCACTACTTCCGTGAGTCTTCCACCACGGCCCGCTTTGGTGTCTCCTCCAGCCTCCTCCCCAGGGATCCTCTGATGCCGAGGCAATGAGAGTTACTCGTTCTAAAACGAGAGCAGGTATTACTACTGATTCTGAAGTAGCTCCTCCTATTGCTTCTGCTATGATTCCAGTCAGTCGTCCTCCTCCTATTAGGCTTATCATAAAGCCATTGGCAAACGCCCTCTTGATAGTGCTGATTCTAGTATGCCGACAGCTGAGGATCCAACCAAGAAGCGCAGTAGGAATTTGGTAATTTTTTGTTGTACTATTCTCGTTTTTCTTTCATCCCTTGTATTACTACTTTCCCATATCGTTGAGTAATTGTTTCCTTTATATATATATATATATATATATATATTTCAGGTTACCATGGTCGATGAAGATGATGACGTTCCTCTTGGGCTTATGTGTAGTACTGCCAATGAGGTGGCCGCGGTAGTTTCCACTAGTCGTGAGCCTCCCCAACCTGTCCTTGTTGATATTGAGTCATCTACTCCTCGCGATGATTGTGTTAGTCTTGATGCTAAGGACACTTTATCTGATGTGAGCTCAAGTCCTGCTGTGGGTGATACATCCATTTCTTCACACCTTCCTATGTCTGCTCCTCATGATGAGTCTGAAGATATTGATGAGACTCTTACTTCCCCAAGGGAGATTCATTCTGAAACTATTGGTGATGTTCATCCTTCCCAGAAGGATTCTACCGAGTTGGTGATTGCTCGGGAGGGCATTGTTGATAGTACGTTGGGTGGGTTGAATGACATTCCCCTTTCTGTGGCATCTCCCGACTCCTTTTCCATTGACTATATTGTGAGTATCCTTCTTTAGTCAACATATGATTTGTCTTGAATTTCCTTTCTCTCTTTTTTTTTAATGTATTGTGCTTTGACATTTTGTTTTCAGAGCGAGAAGATGAAAGATTTGCCTTTGCCTGTTGAGGCACTCGCTTTATTTGATGCTCTTCATCCGAATGTTGCCCACTCGCCATATAGTGACCTTGGTTATCCTCCAGGTGACCAAGGTTTCGAGGAATCCTTAGCCATACAACATCTTTCTGCTCCTCTACCCCTTGACTCGACAAATTCAATAGTGGCTTCTAAAGTAGCTGCTACCAGAGCTTCCTTCAATCCAAATGGGGATCTTATTTCTTGGAAGGGTTTCCAGATATCATCTTCTAGTCAGGAAAGTCTGGAGCGTCTCCTAGCTCGATTCTCGCAGATACTTGACCGGTTGATTATTAAGGAAACTTCAGCCCAAACCTTCTTCCTAGATCAGCTCGCAGGCCTTATTCGTGGATTGCACACTCTTTCTTTATATTCTTTGCGAGTCGAGGCCTTGAAGAAGTTTAGCGATAAAGTAGACGACCTTACAGCCATAGGTGTTGACATGTCTCCGTTTTGTGATAGATTGACTTTTCTCAAGTCAAGTTTTAAGCTTGTTTCATTACGTTCAGAGGTTGTTGTACGTAAGTGTGAAGATGAATCCTTTTCAGTGCAGCTTTCTGAGCTTTACGAAGCCGCCAACAATATGAAGATCCAGTCTCAAGATTTAGAGGGCCAATTTCGGGAGGTAGAGCGCCAGTGACGGGACTTAGAGTCAACTACCCGACAGGTTAGGGAACTGAAAGCTGTAAATCTTAAGATTCGAGATGCTGTCGTTGCTGACTTAGAAGCTTTAGCTATGCCTATACTTCATTTTGATATGTCTTGGGCTTTAGATCATAACTTGTTGTAGTAGGTTTTTTTTTCGATTTCCTATTTCAGAAACTCATTTACACATATTTCATTTTATCAAAATGTAGTTTCTTTAACCTTGTTGATTGCTTTTAATTTGGATAATTCCTTAAAACTCAATATTTATCATTGAATCTCAAGTTATTCAAATTAATATTCCAAGACAACAATAGGTATTATAAGCATGAAACATAAATTTTATCAAAAACATGTATATATATATATATTTTCATAAAACTAATACTTGACTTTTTTTTTAAGAAATTAAAAAAAACATTCAAGTATGAGTGAAAGTTTGTCAATTTATTGATAATCAAATTTCTTTTAACGAAAAGCATAACGTTTCATTAGTAAATCTTGCTTTTGTCGAAGAAAGCATAACGTTTTCCACTTTTAGAGGTAAAGTGTAACGCCACTTTTAAAGATAAAGTGTAACTTTCGGGGTTGAGGGCTTATACTCAGGTGCCTCAATCACTTTTGAAGTTTGAAAGTGTAACTCCCGAAGGCTGTTAATCAGGTGCCTCGATCACTTTTGAAGTTTGAAAGTGTAACTTTCGAGGGCTGTACTTAGTCAGGTGCCTCGATCACTTTTAAAGTTGAAAGTGTAACTTCTGAGGGCTGCACTTAGTCAGGTGCCTTGATTACTTTTGAAGTTGAAAGTATAACTTTTTGTGATGCTCTTCTTATGTGTAATATTTCTTTACCCACTTCAAGTTCAATGGGCCTGAGACAGCATTTGATCCCACACGAGATATCTTGCAATACCCGCTTTCGGAGATCTCTCGTACCCTATACGGGCCTTCCCATTTGAGGTAAAATTTGGTAGTTGGGGTCCCCCTCATGACTTGAGTTCTTTGTTTTGAGTACCGTGTCCCCACTGTATTCGGCCGTGGTACCACCACCAGATTTGTATTGTCGTCGCAGCCTTTTCATGGTACTGCTCAAACTTTTCTTTAGCCTTATCTCTAAGTCAACTAAGGCCTCCAGGGCTGCTGGTCGGTTTTCTTCCTCGATCAAGCTTCGAAGTCTCATTCGAGCCGAAGGTATTTCTATTTCAGTGGGCAAGATAGCTTCTTCACCATAAACCAAAGCATATGGGGTCTCGCCTGTAGGCTTCCTTTTTGAAGTTCGATATGCATATAACGTTATTGGTAATTGTTCTGCCCATGTCTTCGGATGATCGTCTAGGGTTTTTGATAAAATTTTTATCAAGGTTTTGTTTGTAGCCTCTGCTTATCCGTTGCCTTTCGGGTAGTAGGGTGATGATTTATAATGTTTCATGCTGTATCTTTCCATCAGATTTTTGACGTCCCTATTGATGAAGGGAGTTCCATTATCCTACAAAATGATCTTCGGGATCCCGAAACGGCAAATGATGTGCTCCTTGATAAAATTGGCCACTACTGGTCTTGTGGCCTTCTTCAAGGGTATTGCCTCCACCCACTATGTGTACATCTCGGTGGCAGTTAAAATCCATATGTTACCCTTGGAATTAGGGTGAACAGGACCTATAAGATCCATTCCCCATGTATGAAAGGGCCATGGTGTTGCCAAGGTTCGCAAATCCACGGTGGGAGCATGGATCAAGTTTCCATGTATTTGACAAATGTGACACTTATTAACAAATCCTGATAATCTCCTCCATCTTCGGCCAAGAGTAACCATGATCGATAAGTCGTTTGTACAACTTGGCTCCCCTCGGTGTTCATCCTCAGACATTTGGTAAACCAAATCTTTGGCTTCACCTAGTTCCATAATCGTAGGGCTTTCTATCAATCCCTTCTAAATAATTCTTCATTCGCAAGAAGAAACGTTATGACTTCCTCTTGATTATAAATGCGTCCTTCTTTTTGGTCGGAAGAGTCCCGCTTTATAAGAACTCCACATAAGGGAGTCGCCACTCCACTATGTCTTTAATGAAGGCGCATTCATCCTCCCCAGGGTATTCTTGGAATGAAACACATCAAGCGCCAGAGGGCATCTTCTTCCTTCTTCATTTCAGCCAATAATACCCTCGACGCATGTACCACGATATAGCCTATGTCCGCTAATCATTAGCTCTCGTCATGCACCTGATGCAAAACTCTATTTGCTTCTTGCCTCCCCAAGCATCGTGTCAATATACCATCTGCTTCTTTATGATACAAGACACCTTTAATGATGTTGTACTTCTGTAACTTCACGATAGGTATTGTTCCCTCCTTTGTTTGTAATTGATGTGAGATGTCATGTCGCCAATCATCTATCATGTCTTTGGGGAACAAGTTTAGCACCGTGGTTGGTAGGGTTCTCTTCATTACCTTTACATCCAAATCCTCTCCTTGGACATAGACTCGAGATGCTACTGTTGCTAGTGCATCCGGTTGTTTATTCTGTCATCTTGGCACATATTCAATCATCACCTTCTTGAAAGCCTCCATCACCTTTTGTGCTACAGTTCGATATGGCGCCAAGATAGGTTCCTTCACTCCGAATTGGCCTCTTATCTGTTGCACTATGAGGTTTGAAACTCCCTTTACTTTAAGGTATTCGACTCCCAATTCTTGAGCCGCCAACAATCCTAGTATGAACGCCTCATATTCTGCTTCATTGTTTGTGCAAGGAAAATCCAATTTGTATGACAAGGCCACTTCATTTCCTTCTTTGGTGATCAACACCACTCCTGCTCCGCCTTTACCTTCTGTAGATGATCCATCAAAAGCCAAACTCCACCATTCTGGGTCCTCATTCATCAACTCGATTGATTCTACTTCTCTACCCGGAAGATCCTCAAAAGGGGGTTCATATTCTCCATTTGGAAATTGAGCCAGCAGGTCTGCCAAGGCTTGACATCGGATCGCCTTCGGTGTTACACACTTGATGTCATACTCTGAAAGAATCATCATCCATCTGGTAGGTCTTCCCACTAATGTTGGCTTAGTTAATAGGTATCTAATTAGATCAGTTCTTGTTTCAAGCTTTACTTCGTGTGCTAAGAAATAATGCCTCATTTTCTGCGCAATGAACACCAATGCTAAGCAATGCCTCTCCACCTGTGAATACCTGGTTTCCGGTCCTCTAATTATCAGGCTAATGTAATACACAGGTTTTTCTTCTCCATCCACCTCCTGCGTGATCAGTCCACCTATAGACTTCTTAGTAGATGTAATGTACAACTGCAACGACATTCCTCTTTGTGGCACTACCATCGTTTGTGCTGAAGCCAAAATTCTTTTCACCTTCTCAAAGGCATGTTGTTGGTCTTGCCCTCAGTCCCATTTTGCCTTTCCTTCTAGCAATTTGCCGAAAGGTTCTGTGACTTCTTGCTTAATCGCCGGCATGAATCTTCTCACGTATTTAAACTTTCCTGTAAAAGCTCTTCAACTCAGATTTCATGCTTTTTAGGCGGGGGCATCTCTGTGATTGCTTTCACCTTGCTTGGGTTCACCTCTAAGCCTCTGTTGTGCACCAAGAAGCCCAAGAATTTTCATGCCGTCATCCCAAAGGCGCACTTCTTCGGATTCATCCTCAACTTATACCTTCGCCACCGCTCAAACACTTTTCTCAGGTCCTCCACATGAGTTATCGCCTTCTTGGATTTCACTACTATGTCATCCACATAGTCCTCCACTATATCATGAATCATGTCATGAAATATGGCGTGCATTGCCCTTTGATAAGTTGCCCCCACATTCTTCAACCCGAATGGCATTACTACATAGTAGAAATTCCCAAATGGGGTACGAAAGGCTATCAACTCTGCAACTTCTACGGACATCTTTATCTGATTATAACCTACAAACCCATCCATGAATGACATCATCTCATGATTATCCGTTGCATCTACCAAAGTGTCAATGTTGGGTAGTGGGTACATGTCTTTTGGGCATGCCTTGTTCAAGTCTCTGAAATTCACACATATTCGTAGCTGTCAATTTGATTTCTTTACCGGTACAATGCAGGATAGCCATATCGGATGTTGAATTGGCTTGATGAACCAAACTTCCAGCAACTTCTTGATCTCTTTCTTTATTTTAGTTTCAACTTCGGGTGCATAGTTGTGAGGTGCTTGCTTTACTGGCTTCATTCCCGGACTTATGTTTAGATTGTGCTCCACAAGATCCTTGTCAATTCCGGGCATCTCATCGTAATTCCAAGCAAAGACATCCCTATATTCTCGCAATAATTGTACAAGCTCCTCCTTCTGATTAGCATCCAACTCCTTGTTGACATAAGTCTGTCTCGCTCTCCTCTCTGTTGCCAAATTAACTTCATCTAATTCATTTTGTTGAGGTTTTCGCCTATCCTCGAAGCATTCTGGAGCTGGTTCTACCTTCTGTTGTACAACTCCTCCTTCTTCATTATTGCTGGAGTGGGGGACACCTCCTGAGCCCTTGGGTTCACACGCTTCCTTGGGCTCTTCCCTCTTACACCGTCACAATCGAAACACCACCTTTCCATCGGGTTTAACAACCCTCTCCCATTTTGTCTTTTGGCCATCCTTAGATTGTGCCATCCGCTTGGCATTTATTATATTTCTGGCATCTTCGAGGTCTGCTGGCCTTTTCTTTTCTTCTCTTCATTCTTTCTTTAAATCTACTACCACTGGTTTCTTATTTTTGGAACATTCTCCGTGTTCCGAGGTCTTCTTCTTCTTTTTTTTCGCAGTACGAACTTATCTTCCTCGCACTTTCTCCCACCTTGCTAGTCTTAGGGAATCGTGCCTCAGTAATCGTTCTCTCCTCTTCAAATGACATCATCAAAGAAAGTTGCTTTGATGTGTGCCTCCTTCCTCCGTCCAAAGGGATTCCGAGTTCATTGGTACTTTCACTTCTCTCCTTTCCAAATAGCTTTTCAGCACCGATGAAAGACCAAGGTACCACCTCAGTAGTCATTTTGCCAAGCCCTTCCCAAAGAAGAAATGATATGATGCATCCACCTCTAGAACATGGAACATTACAGCCCTCGAATCTTCCCAACCCGCATGTCCACCTTAATGTGTCCTGTGGTTCTTGTGCTTTGTTCGACGAATCCCGTAATGTTCGCTTGTTCCTTCACAATCTTCTTCTCCTAAGCAGCTCTAATCGTTTGAACACCTGTAGGGGGCATAATATTTACAGATGCTCCATTGTCAATGAACGCCTCCACACTCTCTATGCCATTGATTATCGCGTCACACATATAACGACTTTCGTCAGTGGGTATCTTATCTCTATCGCCTTTTGAGAAAGATATCTTATTTTCTTCTTCCTCCATCGCCTTCACAAATCCTTTGCTTATGGCCACGCAATTCTCCTGCCCTCAAGGCAGCCTTTTAATAATTGCCCCGGTTGCCTCAATCCTTGCTTCCTCGCCAATCCTATCTCGATTAAAAAATTTCAACTTGGCTCCGCTTCATCAATGTCGCCACTTGCAAGCCCGGATCACACTCCTCCTTTTCTTCCATCATCATCTCCACTTCGGGCCTGTACCGTGAATAACAAAGGTTGCACGCTTCCTTCCCCTCAGGTGGTTTGGCAAATGCTTATCATGAACGCTTACTTTCATTTCCAAGTTCAATCTTCCATTTGCCGCTTTCGTGGAATATCCCCTGCAGCTATAACAAATTCATAGTTGAGTGTCCCGCGATATCGGGTGGAATACATGTAAGTCCGGTCTTCTTCATTTCTTCCTTCACCGCAAATTTAGGCCTTGGGGTTTCACCACCCATGTTCAACCCATTGTTCATACAGCACTCAATGCTTTCTCACCGCATGTGATGGCTTCGGATCGGCTTTCTTGCATATTTGTCTCTGCACTTTCCTCCGCTTCGATCAAAATTCTTCTCATGCTTCTCCCTTCGCTTCCTTTGTGGTTTTCGATCGAGAGTCCGCCAAAGCCACGCGATTTGTCATCATCTTGCCCTTCCATGTAACCGTCGCATGGTTAGTGGGCAATGTCATGATTCCTCCCAAATCTTGTGTAAAAGATGAGAGGGTCGCGAAGGAATCACAAGCCTTGGTGATGAGGTGGGGCTTGAAGGCATTTAAGGCACCATTGTTGCAAATGCTGACTAAGTTCTTTTCTTCAATCGGCTCACAGACTTCGCGTTCGGGCCCTGAATCACAACATAATCTGACAACTCCTCATTCGGTTTCTACTTAAACTGCATGAGCTCTACAATGGTTACCTGTTTCTGCACATAGAAAATTTTCTTAAAAAAATTGTAATTTTAGATCATCCTAATCATGGACTGACCCCTTCTCCAAATTGTAGTACCAACTAAAGGCACTATCCGTCAAAGTCTTGTTGAATTCTCGCATCAACAAGTTGTGGTTGTTCACTTCATCATATCCGAGCCACGGAGACATTGACTCTACAAATCTTGCAATATGTTCCTCGGCATTTCCTTTCTCCCGTCATTGATTTTGGAATCATGGGGATGCTCAATATACCCTGTTAGGTAAGGTTGCCTCCAAATGTATGCAGGGTAAGGAGGAGTAAAGTCCAACTCTGAGGGTCGAGATGTCTGTCTGCAAAGTTGATTGATCATGTCGATCATATCATCCTTTGTCACGTACGGGCTTGTGGCGTGAACTCTCTGGGGTGTTGTGATATACTACTGCATCGGTGGTGTGTATGATAGAGAGATTGGTTGATGCACACTTGCATCATGCAAAACCGGCATTGGTGGCGGTTGCTGGCTCACTCGCTGGACATTGCCTGGAATGGTTGGCATTTGCACCTGTAAAATTGATGGGAGAGTAGTTGGGATGATGTTTTTCTGAGGTCGGTGTAAGACCAAAAATTTTTTAAATAAAAAGGAATTTCCTTTATTTATTATTTTGAAATAAGTAAGGGTGGATTTGATTAATGCTAAGTTAGTTATGGGTAAATGCTAAATATTTTAAATAAGCAAGTGGTGATAAAATATTCATTATCGCTTTCTGAGAATATTCGTTGGTCATGGAATATTCAGATCGTTTGTGAATATTCGCATTTACGACGCAGCCTTTTGTGGGCCCATAACTGAAAGTTTATTGGATGAAGAAAATGACAAATATAAGTTGTTTTTAAATAACTACAGAAGTTGTTACCAAGTATCATCGTTGGAATACCGGTTAAAACACACTAATACGCCATTGTCAACAAGAAGATACCAGATTGCACCAATTATCGATTCTTACGTAAGTAAGGCACTACTCAATAATTGTTACAAAGAATTATCGCTCAAAGATTTTATTTTATTGATTCAATAATTGTTGCGTTGATATTTTATATCACGTTGTTTCAATAATTGTCATTACACAAAGATTTTTTATTATCGAAGCTAATAATTCATATTATCCTAATAATATTATTAGATAACATTATTGGCTATTTGTGAATAATTAATTATTGATTTATATGATGAGGAAAATATTAATTTTATGTGGATATAGATGGAGAAAATTTTTAATGTGACAATTGTTGAAAATTAAAATTTTATCTTTTTCTCGATAAAATAATTCATTTAAATATATTATTATATTTTAATAATATAATAATGGTGATATTTTATAATGAATGTGAGATATATGAGTATATGAGGAGGAAGAGTATTCTTGTTGCATTAAATGATTAACACATGTTTTGTGTGTTCTGGGGACCCCATTTCTCGACCGAAATTTGATTATAAA
This sequence comes from Panax quinquefolius, assembly GCA_020205615.1. Taxonomy (NCBI): domain Eukaryota; kingdom Viridiplantae; phylum Streptophyta; class Magnoliopsida; order Apiales; family Araliaceae; genus Panax; species Panax quinquefolius. The sequence continues at coordinate 20,314,211 of CM035163.1, forward strand.
TTTTGTAAAATCGTCTGCTTATGAATTTCACCAATTTCGTTTGAATTTGGAAAACTTTCTTCAAGAAAGTTGTAGAGAATTGAATTTCCTATAAAAACTCAAGAGATTCGCATTTTCTGATAAAAGGGCTATTTATAATGAATTATTGAAGTTACTTTTAGTTCAAATAATTGATTTTTGGGAGTTTTAATTAATTATTTTGAGAAAAACGTTTTTGGTGAGTTTGTGAACCCCATTTAACATGTGTGGCTGGTGTTTTTGACCAAAAGGTGGGCTAAGGAAAATTTGTATAATTATATTAATATTATATTCAATTTTCGCTTTTGTGTTCTAAGCATTTTCCTATAAATAGATGCTTAGGTTAGAATTGAAAATCACACCGTAAATCAAGTTTTCTCTCTATTTCTCTCTCGATATATTGAGCGATTCTTGTGAGTATACTTTGAGTGTTGCTATACTATGCAAGTTCAAGTCATAGTCTATATCCTGTTTCAACTGTAAGACTTGCCTTTTCGAGGTAAGTGGATGTTATTTTCTTCTCAAATGATATTATTTCTTCAATATCATTATGTCAAATATTGGTTGAACTTTTTATTAAATTTGGAACTTTTTCATGCTCTGGGTTACTATTCATGAGTTACTTTTCACGAGTTACTATTCAGAGTTACTATTCAGAGAGTTACTATTCACGCAGTACTATTCATGGTTGCGTGAAGATGTTTTTTTTTGTGAAATTTCTATCTTTTGGTGTTTGAGTTACAATTCACGATACTTGCATTATTCACGATACCACACTTATCCACTTATCACGTTAGACTATTTACCTAAAATGAAAATTTTTCTTTTCGTCTAAAATATCTATTCGATACTAGCTTTGATCAGATCCATGTTTTCGATCATTCTCAATTTTACACCCCTATGATTATTTTTGAGGTATTTTTAGACGTGGATAAAACAAAGTACTAATCCTTAATCCTTAATCCTTGTCATTTTGTTTCACCGGATTCGCTTTTTTAAAAATATTTTTCATCATCTTCATCCTTAAATGATGATATTATGGAATATCTTTGGCCAGTAGCAAAGATGAATGATTTCTCGATGAATATCTTAGGCCCGTAGTGCAAAGATGAACAGTGTTGAGATGAATACGACCGATCGATTAATATCTTTGGCCCGTAGAGTGCAAAGATGAACAGTGTTTAGATGAACACGACTAATCGATGAATATCTTTGCCAGTAGTGCAAAGATGAATATTTGATTCCGTATATATATCGATTGATGTTACAGGATAAAATATCGACGATGAACTTTTAAATTATATATGTAAGATAGTAGTTTGCATTCTTCTACTTAACTCTTCTAATGAATTATTATTTCACCATGTAATATTGATTTAAAATTTGTTGTTTATCAGTATTCTATTAGATTTTTCCTCGTCAAAGACTAACGATAATTTGTTATATATTATCTTAGTCATAATATTCTTTGATCGGGCTAGTTGAGCTCACCCTTTCCTTGTTGTTCCATTTTTCTTCTCGTGAGGCGGCGAGAATGTAATGCAGTACTAGTTTCGTGGGTAATGGAATGAAGGTTCTAGAGAGAGTCGTTTAGTAGTCCTCACCATTTTTGTAAAATAATGTATCAATAATTATGATGGGGATTTATTTGCATGTGGGATATTGTTTAAATGGCAATATCTCAGATTTAAACTCACAGCTTATATGTTGTAATAAGAAAGTTGTAGTTATTTCGTATCATGTATTTGGCGCACTTCGTAATGGGTTGATTGAATATAACTTCCGTACAATACGATATAAACCGTGAGTTTGAATACAAATATTATCTACTAGAGATTATACAAACTCAAAAGGAGTCCTCATTACAATTATTATCACACTATTTCACGTATCAAAGGAGGACTACTAATGCTATCCTCTCTCGACCATTACTCCGCTCCTCGACTCGTCCCAAATTATATTCTCATTTCCTTCAATAGAATAAAGAAAGAAAGGGTGAGCTCAATCTAGCACAAAGAAGAAATATTATGACTAAGATAATGCGTAATAAATTATCATTAGCCTACAACAAAGTTAAACCGATAAAATATAATGAACATCAAGTTTAATCATAGCAATGAACCGTAAATCCATTAAAAGAGTCAAGTAGAAAATAAAATCTACTATCTTTTATGATTTAAAAGGTTTTTCATCATCATATAATTTGAGACTCACTTTTAATAAATATTCCACATCATCGAATCACCCCGCACTACTACCAAGGATATTCTTTAAGATCACGACCACAATTATTCACGCACTACGCGCCAAGAATATTTGTGTATTCATTAATGGTCATGATCATGCCAACAATCGTCCATCAATGCACTACGGCCAATCGAGGATTTTTGCCACATCATTTGTAACATTACTACCATGATTACACCGAATAGTCTCTCGTCATAATCATACCAAGTCCATCTATGCACTACAAAAGCCACAAACGACTTTCAACATAATATAAACATGAGGATGATGACAATGATATAAGAATTCAATAAAACAAGTTCAAGAATTAATTTATCTAGAACTAATAACATCCAAATCACAACACGACATCGCTTTCAGAGAGTAAAATTCAAGAATACCGAGAAGAATATTTCCATAAAAGGATATCGATGAAGCGCAAATATCAAAGATATTCCACTAATTTCATGGAGTATAGAAGTCAAAGTTTTAACCAACCGGGTATAATAAAGAATGGAATAACAAAAGAAATCACCACGCACGGGATAGATCAAGACAAAAGTTATTCCAATGTAATAATAAATAACTAACCAGTCCCACAGAAAACGTATGCATGTGATATTCCAAATGTATTAATAAATAATGGAACCAGTCCCAAGAAACACACGCATGTGATGTTCCAATGTAATAATAATTAAGACTTTTCCAGTCCTGCAAAAAAACATACGCATGTGATGTTCTAATAGTATAATAATAAAGACGGAACCAGTCCTGTAAAACACACGCATGTGATGTTCCAATGTAATAATAGAAGAATGTCACCAAGTATAGGTAAACCATATATACAAAAGTTATTCCAATGTAATAATAAGCAATGGAATAACAACAGCCTTCTTCATGAATAAGAAAGAATAACACCCCTTACTTTTTAGTAGAGATTGAATACCGCAAAGAGTGTAAGAACAAAATACTCTTCTTCTTTCTCTTATTCTCTATACTTTCTCTCTATAGCTTGAATGAATTAGCAAAAAATAATGAAGCATTAGGCCTCTATTTATAGAAGATTTCTAGCTTAAGACCGCCACGTGAAAAGGCAAGTGGCTCGACGACCGGTGATGTGAAAAGAAAAGTGGTTCGACGCTCAGAATGTGAAACGACAAGTGGTTCGACGCTCAGAATGTGAAACGACAAGTGGTTCGACGCTCAGAATATGAAAACAACAAGTGGTTCGACGCTCGTAATATGAAACGACAAGTGGTTCGACGTCTGTAAAGGTAATTACTATCGACGGTTGTAATTACTATTCACAAAGGTAATTACTATCGACGAAGGCAATTACTATCGATTTAAGAGACTCTTAGATGATGACATACGGGCCCCCATAAAATAATCAAACTTACCACAAACGCCTCATAATGTACTTTTATATACATCAAGGATCAATAAATATTACCACAAATCATTTTATTTTTAATCAACACATATTTAATCTTTCAACAATTATTAATCATTTATAACTTGTCGCCCCAATTATCGATTTAATACTATAACATATTATACATGATGATAATCGTGACAATAATCAATCAATAATATAAGAGATATGAATATATGATGCAAAGAACCATCAGAAGTAATAATCGAGCATAAATTTAGTGACTTCTCACGTAAAGATCAATAATCAATATCGCAAGCTACTATACAACCACGCCAGACATCGCATTTCTTTACTACCGGTAGTTCAACAGCTTTAATCTGAATACCTCCGCCGTTATTTTTATAGAAAGATAATTTTGTCGCTTTCTAACTACGACAATACTCCGCTAGGGGTCCACTTAATGATTGAGCCATCGTATTTAATATTCCCCGACAAAAAGAATATTCCCCACCAAACTAATATTTTATAACAACTTGCTTACTTTGCAAAATTTATAAATATTACCCACAACTATAACATTATATCAAATTTATTCCATAATATTCAAAAATAATATTTATAGAAAATTCATCTTTATTTATAAAAGTCAGTCTTTACAACCTCCCTTCTTATGAAATTTCGCCTCGAAATTAGGGTACGACTGTATGTCAAGAGGTAAGGATACCTTTGATTTCATTTCGCATTCTAACTCCCAAGTCATTTCTCAACATCGTGGTTCCTCCACAAAACTTTCGACTTCGAGGTATAACCTCGAGCGTAGAATATGTTCCTTCTTATCCAAGATTGAACAGAACCTCTTCATACGCCAAATCTTCCTCTATTTCGTCCGGCTCTAACTCAATAATGTGGTTCGGTCTTTCACATATTTACGTAATATGGATATGTGAAAAATGTTATGAACACGAGACATACTTCATGCAGTAAAGTCGAGTCTATAGCCACGCTCCTACTCGATCGAGGATTAAAATGGACCGATGGATCGAGGATCGAAGTTTTCCTCTTTCCAAATCTTGTAACTCCTTTCCATGGAGCAACTTTAACAACACACGATCTCCTATATCAATTCCACGCCCTTTCACGAAGATCAAGATAACTCTTTTTGTCGATTTTGTGAGGTTTTTATACGTCGTTTTGATCGTTTCAATCTTTTCCGTAGTCATACGCATCAACTCGTCCCAACAACGCTGTTTCACCCACCTCATCCCAAAGATAATCGAGAACGACACTTTCTTCCATACAACGCTCGAATGGAGCCATGCCAATACTTGTTCGATAACTCATGTCAGTAGGAAAACTCTACCAATGGTAAGAACTTGTCCCAACTTCCTCAAATCAAGGACACAGTAGTCTTAATAGATCTTCAAGAGTTTGAATAGTCCTTCCGATCGTCCGTCCGTCTGAGGATGATATGCCGAAGCTAAATCGTAAGTCTCGCGCTCATAGCTTTTTGCAAACTAACCCAAAATCGTGAAGTCAATCTTGGTCTCGATAAAAAACTATGGATACCGGTATACCATGCAGCCTTACAATCTCGCTTATGTACATACGAAAGCAAGACGCTCAAGTGTATAAGTTTCTCGACGGTAAGAAATGAGCAGACTTGGTCAATCTATCAACAATGACCCAAATCGCATCTACGCCTTTGAGAAACCTTAGGAAGACCCCAGAACGAAATCCATGGTAATGTGCTCCTACTTCCATTCCGGAATTTCAAGTGGTTGCAATGGACCTTTTGGTACTTGATGCTCGCTTTAACTCGCTGACAAGTTAGACACCTCGAGATAAACAAATACCATCTCTCTCTTCATATTGCTTCCACCAAAATGTACGACGATTAATATCACGATACATTTCGTACTCCCAGTGATGGATCGCAAATGGTGTGTCAGGCGCCCATCATGATATTATACTTTAAATCGTGGTCGTTAGAACACAAAGTCCGGAGTCGACTCAAAGTATTCCTTCTTCATCGATTCTTGCTTCCTAGATAAAGACCTTCGCACTTTCTTCCTCATACGATCGCCTCCAGTGTCCGTAGCTCGAAAGCAGCTTTTAACTTTATCGATTAAAGTCTGCTCTACTCATATACTCGCTTATCATCACACGCATCCCTCGAGTCTTTAACTCTATCTCCATCCTTTGCAAGTCACACAAAATGGGCCTTTCATACGACAATATCGCACTCAGATTTGCGATATGATCTTCTACTCAATGCGCCAACTACCACGCTCGCTTTTCCGTGATGGTATCGATGGTACGATCATAACCTTTCATCAGCTCAAGCCAACGTTGTTGTCGCATGTCGAGTTCCTTTTGAGTGAAGAAATATTTCGAGGCTTTTTATGATCCGTGAAAGATCTCCACTTTCTCCCCATACAAATAATGCCTCCAAATTTTAAGGCAAAGACAACAAATTGCCACAACTCTAGATCATGAAGTAGGATAATTTCTCTCATATTCTTTGAGTCATCGCGAGGCATAGGCTATAACTTTTCCATGTCGCATGAGAACACATCCCAACCCTTTGCTCAAGTATCATCAGAGATGACAAATCCTCCGAGCCGATGGTATTGTCGTAACAAAAGCAAAATAAGTCTCCTCGAGTTCTTGAAAACTCTTCTCACATTCTTCGCTTCCAACCGAATTTCAGATCTTTCCGAGTCACCAACAATCGGAGTAAGCGATTCGAGAAAATCCTTCCACGAATCTCCGATAATAACCAAATAAACCGAGAAAGCTACGATTTCTATTATCGATTTAGGTTGTTCCCACTTTCAATAGCTTCAATCTTTTCGGGTAAACAGATATTCCATGACTTGATACCATCGTGTCCAAGGAATGCTACTTCCTCAAGCCGTAACTCGATTTCTTCAACTTAGCATAAAGCTTATATTCACGGCTTTTGGAGTGTTAGCCTCAAGTGTTGCTTTCATGATCTTCACTACGCTTTTGAATAAATAAGGATGTCATCAATAAAGACGACCACAAAGTGATCCAAATATTCCTCAATACTTGCCTCATCATATCCATGAAGGCAAAGAGGAGCATTAGTCAATCCAAAGGATACGACTAGAATTCATAATGCCCGCATCGAAGTTCTCAAAGCCGCCTTTGGAATGTCACGTTCTAATCTTCAATCGGTGATATCCTAACGAAGATCAATCTTTGAAAAGAATTTGCTTTTTGCAAATCGGGTCAAACAGTCATCAATACGTGGCAATGGATACCTATTTTTGATGGTGACATGATTCAACTCCCGATAATCAATACAAAGTCGATACTCCCATCTTTCTTCTTCACGAATGTAACAGAGCACCCCAAAGAGAAGTACAAGGACTAATAAAGCCAATGTCTAACAATTCCTCGCATTGGGTCTTTAACTCCTCAAGTTCAATAGAGCTATTCGACATGGGATTTGGAAATAGGTTTTGACCGGGTTCAAGGTCGATACAAAATTCAATTTCACGCCTAGGGGTAGGCCAGAAGTTCTTCTAGAATACGTCAGAAATTTATTAACAATAGAAATATCGCTCAAAACTAAAGTATTTTTTGTTTAAATCGCGATACGAGCTAAGAAAGCTTTACATCCGCTTTTTCAATAAACGGTCAAATTTTATGGCTTGAGATGACCGTGATTGATTTTAATGGTTTGGTCACTTGAATTCGCATAATAGGTCGATTAGAATATGAAAGCTAACAACCTTACGAAAAATAATCAATTTTTGTATGATAAGTAGCTAACCAATCAATCCTTGTAATCACGCCAAACGCAAGTATTTTTAATGAAATAAGATCGATAGTAATGTGAGGGTACCGATTTGAACCAAACAAGACTTATAAACAAAGGATGTAATGAAGGTTTCTCCTAATGGAGTTTCCACAGATAAGTCAAAGTCTAATTTCTCCTGAGTCAAATTTAATCGATGAGCGCAAGTAGAAGAAATAAAAGAATGGGTAGAACCCAGATCAAATAAAGTATAGACTTCATTAGAGTTTATGATAAGCTTACCCGTGATGACCTCATTCGGTTCCTCGCTTCGGGAGGTCACAACAAACGCCTCCCTCAGACTAATGGCTTTTGACTTTTCCGACGGCTTTTGCTTTCCATCTTAGCCGAATTTGTCTTCTGTGAAATGACAAAATCGAGCTAAGTTGACCTTCTTCCACAATTATAACACGCTTTGACTAAGATGGCGCAGCTTGATCGATGTGTCCTCTCCTCCGCATTTGAAGCATACGATAGTGGTCTTTCTCCTTCCTTAACAACGGGTGCTTGCAGTGTCGACATCTTTCCATCATCATTGAATCTCCTTTTCTCAAATGTCCATTCTTATTGTTTTGGCCTCGATTACCACCAAGTGGTTACCATATCCGCCTCCGCTGATTCCTCCACGCTTGTTGTCACCGCTCATGACTACTTCTCACCGGTATTATAATTTTGCCGTACCGCTTCTTTTTAGTCAAGGTTGACTCATTATCGCGCTTCCACTAATCGAGCCCTATTTAAAACATCCTAATACAAACACAGCTTTATGAGAAATAAGATGTCGACGATTCCTATTTCAAACCTCTTAAAAACATTCGCGCCATTCTCTCTTCATTAACCACCAAGTGGGACGAAACCGTGATAACTTCGCAAATTTTGCCTCAGATCATAGACACTACCATATTGTTTTGTTCCAACTTGATAAACTCCACCTCCTTCATGTGGCGCGGAATACTTTCAGAAAGTATTTGTCGCTTGAATGCCTCCCCGAACTTCTCCCAAGATATCTTCAAGAGTGACGCCCCAAAATAGTATACACAACACCCATTCTCGAGTCGCCAAATACATGGTACGTAAACAACTACAACTTTATTATTACAACAAGAAATCGTGAGTTTGAATACAAATATTATCTTCTGATAATATCTATACTCAAATAAATCCTCATCACATTATCGATTCATTATTTTACAAAAATGGTGAGGACTACTAAACAACTCTCTCTAAAATCTTCATTCCATACCTCGACTAAGACTCGCTACATTCTCGCCTCCCCGAGAAGAAAAATGGAACAACAAGGAAAAGGGGTGAGCTCAACTAGCCCAAGAAGAATATTATTACGACTAAGATAATATACAACAAATTATCGTTAGTCTTCAACAGGGAAAAATCGATGTATACAATAGTACAACAAGTTTCAGATCAATATTCGCAATGGAAATAATAATTCATGTAAGAGTTACGTAGAGAATGAAATCTACTATAATCTATGAATTTAATAAATTCATCATCAATATTTTATCCCCAGAACATCAATCAATATACATCCGAATCAAATATTCATCTTTGCACTACAGCCAAAGATATTCATCACTGGGTCATGTTCATTTAAACACTGCTCATCTTTGCACTACAAAAGCCAAAGATATTAATCAATCTACCATGTTCATCTCAACACTGCTCATCTTCAGACTACAGCCAAAGATATTCTTCAGAAATCATTCATCTTCGCACTACAGCCAAAGATATTCAATAATATCATCATTTAAGACCGAGGATGATGAAAAATATTTTTAAAGAAACGAATCCAAAGGAAACAAAATGACAAGGATTAAGGATTAAGGATTCGCATTTGGTTTTATCCACGCCCAAAAATACCTCAAAAATAATCATAGTGGTGTAAAATTCAAGAATGATCAAAACACGGATACAATCAGAGCTAGATCCGTAATAGATGTTTTGACGAAAAGAAGAAATTTTATTTTTCTATGAATAAGATCAGATACGTGAATAAGGTCAGATACGTGAATAAGGCCGTGATACGGAATAGTAACTCGACACCAAAAGATAGAAATTCCACAAAAACATCTTCACGCTTCATTTAATAAGACTCGTGAATAAGAATCGTGAATAAGAACTCATTAATAAGAATCGTGAATAAGAATCATGAATAAGAACCCATGAATAGTAACCCCGACATGAAAAAGTTCCAAATTTGATAAAACTTCAGATCAATATTTCAAAGATAATGATATTGAAGAAATAATATCATTACAAAAAAATAATATCCCTTACCTCGAAAGATCAAGATTTCTATTAAATACCGTATATAAGGTCAAGGAACTTGCACCGCCTAGCAATACTCAAAGTATACTCAAAATACTCACAAGAATACGCCAAAATATCGAGAGAGAAATAGAGAGAAACTTCAGCTTCGTGTGATTTTCAATTCTAACCCAAGACCCTATTTATAGAAAACGCTAGAATACCAAAGTTATAAAAATTTAATATAATATTAATATAATTATACAAATTTTCCTTAGCCCACCTTTTGGTCAAAACACCAGCCACACATGTTAATGATGTCCAAAAAATATAAAAAACGTTTTTCTTAACAAAAATAATTTAAACTCCCAAAATCAATTATTTTGAGCTTTCTAACTTCAATAATTCATATAATAAATAGCCCTTTCATCAGAAAATTCGAATCTCATGAGTTTTTATAGGAAATTCAATTCTCTACAACTTTGCAGAAGAAAGTTTTTCCAAATTCCAAACAAAATCGACCAAATCCACAAACCAAGCGATTTTATGTGCTATAATCAAATTTCTACCAATAATTGTGTCCACCAACACACAAAACATGTGTTAAACATTTAATGCCACAAAAATACTCTTCCTCCTCATATACTCATATATCCCACATTCATTGTAAAATATCACCAAGCTAATATATTATTAAAATAATATATTTAAATGAATTATTTTATCGTAAAAGATAAAATATTAATTTTCAACAATTGTCATTTTAAAAATTTCTCATCTATATCCACATAAAATCAATATTTTCCTCATCATATAAATCAATAATTAATTATTCACAAATAATATTACGTAATCACAATATCGACAACCAGCGCTCTCCTGTGAAAGAGGGGCTTTCCAATAAGAATTTCTTCTTCATGGCCGCAAATTAGATGACCAAACCTCTCCTTAGATGTAACTTTCTAGACATTGCCAATAATGTTATCTAATAATATTATTCAGATAATATGAATTATCGCTTCGATAATGAAAGATACCGTAAATGACAATTATCAAAACAACAAAGAATATAAAATATCAACGCAAAGAATTATTAACTCAATAAAATATCGAATAAAGAATTATCGTAACCATTATCGAAAAGTGCCTTCACGTAAGAATCAATAATTGGTGCAATACCGCGCTACCGCTCAACAACGCCAGACAAGTGTGTTTTAAACCAACGGGTATTCCAACAAAGATAATCTAAGAATAACTACGCCAAGTATTTAAAAACAACTTATATTTGTCGCTTTCTTCATCCAATCGCTTTCACATGGGCCCACACATGGTCATACCATTGCATTTAATATTCCCCGACAAAGATTTAATATTCCACGACCAAACGAATATTCCCCACAACAATGAATATTTTATAACCACTTGCTTATTTTGAAATATTTATGATTTAACCCTTAACTATCCACATTAATCAAATCAACCCTTACTATTTCAAAATAAAAATAAAGGAAATTCTTTTTATTTAAAAATTTCGGTCTTACAACCTCCCTCCTTATGAAATTTCGCCTCGAAATCGACGACGACTGGTGTTTTGAAAAGGTGAGGATACCTCGCTTTCATTTTCGCTTTCCAATTCCCGTGTCATTTCTCTATAAAGATGATTCCTCCACAAAACTTTAACTTGTGGTATAACCTTTCATGCAGTAGGACATGCTCCTTCCTATCCAAAATCTTGATAGTACCTCCTCATACGCTAAGTCTTCTATTATCTCGTCCCTGGCTTCTAACTCAATAACGTGGTTCGGTCTTTCACATATTTACGAAGTATAGATATGTGAAACACATTATGAACACGAGACATACTTTGAGGTAACGCAAGTCTATAGCTACATTTCCTACTTCTTGGCCAAGAATTTGAAATGGACCGATAAATCGTGGATCGAGCTTTCCTCTTCCCAAATCTTGAATTCCCTTCCACGGAGCAACTCGCAACAATACATGATCCCCTCACACTAAATTCCACGCCCTTTCGATGAAGATTCGTGATAACTCTTTTGTCGATCTTGTGGCCGCTTGATACGCTTGTCGAATCATTAGTCATATCGTATTTAACTCCCTCTAGTCCCAACAATGTTGCTTCACCCACCTCATCCCAACATATCGAGAACTACATTTTTGTCCATATAATGCTTCAAATGAACCATGCCTATATTTGTTTAATAACTATTGTTGTATGAGAATTCCACCAATGGCAAGTACTTATCCCAACTTCCTTTGAAATCTAGGACACGTAGTTTTAATATATCTTCAAGAGTTCGAGTAGTCCTTTCTCGATCGCCCATCCGCTTCGAGGATGGTATGCCAAACCAAATCGAAATTGCGCTCATAGCTTTTCTACAAACTAACCCAAAATCATGAAGTGAATCTTGGGTCACGATCTAAAACTATGGATACCGCATGCCATGCAATCTCACAATCTCATTTACGCATATACGAGAAAGACGCTCAAGGAATAAGTCTCTCGACGGCAAGAAAAATGAGCGTACTTTGGTTAATCTATCAACAATAACCCAAATAAGATTGATGCCTTGAGAAACCGTAGGAAGACCCGTAACGAAATCCATAGTAATGTGTTCCCACTTCCATTCCTAATCTCAAGTGGTTGCAACGACCTTAGGGTACAAGATGCTCCGCCTTTACACGCTGGGCAAGTTAAACACATCGAGATAAACTTTGCAATCTCTCTCTCATATATGCTCCACCAAAATGTACGTCAAGATCACGATACATTTTAGTACTTCCAGTGATGGATTGCAAATGGCGATTGTGTGCCTCCATCATAATCTTGTACTTCAAATCGTAGTCGTTAGAACACAAAGTCTAGAGTGGACTCAAGTATTCCTTCTTCATCAATTCTCGCCCTAATAGCTCCTTCAGACTTTCTTCTTCATACGATCACCCGGCCTGCGGGCTCGAAAGAAATCTTAACTTTTTCTATTAAAGTCGGCTCTATGCGATACTTGACATCATCGCACTCGCTCCCGCAGATATGATCTTCTACTCATCGCGCCGCCTACCACGCTCGCTTCCAGATGGTACGGTTGTAATACGTACGAAAATGAGTCTCCTCGAGTTCTTCAAAATCTTCCCGCATTCCTCGCTTCCATAAGAATTTTGTATCTTTACGAGTCACCAAGAATCTAATAGCGATTCGAGAATATCCTTCAACGAATCTCCGATAATAACCAACTAAGCTTCAGAAAGCTACGATTTCGATAATCGACTTAGGTTGCTTCCTCAACCGCGACTATATCCCAATCTTGATAAAGACGTCACAATGACACCTATCGCTTTACTATCGCATCTAATACGACGCCCCCACAGAGAGTTCTCGCTTAGTGAATTCCACAAAGGAAGTCACAAGATAAAGGCTCAGTACCAAATTTATAGTTGAATTTTTAACTCCTCAAGTTCAATAGAGCCATTCGATATGAGATTTTAGAAATGAGTTTTGTACCGTTTCAAAGTCGATACAAAATTTAATATCGCTTTGGAGTAAGCCAAGAAATTCTTCAGAAAATACGCCAGAAAAATCAATAACAACAGAATATTATTCAAATCGACGTGTCTTTATTCAAATCCATAACACGGACTAAGAAAATTCGACATCCGTAATAAACGAACGACTTCATGGCTTGATATGAAAATGTTTGACTACAATGGTTTGATTGCTTGAATTCAATAACAGTGTGCTTAGAATATGAAAACTAACAACCTTACGAAAATAATCAATTTTGCATTTATGAGTAGTTAACCTTAAAATCACATCAAAACAAATATCTCTATAGTAAATAAGGTTAATGTGTAATGTGATAAAGGCCAACTCAATCAAGCAAGATTTATAAACAATGATGTGATGAAAGTTTCTCCTAACTGAGTTTCCACAGATAGTCAAAGTCTAATTTCTCCGTGAGTCAAGTTTAAACGCTGAGCGCAAGTAAGAGAGATAAAAGAATGGGTAGAACCGATATCTAGTAAGGTATATACTTCAAGAATTTATAATTAACTAACCTGCTAACTTCGTCGTTCCTCAGATTTTTTGACCGGCCACGACAAACGCCTTCCCCTAATCGCTGACTTTGACTTTTCTCGGGACATCTTTTTCGAGTCACCGTTCCTCACCGAACTAGGTTTCGCCATCGCATAATCTCGAGCGATATATGTCCTTCCTTTCCACAACTATAGCATACCTTAAACTGCTAGGGCGCGCTTGAATGATATGTCCTCTTCCCAAGATTTGTAACATACGACCGGTGGTCGCTTCTCCCCTAAAACTAGTTGCTATCAAGCGCCGACGCCTTCACATGGTCGTCATTGAATCTCCTTTTAAAATCTCCTCCCGACACTCGCTTCTTCTATTTTCACGGCCACGATTACCACCGTAGTGGTTACCGCTTTGTCTCAGATTCTTCTTTCTCCGCCGTTATCGCTATTCGATGACCGCTATCTTCTAGATGATCCTCGTTATGGTCCCTGCTGAACGTATTTCAAGTATCTCGCCTAACAACCGAGCCCCGCTGACAACATCCTAATAGAGAGAAAATTTACGAGAAATGAGATATCGACGATGCCGGGTTTCAAACCTCTCGTAAACATCCGCTACATAATGCTCCTCATTCTCCACCAAATGAGGTGCAACTCGATAACTCCGCCAACTTCGCCGCATCGGGACACCGCCATGTTATTCTCGCTTAGTCTAATAAACTCCACTTCCTTCATACGACGTTTAATACTTTCGTGGAAGTACTTGTCATCGAATCTGCTTCAAACGCTCCCACGATACGCCGAAAAACCGATGGTACGCTTCACGTATTCCCACCAAGAATCGCCGCCACTTTAACATAAAGGTGCGAATGGAACTTTCGTTTCTCCGCATCATCCCAAGACATCGAATATCTTGCAATTTGTTCACCCACGCCTCCGCCTTTAATCGGATCCGCTTTCCCTGCACTCGTGGTCCCAACTTTTGAATCGCTTGGTCGTGACCACTCGTGAATCGCTATCATTTCTCCTCAGATTTTGAACACGAAGTCTCCTCGTCTGATTTTGTATGAACCGCAAAAAGCTTCTAAACATCCCCTCGCTCATCATCTCGCCAAGGGTGTTGTTTCACAGAGGAACATTGCCACTGTCAGACGCTTCTCCTCGCTGGGTGAAAGACAGCATCTCCACTACCTCATTTACTCCAATCATAATATTCTCAATGACATTCTCAAATACACCATAAAATAAGGGTTAATTAAGGAAATCAATATATCACATAATATCCCTATATACCACTTAACTAACAAATAAGCTTAGTAGACACACTAAATGCAAGGATTTACTCGCCTCTCCCTCCTAGTTCTATTCCCCATCTCCGCCAGAGATCATATCCCTAAGCTCGATATTAACCGCGACGCCCCAAAAATAGTATACACAACACCCATTCTCGAGTCGCCAAATACATGGTATGTAAACAACTACAACTTTATTATTACAACAAGAAATCTGAGTTTGAATACAAATATTATCTTCTGATAATATCTATACTCAAATAAATCCTCATCACATTATTGATTCATTATTTTACAAAAATGGTGAGGACTACTAAACAACTCTCTCTAAATCTTCATTCCATACCCCGACTAAGACTCGCTACATTCTCGCCTCCCGAGAAGAAAAATGGGAACAACAAGGAAAAGGGTGAGCTCAACTAGCCCAAGAAAGAATATTACGACTAAGATAATATACAACAAATTATCGTTAGTCTTCAACAGGAAAAACTCGATGTAATACAATAGATAACAAGTTTCGTGATCAATATTCGCAAGCTTAAATAATAATTCATGTAAGAGTTACGTAGAGAATGAAATCTACTATAATCTATGAATTTAATAAATTCATCAATATTTTTATCCCCGTAACATCAATCAATATACATCCGAATCAAATATTCATCTTCGCACCATACAGCCAAAGATATTCATCACCGGGTCATGTTCATTTAAACACTGCTCATCTTTGCACTACAAAAGCCAAAGATATTAATCAATCTACCATGTTCATCTCAACACTGCTCTCATCTTTCTTCACATACGTGCCAAAGATATTCTTCAGAAATCATTCATCTTCGCACTACAAAGCCAAAGATATTCAATAATATCATCATTTAAGACCGAGGATGATGAAAAATATTTTTTTAAGAAACGAATCCAAAGGAAACAAAATGACAAGGATTAAGGATTAAGGATTCGATTGGTTTTATCCACGCCCAAAAAATACCTCAAAAATAATCATAGTGGTGTAAAATTCAAGAATGATCAAAACATGGATACAATCAGAGCTAGATCCGTATTAGATGTTTTGACTTAAAAGAAGAAATTTTATTTTTCTATGAATAAGACCAGATACGTGAATAAAGGTCGAGATACGTGAATAAAGGCCAGATACGTGAATAAGAATCTCCGACACCAAAAGATAGAAATTCCACAAAAACATCTTCACGCTTTCATTTAATAAGACTTTGAATAAGAATCTGAATAAGAATCATCGCTTAATAAGAATCGTGAATAAGAACTCATGAATAAGAACCCATGAATAGAACCCCGATATGAAAAAGTTCCAAATTTGATAAAAACTTCAGATCAATATTTCAAAGATAATGATATCAAGAAATAATATCATTACAAAAAAAATAATATCCCTTACCTCGAAAAGATCAAGATTTCTAAATTTGTATACCGTATAAGGTCAAGGAACTTGCACCGCCTAGCAATACTCAAAGTATACTCAAAATACTCACAAGAATACGCCAAAATATCGAGAGAGAAATAGAGAGAAACTTCGCTTCGTGTGATTTTCAATTCTAACCCAAGACCCTATTTATAGAAAACGCTAGAACACCAAAGCGTAAAATTTAATATAATATTAATATAATTATACAAATTTTCCTTAGCCCACCTTTTGGTCAAAACACCAGCCACACATGTTAATGATGTCCAAAAAATACAAAAAAAACGTTTTTCTTAACAAAAATAATTTAAACTCCCAAAATCAATTATTTTGAGTTTCTAACTTCAATAATTCATAATAAATAGCCCTTTCATCAGAAAATTCGAATCTCATGAGTTTTTATAGGAAATTCAATTTCTACAACTTTGCAGAAGAAAGTTTTTCCAAATTCCAAACAAAATCGACCGAAATCCACAAACCAAGCGATTTTACAAAGCTATAATCAAATTTCTACCAATAATCAGGTGTCCACCAACACACAAAACATGTGTTAAACATTTAATGCCACAAAAATACTCTTCCTCCTCATATACTCATATATCCCACATTCATTGTAAAATATCACCAAGTAATATATTATTAAAATAATATATTTAAATGAATTATTTTATCGTAAAAGATAAAATATTAATTTTCAACAATTGTCATTTTAAAAATTTTCTCCATCTATATCCACATAAAATCAATATTTTCCTCATCATATAAATCAATAATTAATTATTCACAAATAATATTACGTAATCACAATATCGACAACCAGCAGCTCCTCAGAAAGAGGGGGCTTCCAATAAGAATTTCTTCATCCTGCCGCAATTTAGACGACCAAACCTCTCCTTGAGATGTAACTTTCTAGACATCGCCAATAATGTTATCTAATAATATTATTCAGATAATATGAATTATTGCTTCGATAATGAAAGATAATCGTAATGACAATTATCAAAACAACAAAGAATATAAAAATATCAACGCAAAGAATTATTAACTCAATAAAATATCGAATAAAGAATTATCGTAACTATTATCGAGTAAAGGCTTTCACGTAAGAATCAATAATTGGTGCAATACCGCAATACATCGCTCAACAACGCCAGATAAGTGTGTTTTAACCACCGGTATTCCAACAAGATAATCTAATAACTACGCCGCTATTTAAAAACAACTTATATTTGTCGCTTTCTTCATCCAATCGCTTTCACATGGGCCCACACATGGTCAAGGCTTCGTCAGCATTTAATATTCCCCGACAAAGATTTAATATTCCACGACCAAAACTAATATTCCCCACAACAATGAATATTTTATAACCACTTGCTTATTTTGAAATATTTATGATTTAACCCTTAACTATCCACATTAATCAAATCAACCCTTACTATTTCAAAATAAAGGAAATTCCTTTTTATTTAAAAATTTTGGTCTTACAATTCTCTCAAATGTCATTTTCAGACATCGCCACAAAAACAAAAGGTTAATCGACATGTAATATATTATCCCTATATTCCTAATCAACCAATAAAATAAAGACATAAACTTAGTAGGTCATACTAACAAGGAATTCCCCGCCTCCCTCCTAAGACTATTCTCACATCTTAGCCAGGATCATATCCCTAAGCTTTGATACCAACCGTGACGCCCTCAAAATTAGGTATACATCACCCATCTTGGGTAGTCAGATACATTGTACAGAATTTAAATAAAACTTACTAATATAACTTCCGTGTACAATACGACATAAACTGTGAGTTTGAATACAAATATTATCTACTAGAGATTATACAAACTCAAAAGGAGTCCTCATTACAATTATTATCACACTATTTCACGTATTAAAGGAGGACTACTAATGCTATCCTCCGACCATTACTCCGCTCCCCGACTCGTCCCAAATTTATATTCTCATTTCCTAAGAGAATAAAGAAAGAAAGGGTGAGCTCAACTAGCTCAAGAAGAAATATTACGACTAAGATAATGCGTAATAAATTATCATTAGCCTTCAATAATGTTAAACCGATAAAATATAATGAACATCAAGTTTAACTACAAATGAAACCGTAAATCCATTAAAAGAGTCAAGAGAAAATAAAATCTACTATCTTTTATGATTTAAAAGGTTTTTCATCATCATATAAATTAGACTCACCTTTAATAAATATTCCACATCATCGAATCACCCCGCACTACTACCAAGGATATTCTTTAAGATCACGACCACAATTATTCACGCACTACGCGCCAAGAATATTTGTGTATTCATTAATGGTCATGATCATGCCAACAATCGGCCCATCAATGCACTACTACCATCGAGGATTTTTGCCACATCATTTGTAATATTACTACCATGATTACAATCGGTAGTCTCTCGTCATAATCATACCAAGTCCATCTACGCACTACAAAGCCACGTATGACTTTCAACATAATATAAACATGAGGATGATGACAATGATATAAGAATTCAATAAAACAAGTTCAAGAATTAATTTATCTA
This sequence comes from Panax quinquefolius, assembly GCA_020205615.1. Classification (NCBI taxonomy): domain Eukaryota; kingdom Viridiplantae; phylum Streptophyta; class Magnoliopsida; order Apiales; family Araliaceae; genus Panax; species Panax quinquefolius. The sequence continues at coordinate 20,333,252 of CM035163.1, forward strand.
GAACCAATAACGCCCAAATCACAACACGACAATCGCTTTGAGAAAAAAATTCAAGAATATCGAGAAGAATATTTCCATGAAAAGATATCGATGAAACGCAAATATCAAAGATATTCCACTAATTTCATGGAGTATAAGTCAAAGTTTTAACCAACCGGGTATAATAAAGAATGGAATAACAAAAGAAATCACCACGCATGGATAGACCGCATGCAAAAAGTTATTCCAATGTAATAATAAATAATCTAACCAAGTCCCACAGAAACGCATGCATGTGATATATTCCAATGTAATAATAAAGAATGGAACCAGTCCCACAGAAACACATGCATGTGATGTTCCAATGTATTAATAAAAGACCGAACCAGTCCTGTAAAACATACGCATGTGATGTTCTAATGTAATAATAATAAAGATTTTAACCAGTCCTGTAAAACACATGCATGTGATGTTCCAATGTATAATAGAAGAATGTCACCAAGTATAGGTAAACCACGAGATACAAAGTTATTCCAACAGTAATAATAAGCAATGGAATAACAATGGCCTTCTTCATGAATAAGAAAGAATAACACCCTTACTTTTTAGTAGAGATTGAATACCGCAGAAGGTAAGAATAAAATACTCTTCTTCTTTCTCTTATTCTCTATACTTTCTCTATAGCTTCGAATGAATTCAGAAAAATAATGAAGCATTAGCCTCTATTTATAGAAGATTTCTAGCTTAAGACCGCCATGTGAAAAGGCAAGTGGCTCGACGAATCGGTGATGTGAAAAGAAAAGTGGTTCGACGCCTGTAGAATGTGAAACGACAAGTGGTTCGACGCTCAGAATGTGAAACGACAAGTGGTTCGACGTCGTAATATGAAACAACAAGTGGTTCGACGTCAATAATATGAAACGACAAGTGGTTCGACGTCTCACAAAGGTAATTACTATCGACGAAGGTAATTACTTATTTCACAAAGGTAATTACTATCGACGAAGGTAATTACTATCGACGAAGAGACTCTTAGATGACGACATACGGGCCCCCATAAAATAATCAAACTTACCACAAACGCCTCATACGTACTTTTATATACATCAAGGATCAATAAATATTACCACAAATCATTTTATTTTTAATCAACACATATTTAATCTTTCAACAATTATTAATCATTTATAACTTGTCGCCTTAATTATTGATTTAATACTATAACATATTATACGTATGATAATCGACAATAATCGAATCAATAATATAAGAGATATGACGCAAAGAATTATCGTAGAAGAATAATCGAAAGATATGGAAGTGACTTCACGTAAAGATCAATAATCAATATCGTAGCGCTACTATACAACTACGCCAGACATCGCATTTTTACTACCGGGTAGTTCAACAGCTTTTAACGATAACAATACCGCCGTTATTTTTATAAAAGATAATTTTGTCGCTTTCTTAACTACTTACATAATACTTCCTGCTGGGGGTCCACCAATGATCGAGCCATCGTATTTAATATTCCCCTAACAAAAAGAATATTCCCCACCAAACGAATATTTTATAACAACTTGCTTACTTTTAAAAATTTATAAATATTACCCACAACTATAACATTATATCAAATTTATTCCATAATATTCAAAAATAATATTTATAGAAAATTCATCTTTATTTATAAAAGTTGGGGTCTTACAAGATTGACATAATGTTCTTGACCTTAATCGAATGTCTAACTTACGAGACTCGATTTCGATATTCGGAGACCGAATTATCAACTCGTTTACTAAACTTCTATAAACTAAAAAAAACTTCGAAAAATATACGAAAAATAAACTAAAACTCGCCCCAGGCGTCGAAATGACATGAAACCATAAACATAACATCTCTTACATATTTGGAACACATTATAACTTACAAGACTCGATTCCGAGATTCGGAGGCCGAGTTATCAACTCGTTTGCCAAACTTGCATATATTAAAGAACACTTAGCAAAATATAGACCAAAACTCGCCCCAGACTATGAAACGACACAAAACTATAGGCGTAACACCTTTAGATATTTGAACGATTATAATCTTTCACGGGACTCGATTCCGAAGTTTCGAGATCGAGTTATCCGCTCGTTTGTCTAACTTGAATATATTAAAGATCGAGCACTTAGTAGAATTATTTGCATATGCTCTTTTTTGGACTTCGTAATTAATATTTTAATTTGTTATAGTCTTGTTGATGAGCCTCGTGAGGGTGGAGGCAACGGCGAAGGCGATGACCGTTTTTTATTTTATAACAAGTACAATTATGTATATGTAAATGAATAGGGGTTTTGTAATTTTTTTTTTTTTAAATATCATTAGCGATCGGGCATTGGCAATAGCCTAGCCGCCTCTAATAAGTATTAGCGACAACCTTAGCAATGTATTATTGATCCTTTTAATAATAATAAAATTAAACACCCATTATCGATTTTACCATCAATCATCGGCGGCGACGTAATCGTCGTTAATGCCCATTTTTATAAATAAATTTAAATAGTTATTGACGCCGGACCGTTGGTCGTCCCTACCGCCACCAATGACTCCATTACCGACGGACGTCCGTTGCCAATGACTCCATTACCGACGCTTGGTTATGACGGAAGATTGTTACGCTTAACGACCTCATCGCCGACAACAAAGAGGCCATTACGACAAAGAAAATTCGCTGGTAATGATCCTTTTTTGTAGTGGATAGAAGTCAATCTTCTTAAAGAAAAAAAATCGAAAATAATCCTGACTTTTATCTTAGGAATTAAAAATTAAATACAGTTAGGACTATAAATTTCTTAACTGTCCCAACACTTCAATCAAAATATACCTCCAGGTGGGAAACTTTCTTCACGTAAGATTTGACCGACCGACCGAATTCATCGGTCCCAATAAATCACGTCCCAACAATAATTAATTCTAATGACCACGGTCATGATTAAAGAATACTGCACTTTAATTTAAATAATATAATTAACAACAAAAGCACGGCTGGGATGATTATAATTATTAAAATAAAAATGAAATATAAATGGAATAATATTTATTCAATTAATTCTTGGTCGATCACCTTGGAATAAAGTTGTAAGAGCACTTTCAGCAAGGAGACAAAACAATGCGTGTAAAATTGGAGCTTTTTATTTTAGGGAGAAATTCAAAGATGACTTACCAAAGGAATCCATAGAGGGAAATATAAAGTTTGTGATTCGTAAGAGGAAATATAAAGTTGTGTTTGGTAAGAGGAAACATAGAGAGGAAATATAAAGTTGTGCGCAGATTTTCCTTTGTTTGGCTGCTTCAAAATTGCATTGTGTACTTTTTATTATACCGACGTGAGTTTTCCTTTTTGTGAAGTAAAATAGTAAATCAAAAATCAAACTAAGTATATATGCAAATATAAAGGATAGAGTATTACTACACCTGACCACAAATTTGTCCATAATATAAATAACAATATATATATCGATACATGAGCTATAAGAAAATTATAAAAAATAAATTAAACTAATTTATTATATTTTTCTTTTAAAATATTACGTTATTCGTAATTTAACTTTATTATATTTTATTTTGTTAGTGTAAAATTACATTTTGTTGAATTTTTCTTTACTTAGGTGGCATTCGTACACATGCAATATATGAATTTAGAATTTGTATCAAAAGATATATATGCCATGTCCAATCGTTTGGATTCACTAGCTTCCACTTGGTCACTTGGTACTTTGGTAGGTTAAGTGGATTATCATTTCTTTTCCTTTTTATCTTTTTCCAACAGTTGGTGGATTATGTCGTTTAGTCAACTAATTGCAACTTAATTGAGATGGATAAAAGTGGGTTATTATATATACATCATCCAGGATAAGCACTTGCATGTAATTAGACTAATTTGCTCAACTGCATGCATGTTAACTAATGGATTAAGTACTTCAAAAGTTACATCTGCGTATCTTTATTTTCGAACACATATATAGAAGAGGAACGTAGGTACATGCATGCACAGAATTAATACTGTCGTAGAAATTATAACTTAATTATAGCTCAAATATTTTCATGCATGTATTCTTTCCTAAATTAATATTATACTGTAGATTAGTAATAACTAATGGATTAATTTCAGCTAGTTGTACAAAATAGGCCTAATTAGTATATATATGAGAAATGATTCATAATACTATTTGTTACGGATCTTTATAAATAAGATACACCATCTCTATCATCCACTTTTTAACATCAACTCTGATTTAGATTAAAAGGTCAAACCAATGTTCATGAATCTGTTAAAAACGCAATCCATCCATTTCTAATAGTAACGGACGCTAATCAGACGCAATTCATTCACTACTAATATATAGTAGCTGACACTAATCAACTTCCACCCAAAAAGTGTTTGTATTTATAAACTAGAGTTTAGAATTTATTAACTAAGATTTAGAGTTTATAAATTAGGGTTAAGTGTTTATTAATTAGTGTTTAGGTTTTAATTCTTAGACAGAGTTACGTTTAGGGTTTATTAACTAGGATTTAGGATTTAGGATTTATTAACTAGGCGTTAATAATGTTAATAAATCCTAAACCCTTGTTAATAAACTCTAAACCTTGGTTTAAAAATTCTTAATCCGAGTTAATAAATCTTAAACCCTTGTTAATAAAGTCAAACATTTACTCGCGTGAAATGAATAAAGAATTCTGATTAGCGTTTGTTACTATTAGTAGCGGATGGATTATTTTTTTTAACCGTCAGCTATTATTTGTAACGAACGATAGTTTTGGCTTTTTTAATTTCGTCCATTGATATTTAATATGGATAATAAAGATGATAAATGTCTTATAAAGAATCTGTAACAAGTACGTGATATGGATTATTCCTCTCTCTCTCTCTCTCTCTCTCTCTCTCTCTCTCTATATATATATATATATATATATATATATATATATTAGGCCATTCCTGAGATTTTGGTGGCTCAAAGTGAAAAATGAAAACGAAATCTTTTTCGAAACATTGTCTTCACCCAAAAAAAAGTAAAAATAAATAAATAAAAAGTACAAGATGTATCCAAAAAATTATCTTTTCAGATCTTAAAACACAATAGTTCGACTATAACAAAATATATGAGAACTTCGACTACAGCAAAATATATGAGAAGTTCGATTACAACAAAATATATAAGAATATATTCATTGAAAAATATTTTTTCTAGCATTCATAGAGCCAAAATTTTCAATCAAATATTCAAAATCATATTTGTAACGTAACGATAATAATTCCTAAATCCTAGTATATATATCATGTATAAAAAAATTTGGAGCCTCTCTGATCGGAAACCGAGGAGAATCGACCCTCCCGCCCGTTCTCAAGAACAGCCCTATATATATATATATGTTGGAAATGGGTTTGACAAAATAAATATTAAAACATTTTGAGGCTTAATTTATTGTAGAGACCCACACTTTCTAAATTTCGTCTTCGCACCAACGTGTTTTCCTTCACGAGGAGTATAATTTGGTATATTTATGTGTTCAAATCCATTAAGAATCGAATGAGAAAATTGACCTAAAGTTACCTACTGATTGTTAAAAATTGTAAAAGTCCCACATAGGGCATTAGGTGTGACGCCCCCAAAATTAGGTATACATCACCCATCTTCGGCCGCCACTTCATACATGGTATGTAAATTTAAATACAACTTATTAACATAGTCAGCCGTACAAATACGATTATAAACCGTGAGTTTAAATACAAATATCGCCTACTAGATATTATACAAACTCAAACAAAAAGTCCTCATTATAATTATTATCACACTATTTCACGTATTAAATGAGGACTACTAATGCTATCTTCAGACCATCACTGCTTCCCCGACTCGTCCCCAAATTTATATTCTCATTTCAAGAGAATAAAGGAAAGAAAGGGTGAGCTCAACTAGCCCAAAGAAGAAATATTATGACTAAGATAATGCGTAATAAATTATCAATAGTCTTCAACAATGTTAAACCGATAAAATATAATAGATAAACCAGCTTAATCAAGATTTAATATGCAATCCATTAAAAGAGTCAAGTAGAAAATAAAATCTACTATCTTTTATGATTTTAAAAGGTTTTTTTCATCATCATAATAGTTTTAGACTCACCTTTAATAAATAATCCACATCATCGAATCACCCCCGCACTACTACCAAGGATATTCTAAGATCACGATCACAATTATTCCCGCACTACGGCCAAGAATAGTCAGTGTATTCATTAATGGTCATGATCATGCCAACAACTCGCCCATCAATGCACTACTACCAATCGAGGATTTTACCACATCATTTGTAACATTACTACTACCATGATTACACCGAATAATCCTCGGGTCATAATCATACCAAGTCCATCCATGCTTACAAAAGCCATGATGACTTTTAAAAAAATATAAATACGAGGATGATGACAATGATATAAGAATTCAATAAAACAAGTTCAAGAATTATTTTATCCGTAAATTATTAACGCCCAAACTGTCAACACGATATCGCTTGCAGAGTAAAATTCAAGAATACCGAGAAGAATATTTCCATGAAAGGATACCGACGAAGCCAAGAATGTCAAGGATATTCCACTAATTTCATGGAATATGTAAGTCAAAGTTTTAACCAACCGGGTATAATAAAGAATGGGTTAACAAAAGAAATCACCACGCATTGCGCAGATTGTGAGATGTATGGTGTTATTCCAATGTAATAATAATAATCTAACCAGTCGTGAAATTCACAATCGACAGATGTTCCAACAGAATAATAAAGATGGAACTGCATCCTGTAAAACACATGACATAGATATTCCAATGTAATAATAAAGATTTTAACCAGTCCTGTAAAACACACATGCATGTGATGTTCCAATGTAATAATAATAAAGATTTTAACCAGTCCTGTAAAACACACGCATGTGATGTTCCAATGTAATAATAAAAGAATGTCACCAAGTATAGGTAAATCACAGACATAAAAGTATTCCAATGTAATAAATAAGAATGGAATAACATAAGATTTCACCAAGTATAGATACGCCGCATACAAAGTGTTATGTATAGGTATATCACTTTTACAAAAGTTATTCCAATGTAATAATAGCGAAATGGAATAATGTAAGTTCTCTTCAAGAAGAAAGAATAACACCCTCACCGTGAAAAGAACCTAATATAAGAAGTAAGAGTAATACTCTTCTTCTTTCTATAACTTTCTCTATAGCTTCTCTCTATAATTTCTCTCTGTAGTTTCAATGAATTCAGAAGAAAAAAAACGAAAGGAACGAGCTTCATTTATGTGAAAATGGAATGTATAAGAATCTAATCCATGAACTGGCCTAGATTGATTTACTTTAATCTGATCATCCATATTTAAAGAAAAAAATCTTTTAAATAAAATATAATATATTCTATTTATATAAAACATTTTACTACGCAAACACTACGCAATACTATGCAAAACACTACGCAAAAACACTACGCAATACTATGCGATAATAAAATATAATATATTCTATTTATGTAATAACTTTAATAAAGATTCTATTTTATATAAAAAGATGTTTCAATAAAAAAACGCCATTATCGCTATAATAATTCATATTATTAATCGAATAATAATTAATCAAACCGGTGACTTTCTCACATAAAGATCAATAATCAATACCGCTACATTACTATGCAACCACACGACATCGCATTTTTTTACTACCGAAAGTAGTTCAACAAGAATCACCAGAAAACTTCCGCCGCTATTTCAATAAAATATTTTTGCTTTTCTCAACCCGATAATAATTTCCGCTAGGTCCACCAATGATCGAGCCGTTGCATTTAATATTCCCCGCTAAACCTAATATTCCCCGACCAATCTAATATAATATAACCACTCAGATATTTTGCAAAATTTATAAATATTACCCACAACTATAATATTATATCAAATTATTCCATAATATTCAAAAATAATATTTATAGAAAAATTCATCTTTATTTATTAAAAGTCGGGTCTTACAATTGTAGGAAAAAAAGAATACGATACGGACATGTCATTAATTTTAAGTACCTCAAAGGCACCCCACTTTTGTGGAAGGGAGAGGACCTAGCCAAGGGATGGTTCAAACTCACACGCGCGCCGCCGGGCTCGAGCGGGTTATGATATATAATTTTTTTTTGGACAAAATTTGTTTAATAAAATATTATCATGATACTATGTAGTATTGAATAACAGTACACCAACCAGAATAAACCGCTGGATTTATTTCTATAAATAATCCATCTAGGCGCCTTAAAATAACACAAGTTATTTTCCGCGTCTCCGCTCGCTCGCTCTCCTTCCCGCTTCTCGAAACAGAGTTTCCTGCTCGCAAAACTCGCTCCTTCCCTTCCGCAGAAATCCCATTTCGCATTCCGCTCCTTCCCACCGCTCGCAAAGGTTGTTTTCCGCTCGCAAGTATTTTTCCGCTTTCCGAAGTAAGTGTATTCATGTATCATTTTCATGATCATTATTATTAACAAAGAAAGTTCAATATATAACATAGAATTTATGCTCACCTAATTCTTAATTTTGTAGTGCTACTAAGTAATCAGAACTGCTTTTATCTTCTAAGAATTATTCAATTAATCTCAAAGACAATCAAGTATAATAAATTTGCTTTAAAGAGACTTAAATAATTCAAAGGACTTCAATTTATACTTTATTTTTTATTTTAATAATTGTTTTCTGTTTTGCTTAATTTTATATATTTATATATATTAAATAATATTATATGATTCAGATGACAATATATATAGTAGGCGAGATCAGAGACAAGTTTATTCGTAAAATAAAATAGTTTTGTATGCATCAATATTGGCCCGGCTGGGCTATGCATTGTGATCTGAGTAGTAAAGAGATATAAAAGAAAAGTTAGCATGCATCAGCAAAAGTGACTACTTTAAAGAAAGCACTTGCAGACTTGCATCCATCAACCTTATTATGATTTAACTAACACATCAACTAGCCATCTCTCACAGCCACACACAGCAAAAGAAAGAAACTCAAAAAGGAAGCGGATTTATATATATTAGTATATCATACGAGGGGGGGCATGGCCGCCTCCGCCTCTGCCTCTCTCTATCTTTACACATACTTATTTTTATTATAGTATATAATTAAATTTATGTAAATATTAATATTAATCCATTTTTATCGTAAAAATATCTTAATAGTGGAGTCCTATTTTAAATATATAAATTTATACTATATTATATCTAAAATAATATAAAAAATTTATTTTTCCAAGTTTCAATATATTTCAAAGTTATCTAATTAATTTTCAAAGACAAGTAACTAAGGTTATATTAAAAAATTACCTTAGTTTTAAAGTCAATAAATAATAATAATATTATGACTAATTTTAGATGTCTCAAATTTGGTCTCTCAAATTATCTTAAATATACATGTTACCCTTTTGTATTGGTATGTAATGAAATTTTTAGGATCCACCGCCATGATATTGAACAAATATAATGAGTACAGTATTTGAGTCACATTTGAAAAAATTTGAGACTTTAACTTTACTCTGATATTAAAATGCTTTGATATAGAATAATTCTTATCTATGTCAAGACCAAAAATATATAGAGTTTTATTTTATGTTTATATATTTTTTTAATACACATTAATACTTTTTAGTGCTAAATTTTTTTTATAAAATTTTCAACCCCTTTCAATCGAATTCTTGGCTACACACACCCATTACACACACGTATATAATTGTTACAGTCAGCTGATTGCAACAATCATCAAAATTATCATTAGTTTAATGTTTTGTCGTAATTATGTTAGTCCCCGTATGTTATCGCCTTCATATTTATAGAGAATTATTATTTTTACAAGTAAAAAATATATTTCTACAAGTTTCCTTTATATAAATGTAGAACTTATTTATTAATTATTATTCATGCATGGATCGAGAACGCCATAAAACTATCACTTTTACTTCATGAAATATTAATTTTTTATTTATTTACGCATTCTATAGAACCACGAATTAGAAGGAAAAAAATAGGAAGATCAATTAGCGCCAATGCATGGATGGCCATGTTTTTTTGGTCAATGCGAGTGGTCGTTTTCTTGCAAATTAAAGGTAAAAAAAGGATTCTTGCTGAGTTGTACGTATGTGAGAATTAAAGATATTGTAATAAATTAAGATATATTAATTTGGAAAATTCGTACAAGAATGCTTTTGTTAAAGCCATGATTTTGCGTAAAGAAAGTAATCTCAATTAGCTTCATGGAAGGACCGGTTGCGAAAGTATGTAAGTAATCTATCTCCATGAAACTGTACGTGAAAGGTCGAATAATTCAGTCCAAATCTTAGTTTACCCAAAGACATGCTTCTTTCCAAGGATTCCCAACTTTATATCTGAATTTAATTGTAAATATGGGAGCCCAGAATTTTCAAGATTCAGTAATGCTGAAAATCTTTCTATAATTAAAATAAAATATTAATTAATTAATTTAAATTTCATAATCTAATTTCATTTGTTTAAATAAAATTAAATTGATATAAAACTAATACTTGGTTAATATTATTAGTATATTACTCGTTGGATCAACATTGTTGTCCTAATATAGTATTGACAATTTACGCATAAGATAATACCCATCAACAAAGAATATAATAATATATGTAGCGTTTATCCCACGAGAAATATACTAATAATATTAATCAAGTAATTAACTTTATATCAACTCAATCTTTTTTAAACAATTGAATTTGAGATTATAAAAGTATTAAATTAAAACTAAACTAAGTTACTAACAAAGCTTAGCACCAAAATTTAAATGTTAAGATCACAATTTCTCCCAAAACTTCACCCCAAATCTCTTCACTCTCTTTTCATTTAATTAATCACAATCGAACGTTAATTGAGAATTTACACTTATTTAACAACCCTCTTTCAATGATTTGATAAAAATATCTTTTCATGAAACTTCAATTTCATACAAGTTACATGTGGCATATAGGTATGTTCCTATATCTTATACACAAATCATGTTATTCAATCCCAAATATAATCAAAACACATTTTATCATATTTAGATCTAATCCTAGAATTCATCTTCCAATCCCATCTAGGTTATATCATAATAATTGTTAGCTAGACAATTATCAATAAACATAAAATATGATAAACAACTCAAATATGATCGATAATAACTAAAATGAGCGAGAATAAATCAATTCATACTAAACATCGCTTTCAGCTTGTAATCTCAATAAAAAGTTAAGTCATAATAAGGTTGGGAAATGTCATCATAAAACCAAATAAAATCTTAAGATTACAAAAAAATTAAAAAAATAGAAGAGATAAAAATTTGTGTCACGCAAATTTCTCGATCTATACACTTAGCCTCCAACTTGCTCTCCTCTTCGTGTTTTTAAAATCAATGAAGAACTCAACCTTGGACGTAAGTTAAGGTTATGATGTTAGATGAGATGTTTGGTTGTTAACCTCCTCATTATGTGTCTCTCATCATGTATTTATAGGTTACAAGTCCAAACCTAATATATATGGAGAAATAAATTCAATCGGGAATCAAAATATGCAAAATGCGTCCCAAGCATTGCGTAATACACAAAGCAACGATGTCATGCTCAAAAGATCGCCTTTCTATAGGCAAAATAGCAATTAGATCAAGTAGCAACGCTACCTCCTATCCTCACAGACTAATCCAACATGTCTGTTGGTAAAAAGGTAATATAACTTTTAATCCTGAAGGAGTTACAGGAGGTGTCATATATTAAATCGAAACTCTCGACGATTACTACAATAAAACTCAAGTTTCAACCCAAGATCACATACCAAACTTGACGTTAAAAGTCTTTCCATCCTCCCTCCTTGCCTCTACTTACATATTTTAGCTACCCATGACCTAAACTTGCTTTCGTCGACACTCGTTAACGCCTACCAAGCTTTAAGCTCAGATCAATTTGCTAATATCAATCACACATCGATATCTTCGATGCATACGATCAAGACACGAAGTCAATTCATCGCACGCCGATGCACGCTTTTGCTCACTAATATATGACCGATAATGCATGAATTCTCATTCAAAACACCATTCTAAGCTTGGTTTCCAATCCTACAACAAAATACACCATAAAAGTGAAATATAATATACCCAAAACTCACAATTTCATCAAGTCAAAAGTACTCACTTCAGAAGTATAAAACTCACTAATCAAATACCCCAAATACTTAATCTTTGTTTGTCCTCAAGAAAACACTAAGAACATAACTATAACAACTAATTCTAAATAGAAACTAAAATGAATCAATATGAATTTATACAATGGATTCAAAGATTATTTTAAATAATAACTCAAGCAAAATTTCAAGAATATGCAAAACTTAAAATTTCAACCTAAACATCGGCCCATAACTACTCATGATCCTTTACGTGTGTGTACGCATCCAAACCGCCAACCTAGCCAAAACTTAGACAAACTCAGATAATTAAATACTTCATAAAAGATATTCAATATCAACTCTATAAACCTTTCTTTTCGTGATCAATCTCCGCTAATGAAGATAAAACATAAATTTAGAGGATCCCGAGATATTTCATACATTTAAGAACACACTAACCATTTCCAAGTATTTCAAAAACCAAAAAAATCTTCTTTTTTTCTTTTTTAAGGAGTGCATTTTACGCCCATCTCAATTCTCATTGAACGAGTGTGTCTTTACGCCTATCTCAACAGATGTGTTTATGAATGAGTGCGCTTTTACGCTCATCTCAACCTACCACATGATTTCTTTTTCCATTCAAGAAGTTCAAAATTTCAAATTTTTTAGATAATCCAAGATTTCTCCCAAACTTATGTTAATGCCTATATTTCGCTTAAATGATGGTCAAATAAATTTCTAAAATTTCAATGATATCTCCACAAGTACTTAACTATATAAAAAATATTTTTAAACTATAACTATATAAATAGATGATTATGTGACGCACCCCAAAATAGGTATACATCACCCATCTTGAGTCGCCAAATACATGGTACAAAATTCAAATACAACTTAATTATACAACAAATGTAAGGTACAACAAAAATACATGCCGTGAGTTTTAATATAAATATCGCCTTCTGCATAATATTCACTCTCGTAATAAGTCCTCATTACATTTATTGTCACGCTTATTTAATGTAATTAAATGAGGACTACTAGCTAACACTATCATCTGGACCATTACCTTCGCTCCCCGACTCATCCCGTACCACGCTCTCATTTCAAGAGAACAAAGGAAAGAAAGGGTGAGCTCAACTAAATTTCAAAGAAGAAATATTACGACTAAGATAATGCGTAATAAATTATCATTAGTCTCCAACAATGTTAAACCGATAAAATACAATGTACATCAAGTTTAACTGCAATGAACAAGCAATCCATTAAAAGAGTCAAGTAGAGAATAAAATCTACTATCTTTATGATTTAAAAGTTTTTCATCACTTTTTATCGCCGAGACTCACTAATAAATAATCCACATCTTCCGCACTACTACCAAGGATATTCATTAGGTCACGACCACAAATTCCACGACCACGCGCCAAGGATATTTGTGTATTCATTAAAGGTCATGATCATGCCAACAACTCGGCCCATCAATGCATTACGGCCAATGAGGACTTTTTACCACATCATTTGTAATATTATTTGCATGATAATCCCTCGTCATAATCATACCAAGTTCATCTACGCACAAAGCCATGATTTAATGACTTTAAAAAATATAAACATGAGGATGATGACAATGATATAAGAATTAATAAAACAAGTTCAAGAATTAATTTGTCCAAAACCAATAACGCCCAAATTGTCAACACGATACTTCCAGAAAGAAAATTCAAGAATGCTCGTAAGAATATTTCCAATGAAAATACCGACGAAATGCAAATATCAAGGATATTCCACTAATTTCATGGAGTATAGAAGTCAAAATTTAACCAACCGAGTATAATAACGAATGGAATAACAAAAGAAATCACCATGCATGCGTGATTGCAGATGTATGTGTTATTCCAACAGTATAATAATAATTTAACCAGTCGTGTGAAATTCACAATCGGCTGTGATGTTCCAATGTAATAATAAGTGAGAATAATAAATACGGAACCAGTCCTGTAAAAACACACGCATGTGATATTCCGATGTAATAATAAAGATTTTAACCAGTCCCACAGAAAGATGCATGCATGTGATATTCCAAATGTAATGATCAATAATTAAAACTAACCAGTCCCAAGATAAAGACAGATAGATATTCCAAGAGAATAATAAAGATGTAATAATAAGAATGTCACTAAATATAGGGGTATTCTCATGACATGTTATTCCAATGTAATAATAAGAATGGAATAACAAATGCTTCTTCATGAATATAAAAGAATAATATCCTTTACCGTAAAAGAACCTCGAATATAAGAGCAAAGTATAAATGTAAAACTCTTCTTCTTTTCTCTCTATAATTTCTCTCTCTGTAGTTCAAAGGAATTCGTAAGAAAATAAATGAAGGAATGAGCTTCTATTTATGTAAAAATGGACCGCATAAGAATTAATTCTCGAATGGTCCGTATTGATTTATTTTAACTCCACTAGCCATATTTAAAGCAAAATCTTTAAATAAAATATAATATATATATATATATATATATATATATATATATATATATACTACACCAATCGCTCCAAATTCACTATGAAATCCTCCCACACAAATATCTTTTCATTCCCCATCATTTATATATATATATATATATATATATATATATATATATAAATAAATATACCAATGATTATTTTTAAAAAATGGATAAATGGGGGTCCAGAAAAATATAATAAATGCTTCATAAAAATCGCCAACATTTTTAATAACATTTATAATTCACAATATTAATCGACTGTGTCGCTCCTGTGAAGGAGGGGCTTCAATAAGGATTTCTCCTCATCGCTGCAATTAGTGACCAAACCTCTCCTCGCGTAACTTCTAGATATCGCAATATTGCAAATTATAATATTAATAACTCACCATTTCAATTATCGATTTAATAATATATAAAATATCACAATTATCAATCAAATAACATGAAATACTACGCAACAATTACTATAGCAATAATTGAACAAAACTAAGTAACTTCACGTAAGATTAA
The DNA here is from genome assembly GCA_020205615.1 of Panax quinquefolius. Classification (NCBI taxonomy): domain Eukaryota; kingdom Viridiplantae; phylum Streptophyta; class Magnoliopsida; order Apiales; family Araliaceae; genus Panax; species Panax quinquefolius. Next base: position 20,348,489 of record CM035163.1, read on the forward strand.
TAATCAATACTGCGGCATTACTACGCAACCACGCCATACATCGTATTTTTACTAATGAAGAAGTTCAACAAGATCAACCAGAAAACTTCCAACCGTTATTTTCAATAAAAATATTTTTGTCGCTTTTCAATCGCATAATAATTCCGCCAGGTCCAATTAATGATTAAAGTCATTGCATTTAATATTCCCCACACAAAGAATATTCCCCTAACCAATTCAAGATACTTTGCAAAATTTATAAATATTTATCCACAACTATAACATTATATCAAATCCACACCAAAATATTAAAAATATTTCAGAAAATTAAATATTTATTCATAAAATCTGGGTCTCAATAATATGTGCTTAAGATCAAAAAGATCACAAACAAATAGAACCCAACTAATAAGTCAAAATATAAACTAAACATGTTTCTCGATTTCACAAGAGTTAAAAAATTAATCACAATTTTTTTTTTCCATCGGGCCATCATCAATTACAATAAATTTATCGCTCAAGTTATCTTAAACATACTATCTAAAATGCAACTCTAACAAATCACATACCAAATAAACAAACAAAATAAGGACAAACACCCCAAACTTAAACTAGACATTATTCTCAATGTTAAAAATATAACAAGTAAAAGCAGAGGACTTTCGAGAAAAGGCTAATTGGCCACGCCAACGCCCCTCCTCGTCCCGCTAAGTCAAAAGCTCCATATTTAGGTACCTAAAAGCAATTACAACTAATTAAAATGTAACTAACTATAGCTCAGTATATAACTAAACCCTAAAATTGAAAATTAAACTTGGATCAGCTTCTCCCAATAATTAGCTCGGGTTTAGAATCGCCAAACTCAATTCTTCGCTTTCTTATCCAATCTTCTTCGAAAATTGAGGAACACGTCCGCCAAAAGCAAAATAGATTTATAGTTCCTTCAAACCTAGTTGCAGACATGTTTGTCTCGCATCCCACCACGGGCTTCAACTTAAGTGGCTCCTTTGTCACAAAGAGCAATCACGATTTAAATGACTACCAATCGAAGACGAAAATTGACAACCACCCGGATCTCGAAGATTGGTGGAAAAAGGTATACGTGGCACCATTGTAATTGCTTATCGATATTGGAACAAAAGGCTGGGTTTTATAGCTTCTTCCGCCTTTATTTTCCTTCTCCCCACTCTCCCCCTTTTTCAAAGATCCACATCTAATGGCTCGAGTAATTCCATCACCTCCTCGAAACTACTTGGCAACGCTCTCTTTCAAACAAATAGCTTGTCACGGCGTTAACTAGTCAGTCTCACTTAGTTCTCGAGATTTCTCAATCCGCTTCTTCACGATTATTCATTCACCTCATTCAAAGTTTATGGTACTTGAAAGAAATTCTTTTAAGTTCGATTTTGTTTCCTTATGCAGTAGGAGCTTATGTTTGAATCTAAAATATTGATCCGCTTCGAAACCGATGGGCGATCGATAACTTAGATGGTTTCTTACACAAACTTCACAAATCATCGCAACATTTTGAATAGTCAAACCCCTAAAGCGCCAATCTTCTTCGAAAGTTGTCTTCATATGTGTTGTTAATGCATAAATCGTGATCATCTTTGTCGCCTCGTCGAAATCATCCTCAATAAGGCCACTAAAATTATGGTTAATATGGTGAAAGGTTAAAACAAAATAAAAAAATATATTTAATTAAATTACGATCAAATTAATTGAAATTAATATCGGAAAAATTATTAGTAATATTCCCCAACAATACCAAAAAACTTGTTATCCTAATATAGTATTGCTAATTTAGCGACAAAGATACATCGATCAACAAGTAATATAAGGATACCCAATAACTCACGTGTGATATTTGAAACATCTTCCTAGTTATATTGAGAATCTTTTTAGATAAACTTCTTAAAAACCATCTATTACATCTTTACATTATATTTTAACATTAATTGCTCTTGATATTAATCTTTTATATAAGATATATATATATATATATAATTAGTTTTCTTCATCAAGATAATTTTTAATTTCCTTTCTTACATTTGTTTTTCTTCTTCCTTTTTCTCTTTTCTTCCAAATTTCCCAATTAACTTAAATGTGATTATCGTCGGATACTCTCAAATTTTATTTAGAAAAAGATTGTTATTACGGAAAAAAGAAGTTCTACTTTTAATAGAGTATTATTTTGAAAATAATCTATTTCAGTAATAAGAGTTTTATTTATTTGAAAGTTTCAGATCAATAATTGTAGAAGAGTCAGGTACTCTATAAATAAGATTCTATTTTTACGCTTAGTCAGAAGGGGCTAAAAATCATATAACATCTTAAAAGTCGTGAGTGGGTGCGAAAGTGAATTTTTTAGTTTCAGGTATGAGAAAACAGAAGTTGCTGTATGTTTTATATTTCGTGCAAAAAAAATTGTATCATCGGAAAGGGTTTTGCAATTTTTATTTCGTGTAAAAATAGTTGTCAGTATTATGGAGATTATAACATAATCTCAAATTTTAGGACGAAACTTAATAAAGAATTATTGTAAATCCATTATTATAATTATTGATACAATAAAGATTCAAAGTTCACATACATGATTTTTTTATTAAAAACCACGTTAAATATTCTACGTGATATTCCCGAGAATCACGCCCATTTGGACAACTATTAATACAAGAATGCACGGATGGAACCAAAGTATACGACCCCCACCAAAATTCTCGCATTATGCTATATATTAATGTTAGTTTTTATTATTGTTGATTTTAATAATGACAATATATTTATACATGTTAATTAAGGAAATATGTATTTATCAGTATGCTATTCTCATTTCCTTCAAGAAGCTTAAAATGTATATCTTTATTGTTGGAAATTTAATTAATATATATTGTTAATACAATTTGCTTTTATTGCCTTTAAAGAATTTGGTTCTACTATGTCATCTCTGCTTGAGTTAGAGTCCATCACGGAAAACATTCGACTAATTCAAATTGTATGAAATTAAGTCATGGGCGAAATGTACTTATTAAATCTCATGGACGCTTACCTTTATCATTCATATCGCTCATAGTCTTTATTTTTGCCTCAAGTATTATTATTATATCTTTCTAATATATATATAAATATATATATATATATGGTTACCAATTCAATATTGGCTCGAGATTTTCTAGAGTCGATATTTAAGGAATCTCATTCAAAGTCTAATGTACTAAATGCGGACTCTTTCAACTAATCTTTGGATATTCTTTAACTCCTTCATTGCAGATATCTCATTTATATCTAATCGAGTCGTTTTATATTTTCTATCTTATCTCTATAGATTTTATAACAAGATGAGATTTTTTTAGCTAACAATTTTATATAGCCGTTGTTTTGAACCATCGCTACTCATCGCTATATGTTCTCCTTCTACTAAAAACAAGTAGATAAGAGACTTAAAGTCGAAAATCATTATTGAATACATCCTTAGAGTTCTTCAAAAGTCCGACTTCTAGTTGTTATTTATAATCTTCCAATTGTTCAGAATCGAAAATTCTTTTGTAATCTTTATTCATCTTTTGTAACCGAAGTTTAAGTCTAGGTCAAGCTTGATGATCATTTAATATTTAGTCTGCATAAACAAAAGCATCCGTGTCTCGTGAGGTGAGAGAAGTTGCAGAGGTACAAAGAGGGAAGAGATGTCCAAGTCGTAATCGATATTCGCTGACAGTGGAGTTTTCTCGTAATCTTTGAATATTAAGTTTTAATAAAAAAGTGTTCCAATACTAGTTGTTATCGGACGAAATTAAGCCACTGTAGTGTAGAATAGAGGTTGAACCACTTTAAAAAACTTGGCGTGATTTATTGTTCTTTGTTTCATTTATATGATTTAAAATCACAGATTTTCGGGTTTTAGTCAGAAAAAATTATATTAATATTTTGATGTGGTTGGGGACCGTCCGATTATAATGCATAAAGAAGTTATACTAAAATGCATGTGTGTATTAGTTGTCCGCTTATAATGTATTTAAAGAACATAACTAATAATTTTACGTGGTTGGGTAATCCGTCCGATTATATTATGCACAAGAACTTTAAAATCGACTCATTGTATCACTTTTGGGTATTTAATTACATCTATTCACCCCCCTCTGTGTGTGCTTAATTACGTAATTATAATTAATACATATATTAATACTTAATATATATTTATATATATATATATAATGATTTATAATAAATAATCCAAAATTTTCTACATGCACTCCATAAATTAAAAAATAGAATAAATTTTATTTTTACAAATGACATTCAAATGAAATAACTTAAAATACAATCAAATCTAGATCGCTACTGAGGTCAAGAACGATCACAAAAATCATGTTCTTATTTATCAAATTATTTTCTACAAACATTTTATATTTTAAACATCATGAATTTACTTTTGTAGACTCCCCATTTGTTGATTTCTTTTCAGATTAATTTTTCTTTGTTCTATATAGAAAGTCGATGTTTCTATAAAAAATATTATTTCTACACGAATAATCTCTCTCACGCATTTCATACATGAAATAAAAAAAATAATATTTCTCTCGAAGACCCCAACTTATTATTAATGAAATTTAATTTTCTATTTATTATTTTGAAATAAGAAGGGTTGATTCGATTAATGTGGATAGGCTAGGGTAAAATACTTGAATATTTCAAAATAAAGCAAGTTGGGTTATAAAATATTCATCAGTTGCTTGGGAATATTCGTCGTCGTGGAATATTCGCATCGTCTTGTGAATATTCGCATCGACCGCTGCCAGCCCATGGCGCAAATTCCATAACCTGGAAAGTTTATCGATGAAGAAAACGATAAAAATAAGTTGTTTAAAAACTACAGAGTCAATTAAGTATCATCGTTAAAATACTCTTAAGTGGTTAAAACACAAGAAGAATACCTGCGATTATCAAGACCAATTATCGATTCTTACGTAAGCAAGTACCACTCAATAATGGTTACAAGAATTAATGCCTCAAGATTTTATTAATTTAATAATTGTCAAGCTGATATTTTATATCGCTTGTTCCAATAATCGTTATTACACAAGATTTTTCATTATCGAAGCAATAATTCATATTATCCTAATAATATTATTAGATAATATTATTATCGGGCAATGTCTAGAAAGTTCTCGCTCAAGGAGAGGTTTCGTCACCCAATCAAGCTACCAAAGAAGCAGAGAAATTTTATCGAAAGCCCCCTCTTTTCTCGAACCTACCGTCATTAATACATTTGATTCTAATATTATTTGTGAATAATTAATTATCGATTCATACGATGAGAAAAATATTGATTTTACGTGGATATAGATGGAGAAAATTTTTTTATCATGGACAATTGTTTTTTGAAATTGAAATTTTATCAATTTCTCGATAAAATAATTATTTAAATATATTATTATATTTTAATAATATAATAATGGTGATATTTTACAACGTAATGTGGGATATACGAAGATACTTAATGAGAGGAAGAGTATTTTGTTGCAATAAATGTTTAAAACATGTTAAACATGCCTGCTGGACCCCATTTATCGACATTTAAATTTGATTATAGTCATAAAATCGCCTCGCTTGTGAATTTCTACAATTTTTGTTTGGAATTCTAAAACTTTCTTCTCAAGCAAAGTTGTAGAGAATTGAATTTCCTATAAAAACCCGCTAGATTTGAATTTTTGATGAAAAGGCTATTTATTATGAATTATTGAATTCCGGAAGTCTCAAATAATCGATTGAAGTTTAAAATATTTTAAATAACAAAACATTTTTTTTCATTATGGTGTTTACATATGTGTGTCGAATGAGCTGAATTCACTTCTAGAAGGTCATGCGAGGAAAATTTATAATATATATTAATATTTTATTAAATTTTCTATTTTGGCCGTTTCTAAAGATTTTCCTATAAATAAAAGGCTTAGCTAGCTAATTGAAAATCACACCAGTAAACTCAAGTTTTTCTCTCTTATATTATCGAGTTTATTCTCGTGAGTATTTTGAGTATACTTCTGAGTATTGTTAGACGCATGTAAGTTCCTTCAAAGACTATACACCCAGATTCCAGCCTAAGTACTAATCTTTCGGTGGTAAGGGATGTTATTTTCTTTTTAAATGATATTATTTCTTCAATATCATTTACGCCGAAATATCGGTTGAAACTTTTTATCAAATTTGGAATTTTTCCATGCTCCAAGTTACTATTCATGCCATTATTCACGAAAGTTACTATTCACGAGTTACTATTCACGAAGTTACTATTCACTTCAGTACTATTCAATAAGTCGCTAAGATGTTATTTTGTGAAATTTCTATCTTTTGGGTGTTCTGAGTTATTATTCATGCATACTAAAGACTATTCACGTTGATACTCTGACTATCTCACTCTAATACCATGACTATTCACCCAAAAATAAAATTTCTTCTTTTGTCCAAATATTCATTCTCGGATACTTATCTCAGATCAGATCCACGTTTCATCATTCTCGAATTTACACCACTAAGATTATTTCGGCGATATTTTTGAACACTTCGATAAAACAAAATACTTAATCCTTAATCCCTTAATCCTCATGCATTTTGTTTCATCGGATTCGCTTTTTAGGTAAATATTTTTCATCATCTTCACTTCCTTAAATGACATTTATATGGAATATCTTTTATTCCCAAGTGTAAAGATGAACGATTTTACAAGAATATCTTTTGGCCCCGAAAGCGGTAAAAGTGATGAATAGGTGCTTAGAAACAATACGAATTAATCATTTAATATTCGCCCTCAGCTGCAAAGATGAATATTCGATTCCAGATATATATCGATTGGATGTTAGGTGATAAAAGATAGACGATGAACTTTAACCATACATAAGATATAGTAGTTTGCATTCTCTACTTAACCTTCTAATGAATTATTATTACTGCTAATATTGATTTAAAATTTGTCAGTTCATCGTATTCTATTTAGATTTTTCCCGCTGAAGATTAACGTACAATTTGGTCAGATATTATCTTAGTCATAATATTCTTTACCGGCTAATGAGCTCACCTTTTCCTTTTGTTCCATTTTTTCTCTCGTGAGGCTTATGAATATGTCAAAGTATTTAGCCTGTGGTAATAGAACGAAGGTTTTAGAGAGAGTCGTTGAAAGAGGTCCCTCACCATTTTCAGAAAGAATGTATCAATAAAATGTGATGAGGATTTATCTTTAAGATGTATATTGTCTCAGAAGATAATATTTGTATTCAAACTTAGCAAATGCATCAGTTTAAATAATAAAGTTGTAGTTGCTTCCGCATCACGTATCGACAACCTGTAACGAGTTGATGTACACCCATTTCGGGGTGTCACGCTACAGTATCACAGCAGGATAAGGATCTCCCCATGAGATCTCGAATGTAACTAGAGGGGAGAGATCGAAAGTAAATCCTTCTGCCACAAGGTGTCCTGCAATTTCTAAGCTTTATTTTTTTGGTTGGTCGTAAGAGGCACAGGATATTATGGATATATTGATTTCTAATTAACCGCTTTTTATTTACGCCGTGATTCGAGAAATGTCGACTAAAAGAAGCTAATAAATGGAAATGAGAATGGAGACGCTCAGACCACCAATGAGAGAATCGCGTAACAAAGTCGGCAATGTTCCTCCCCGCGAACAACACCACCGGAAAGGTGATGACGCCTAACGTAGTGGATGTTTGTAAGCTTTTTACAGCTCATGCTAACTCGCATTTGGTGGAGACTCAGAGTTCAAAACATAGGAGGAAATGATAGAAATTATACCGTTGTCACAAATGCAAGGCTTCAAAGAGTCGGACCACCGTAATTCTATGCGGAAAGCTGCATCCCATCAAAGCGAAGGAAACAATGGGTCGAAGCAAATTAACAAGATATTCAAGGCCTTGGGACAACGCGAGGAACAGTAGGTTCCATTCTACCACATTTATGTTCCAGTGCGCATGCAGCATTCAGCAGGGAGTCAGTGAAGCTGCACTCCATCCGTACCAAGACCAAGATGTCCTAGAAACGTTTCAGAACTATTGAATTAATACTTTCCCGAAGTGTTCATTATACGTAAGGAAGCGAGTTCATCGGGACAGAAAGAAAACAATACGATTTGTCTCAAGATGAGGCAAAGTTTGCAAGAGTTATCTAGGTCAGCACTCTCATTTGGTGGAGAATGAGAACATATGACGCTGGATGTTTCAGAGGTTCA